>CM054113.1:227990221-228315221 GCA_028673005.1 Tanypteryx hageni
TCGGCTCCTCCCAAGTCGCGTTAAGGCTATGGCATGGCTCGGACAGGGCGGCAATAACATATTTCATCTTACGCCTCTTAGTCCTCTTTACTGTTCCTCCTTCGAGATCATCTTCGACTGCGCGAACTTAGGTGTTTGCATTCTGAAGTCACTAGGTCACAGAAATAAGCCCCCCCCCTGCCGCGAATACAGCAACAATACTACGAAATGGAAAAAGAATGGCTGAGATAATCAAAGAGTCGTATAATAGATCTGGTGCTGGTGTCAAAGTTCTTACCAAATACGCCAGGTATAATGAACCGATGGTCCAATCTATTTCTTTTATCGGCTGAAGAGCTATTTACACAAAAATAAATCGACTTTTGAAGAGTTATTTTTTCCTGAAAATAAGACGAGTGTTTTTTATTATTCTTGTTAAGCATAGCAAAACAAATTTTCTGTGTCATTTTCCTCAGCAGATAGATAATTTATCATTCACAAATACAAAATATGATGTGTATTTTCCAATTTTACAATCCTATAATACAGTGATAGGGTTAGGGCTATTGTGTCAATGCGGCCCAGATGATTCATCTTGTTTGACCTTGCTGCCCTAATGCCTTCGTAGTCTTCGTTAAACTCATCGACGCTCTCCTGTAAGGGATTTCTCCTACATTTTCCATTTTTTAGTTTGTAATTTATGAAAATTTTATTTTTGATTGCTTAGTCACGCGATTGAAAAAATAAGGAAAATTATAAACGTTTGTGGATACCGAATAAAGTTTACGTGCTTAGCCGTAGTATCCGATAAGGCTACCAGAGCACAGATCAAATTAAGTGGCACGGGAGATGCTATCATACTTCATGATGTAGCATTCGATTAACCAGTCAGGTGACAATGGTCCAGCGGAAATCTGAGCCTATGCGAATGCATTGGTGATGAATGTCCACTACGAGGGACGGGAAACAGACGCCAAATGGGTCTGCACTAAGAGCGCTGGGGCAGCACCTGATTAATATTTACCGAGGCTAATACTGTGTTTTGTAATTTTATGAATTGAAGCAATTTTTCCATTCTTAATAATGTTCCTCGATATCCACCAGAAGAATCGTATTATATTAGTAGTTAAATATATATGATAATTTATTTCTGAAAGCCCATTTTCTGATAAAGAACAAATTATTTAAAAGACCGTATCCTAACTTATCATACGACTCAGAAACTTAATAATTCAATACCACAGAAAAGGCTCTTTAACATTTTGTTCTTTTGGCGCTTAATTCATTGAGATTAGTAAGATATATTTTCACAAACAACGTTGTCTTAAAATTTAAATACGAAACACGTTCAAAATCTGAGGGAATGTTGAAGAAATAAATTTTATCTTGTTTACAAGACAAATAAACCGTTGTCATGAAAACAAATCATTTGGTGGCTCCTTTATATATGAATAAATATCGGTAATCTTAGGACTAGATTAAGCGACTGGGGAAAGGATTTCATTGCTAATTGCCCAGAGCGCCTTTTTCGTTAATTCTTCGTTTTACGTTTGCAGTTACCTAAATCCTTATGTTGTTGTGTCATTCTCCTTGAGGAAGGATCGGAAAATTTTGTTGGAATATTGGTTTGGCGTCTGTCGTTTGTACAGGAAAAGTACGGACGGACGGACAGAAAAACCGCAAACTTGAACGTTTCATATTTAGAAGAAAGGAACAACTGTGTAACTTCCACACATTTATTTCCCGATCAGTTGCGCAAAAAATCTAGCAATATCATCATCATCACCCGATGTTGCCCAATTTTTTGCAAAACTGTTCGTGAAATAAATGTGTGAAAGTTACATAGTTGTTCCTTTCTTCTAAACATGATTATTGCTTACCACAATGTTCAGCCACACTCTTTAGATTATATTGAACGTTTCATTTTTCAGATGTGTCAACAACATTTGGGTACCAATGCCCAGGAAGGAAAATATTTTCTTTTACGTTCGTGGTCAGTTTTTTCCAAGATGACAATAGAAGCAGTTAATAGGGACATAATTCTTAATAATAGCTTGTAACATATTTTAATATAATTCCAAAATTTGTCACCAAAGGTACTAACAGGAAGTTTGAATTAACACAAACACTTCTCAGGTTTTATTTTACGCAAAAGTTTAGCAATGACTAGTAAAAAGCGATAGAAACTTATTTTAATGTCGATAAAAGTGTTCGCATGGGAGAAATATCGACGGCTGCAACTTGATTTGAAAAAGGCATGCTGCGCGTGATCGTCATGGCTTCCGCGGTGATATGCGAGTCATTTTCAAGATGGAAGTCACATTGAATGCGTCTTCACTCCCGCAGATGGAGTGTTTATATGGCGGATCGAAAACGAGGCGCTCGCGAGACAGAATACGTCACAACACACGACCGCTGAGTAAAATGGATCGTGTTATCCTCTCGGCTACAGGGACAGGGAGAGAAGAAGGGAAGAAGAGAAGAGAAAGGACGAGAGAGAGAAGCGTAAACACAAGAGAGAAAGAGAGACGGAGATGGGGTAACAATGAGAGAACCAGAGCGACGGAGGAGAGAGAACCCAAACACGCAGAGGAACGCATAACTAAGTCCCACGAAAATGAAACGCCACATTTTAAATATAAAGGGGGACAAAATAAACGAAACAGCGAGAATAAAAGACTGGCAGAATGAAGAAAGATATTCTGGAAAACGAAATGAACAAATATTCCTGTGGAGTCGAGACCTCGGGGAAGGGATATTGCGGGATGATGCGAGGAACAAAGGTGTTCTCTCTGAGGAAAAAAGCGTGGAATAGAAGGCGGGCTGAGATGAGGCGTCTTGTGTCGAGGAGTCTGGGGTGTGAGGGAAGAAGTGCGAGGCAGGGTGGGAGGGATTAGAAGAGGGGTTACGAAGCGGGTGGGGTAGGAGATGGATGATGGACAGGGAGGGGGCGAGGAGGTCACGGAGCCTTGGCCTTCGGAAAGCTTCCTCGGCCACGTGAAGGGGAGTAGCATCGGGAGAGACGTAGTGGCAGGCAAGGCTTCACAACCTGAGGGCGAGGCCACCTCATAAGTCCCCTCCGCCGCACTTAGGATGGGGCGCAAGTTTTGGTTGTCTTTCCTAATTAGCTTCCTCGATGTTTTACGTGCATTTGCTGCTGCATCGATATAAATAGAGGCGAATACTTAATGAGAATTAGTGATAATGACGGGCTTTAACAAAAGGAATTTTACAAATCGGATTTCGCGGAATCCTAGCAACATTCCAGCAAGAGCTGATTCTCAATGTGTATGAAATGCAGAACTAGATGATGAATACAATGAAGTAGGGGCCATTCTTTAAATCGATATATTTAAATATATAAAGTCACAATATCAACATTTATCGAATACTGTGCCATATTTTCTCCTTTTACCTTATTTTACTTTCTCATATACGTAGTATATCGAGAAAGTATTGTAATCGTGAAAAAATTCGACTTCGAGATTTTGATGGAAATACACGTTTTAGGTGTCCCTGAGTCCATAAAAGTGGCTTTCGCCATGCCAACTGTCTGTCAGTCAATCTGTCTGTTCGCCGTTCTAGGGCCCAAAAGCGTATATAAAATTGAATGATAACTCGTATTTATGCAACATATCATCTTTTGTAGACCATTTTTTCATAAAAATGATATTGCACAAAGATAAATGGTAATTTATTCTTGGCGATTTTTAGAAATATTTCATTTACTCAAAAATGGCTACTGAGAATTTGATTAAAATCAATCCAATTGTAGAGCCTAATGTCACAAATAATACTATGTAAGCCATATATGTATCACTATATGGCGTCCAGTGACATTAGAGTGTACGCTAAGCTACCCTACCTAAGCCCTATGACGTCACGCCGCCGAGATCCACTTAAAATCTTATTACAGCCTAGACCAGGGAACCTTTTTTCATTAGAAGGCCAAATGTTACTTAACGGAGACCTCATCAGGCCGCAAATTGCGATGTACGTTTCATACGTTCACATTTATCAAAATTGAAATAATAAAGAGGCTAACACAATTTAATGGCTTTTTAATCTAACGAATACAGATTTCAATTCTTCATATTTACTAATATTTTTTAAAAATTTGAAGGATTTAACACAATATAATGACTTTTTAATCTAATGGAAAAAATTTCAATTCTTCATATTTACTAATATATTTATAAACTTTAAAGAAGTTAAAACCAGTTAAGGACTTGTAAATAAAATGTTGCATTCAATCACGTTCATCAAATTAAGAAGGCAAACACAATTTAATGACTTTTTTGTGAATTGGTCTTCCAGGTGAGTGTTTGTCATCTGTAATCTCAGGCACGTCTTGATTTGAGCCATATATGGACATGTTGATTCACAACAACAGGTTGTGGCAAAACAAGTGAGTAAACGACGAGCATATTGACGCAGTCGTGGGTATTCAACAGCATTCTTCCATATTTCAATGGGATCCTTATTACTGTCGAATAGAGGCTTCAGAATGTTATCTTTTGAGAGCTCAATCAACTCCATCTGCAAATCCTCGGGTGCATTCGAGACAACAACCAGATGTGGCTGAAAAGCTAACCTCAGTGTGGCATCAGTTTCTCAAAATCTTTAAATCTGTCATTCCATTCTTCAATCAAGGAGTCTAAGACACCTATACATTCATTCATATTCCAATTTTACAAGTTTTTATTCATATCTTGTGTATCAATTATCTTTGCTAGTCCAGGAAAATGCTCGGTTGATACAATTGAACTGGTAAGGCCAATTTAAAAAAAATTCAACTTCTTCCGAAATAACTGAATTTGCTACCACATTTCATATATGGATTTAGTTTTAACTTGTAGAGAAGTATTCAAATGATTTTGCTTTGACATTAAATCACACAAAAATGCAATATTTCTGCAGAAATCTTTTTTCAAAATTTCACAAGGTTCATTCTGTTCTTTGGAAAAGCTCGTGACTTGTTTTCGTAAAGCTAAAATATTTTCTAGTATTTGACCTTGTGAATGATATGGAGGATCTACACTAAATGTTTCATCATCATTTTGAAGTATGGTGCGAAAATGGCGGTGCCGTGAAGCATTTACTCGAATGAAGTTCACAATACCAATAACTTTACGTAATGTGTCATTTAAAACAGTAGATTTGGCGCAAAGATTCTGTTGTTGCAAAATACATATCTTTTGTTAGTTATTTCATGCTAAAATAATATACGAGTTTGAGTACGTTTAGACAAGTATGCAAAAGGCCGCACTGAGTATCACAAAAGGCCGCCGGTTCCCCACCCCAGGCTTAGACGGTTACACCAAATCGAATGAATCTCGTATTTGTGTGTAATATCATTCATAAAAGACGTTGAAGATATGAAAGATATTGTACAACAATTAAGGGTACTTTATTCTTGGATATTTTGAAACAAAATTCGATTTACTAAAAAAGGCTATAAGGATTTTGATTAAAATCCATCCAATCGTACATCCTGATGTCACAAATAATACTAACTAAGCCACTTCCCAAAAATTACTATATATCAGCCAGTGTCATTAAAATATACGCTAAACTAAGGTTAACTTTGATTTAAATACGTTTTTCTTTTATAAGCGTACACAGTCGACCAAACGTATATACGTATATGAGAAAGTTTGGGAAAAGTATATTGCGCCGTTTATTTTATACTGTATATCTAATGTATATCAAACAATAGTGAGGTATTCCGCTATTAATATAAATACAGATAAACTTAGTTTCTTTAACTATTTGGAGTTTATACTCGTATCAAATCATCGGTATAGATCTTTCTTACATCACGCACCTCAAGCCAAATATATTTCCATATTCATCTAAAAAAATAAAACATATACACAAATATATGGATAAAATAACAGTTCGAACGGGGGAAATAAGACGGGAATAATTTACGAGTAGCAACGTTGGGAATTTTGAAATGATGAGGGAAGCGGGATCAATTAATAATTCCGGAAAACAAATGTTTATAGCGAATAGAGACGGCGAACCTGTGATCAAACTGCTTTCCGGTGGCATATTTAGAAACCAACGATAAGGAATAGCGGTCTGAAAGAGAAAAAAGCGAACAAATGCAAAGAGGGGAAATGATTGGAATAGATGGGTTATGAGAAAGATCTAAAATATGAAGGGAAGCTAAGAAAGTTTACAGCAAAGAGGAAGCAAAGGGAGGGTGCGCGAAAGAGGAAGGAATTCCGAGGAAGAGGACATGGAATAGAATGGTGAAAGGATGTGAGTGGGAACGAGTGCCGAGAGATAGAGAAAGGGTCGGAAGAGGGAACAGATTAAATGAGAACTGCGATAAGGAGGGAAATCGAGAGGGAGAGAAAAGGGACGCATGGAAGGATGACGAGAAAAGCAAGATTGAGAGATATAGCGAAGGAGCGAGAGAAGGGGAGGGCAACAGGGCGAAAAAAGAGAGAGAGAGAGAGAGAGAAAGAGGGTCTCGCAATGGAGGAGGCAGTGGAAAGGCTGTCGTGGGTGGAGGAGGACCGGTGATAGGCCTGACACTTCGACTCTCTCGCAAAGAGAGAGAGAGAGGGAGGGAGGGAAAAGAGCGCTTTGGAGGCGAAAGCCATTAACGAGAGGTTAACAAGGGGACTGTCATGTGCTGAATAGAATCTGTGCGTGTGTGTGTGTGTGGAGGAGCGACGGAAGCGAGGAGAGAGGGAGGAAAAAGGATGGGTTAAATGAAGGAAGAAAGAATGAAGAGGAAAAGAGAAAGAAAGAGGAAGACAGGTAGGGAGGAAGGGGGGGAGTGAGTGAAGAATGACGAGCAGAGACCGCAGCGTGAGAATTAAGGCAGAGGAGTTATGGCACAGCATGTTAGGAGAAAGAAATTGAGGAAGGGGATGGGGAGGGGACAGTGGGGGGAGGGAGGGAAGAGGGAAACAAAAGGAAGGAGGGAGAAAGAGGGCAGTGTGGTACAGAACGTTGAGACCTGGAGTGGCTTTTTCAGAGGTAGGGGAGGAAAGAAGGGGAATGGGAGGTCTGAGAAAAAGTAGCGAAAGGGAAGATAAGGGAATGAAGTGGCGGTGCTACGATGCAGGTAGGTATGGCAATAGGCGAGGTGGGGGCGGGGAGGGAGGTGTTGGAGTATGACACGAGAGTGATCGGAGGAGGAGTGAAGACAGGTCGAGAGAGAGAGATGTAGAAAAGTGTATGGGGCTGGGGTGGAGGGAGGGAAGAGTGAAGAGAAAGAGAGAGAGAGAGAGACGAGTGTGTGATGGAGGATTGGCTGAAGATGAGAAGGAGATTTTCATCTCGAGCAAGTGAGACGGTTTAGAAAAGAAATCTCAGAGCGTTAAGAGCGGGCGAGAAGGGAATAGAATTTCATGAAGGGAGCAATCATGAGAAAGCAAACGCGAGTTAGACCGGGCGGCAACATGGGGGAATGAATGACTCTCGGAATAAGAAAGAGTCGCTGTCGCAGAAAATTTATGATTATTTTTCTTCGAGAGCTTTGTCGAGTTCTGTCAATTAATTCCTATAAATATTCTAAAAGTTACTCATTGTTATACAACAATACACAACTGAGTAATTGGTGATGATATACATGTAGATTAGCCAGGTTTCGCCATTTAAATCTTTGATAAAGATGGATGACAGTTTATTGACAAGATATAGTTAAAAGGATGAGCGTAAAATATTGGTTTCTATTTAATATTTTCAAATCAAATTCCTAGATTTCTGGAAAATGTTGTTATTATATTCATTAGAAATTTCGCCTTATTAAATATTAAAATCATAATTTCGTGTGAAATCATATTGCAAATAGATCATTATATTAAAAAGTAATCACTTTGATAATTTTTGATTGCTGCTCACATTATCGAGGGTTCAATATGCCTTTTTTGCTTCTGTAAAACTTGCGCACTCACTGACTTGTTTATGTTCTTACTTTTCGCACTGATTATGTGCGATTCCAAATTTACATTCAGTATCTGCCATCCGAGCAAACACACAAGACATTCATCATTCACGTTGCTAATGATCAACGATGGAAACGCAAGTCGAGTTCTCTTGAATTAAACATCGTAAACCTTTCGAAACGCTCAAAGCGATCACACGTAATGAGGCATTTACGCAGTCGATGATTTCGTTTCTACGGAAGTAACTAAAAACTGTTATTTTTGGTCGAAATCAGTAAGAGGGAGGGGGATAATTTGCGTCAATGTTGACCGAAAGAAAACATAATCCTTTTCCCTCGACATATATTAGATTTACATAGCGCACACACAAACAAGTGGCATCCATTTGAGGACCGATATCAATATATCAGTCACCTGTCAGACGGAGTTGTGATACTGGCCAAACATTCATTCTCCATCGAGGCCCTGCCCTTAAAACCAAGCGTATCGAACCCGTTCTTAAAGCGCTAATTATCTCTCTTTCTCTTCCCCTGGCTCCGTCCTTCTCACGATGGAAAAATCCGGCCGACCCTCGGCCCCATCCTGCAAACCCTCTCCGCCCACGCATTAATCGGCTTTCTCGCTAGGCAGCTCATTTAAGCAGCTGCGCAGGGAGCAGAGATCATCGAGAGCTCGCCTGGGACCCTCTCTCGAAAGGCCGCATAAACCCGCTCTCTCCTTCCCAATTCTATCCCTTTCCTCTTCAATCGTGACATCCCTCATTGATTTCATTTTTCCGTTCCTTCTCTTCCCCCTCCCATCCTCTTCCACCCTCTCACACCGTCTTCCACCCTCTCACACCGTCTTCCGCCCTCTCAATCCTCCTCATCTTCCTCTTCGGGTCTTCACGACGTAACGAGTCATCGTGACGAAATCCACCCGTTCAGTTCAAAAGGATTCATCCGAGTTTGAAAATCTGCAATCGAAGAAGCAATAAAAATGATGATGATACGCAAGCAATCCCACACGAGGACCGATTTATTTTTCAGCGACATCTTATCGAACTTGGCCGAGGATTTGATCTATAAAAGCATTCTCTTTTCTTTGGGTGACGGTTAGTAGAGAAACAAAAAAAGAACACCTCGATGTTGTGCGCACTTATGGGATAAAAGATTACGCTATTATGTGATCAAATAATGCATGATTTACATTATGTTAATTTTAGCAGGTTGTTTTGCTCATAAACAAAAATACTAAAACATGCAGAATTCAAAGCAATTTTAAAATTTAATGCCAAATTATGTTGAAATATGGGTTCAGATCTCTACAAATAACTGCAGATTCAAGGAAACGAAGCTTTTTTCACACTTAATGAAACGTCTATCCGTTTAAACACCAAAGAATGGATGATGACCAATTGAAAAAGGACATTCCCCACGCGCCCACCCCACCCAACCCTCTGTAGCAGCATACAATGCCTCCCTCTCTCCTCTCCCTCCCCCTCTTCCCTCTCCCTCCCCTCTCACCGCCCACCACTCTCAGACGGAGAGTGCACTCATGCCAACCTCGATGATCGCAGAGCACTAACTCTTCATTACTCGGAACCACGGAGGCGCGGGAACGCGGTCGTAAAATAAAAATACCTGCCGTCACAAAGCCGAATACGTGCCGACGAGGTGTGAGAGTGGGTGCGGGTCATAGGTCACGCAGCGCGGGTTTCCACACAGCACCTCTTGCACGCAGACCGCCCCAACATCATCACCACGAAGCCATTCTTCATCCGAATAGGAACCACAAAGAGGATACAAGGAGAGAGGAATAGATAGATAGAGAGAGAGTGTGCAAGGGAGAAAAGTGGAGAATGGAGGGCATACATTAAATAAAAGAAAATGGGATGGGAATATTAACAGTAATAACGACCCTGAGGCTGTTTTTTTAACGCCCCGCAGATGTTATGGTGCAAGTAATTTAAGAGAGGTAAAAATGCGGAGGGATAGAAGAGGCGTGGCAAGAGAAGAGAGGGGAAGAGGTGTGGGATAGGCAATCGGCTGTATTATAGGTCGTGAGGATTGGGAGGAGCACGCCGGCGACTCCAGATGGCGGACAAGCGAGCTTCGTGAAGCGGGTGAAAGGTGTGAAATGCTATGATAGAGCGAAAGAGAGAGAGTAAAGGGGGTTATATATTACAGGAGATTACACCGACGTTGATATGGAGGCGCGAATATAAAAACACCTTTTCTCTATTGCCTTAATCTTTGTCTATATTGCTGGGAGAATGTCGTAAAAAGTTAACATTCGGAATGAGAAGGAAAATGTAGACTCCGGACTGACACTCTCATAATAAGGTTTCATCGCAACACGTTTAGTACAAAATCCAAGGAGTAGACTTAAAATTAAGCCTATTTATGACGTTGCTGATGTTACTTCAACAAAGAATTATTAAGGAAATCTCGCTTTAAATTGCAAGGAATTTTGGAAGGCTTTAGAGAATCGTTAAAACTTATTTTATATCGAAATTACTTGGCAACTTGATAATCTATGGAACTCCAATTAATTGGAGCTGCATAGCTCATCAATTAGATTAAAGTCATGAGGCGAGATTGATAATTTTCTTTTAAATCGATTAAATGAAATGAAACATAATAGTTTAATATAAATTAGAAACCTTATGTTAAAATTTACACACTATAAAAAGCAAAAGCATAATCAAAGGCGCACGAAACAATATTTACTTGCAAACGTTAATGCTCTCAAGATTTTTTGAAGATCTAGGAGTGCTGATCATGAGGTTTACTTTAAATACAAGTTGATGTATCAAAAGGTATGACTTTTTAATTTCGTACATTTTATTAGCGAAACCAAAACGAATTCTCCAAATCCTCCCCTTAAAGGCGTATTTGTCAAGTGCGTTCAGACGTGAATAATCGTTGCCGTCGAAGTTAAAAAGATCTGTTTAGAATATTTTGGAATGAATATAAAAAATAATTTAACGTTACCTGTTAAACCGGAGCATTCATTCATTTTGAAAATCTCCTTAGCGACGGCTCACGACTCCCAACTAACAACTTCTCCCCGTCAACCCTTTTAAAAAATCTTTCCCAAAAAAGGTTGACGTGGGCTTTTGAGATTGGCCACGAATGGTAATCTCGTTTTTTTTTCTCTCGCTACCGATTTCCTCTCTCTCTCTTTCCCTTCCATTCCGCTGCGGTACGCAAAGTTTGCTAGAGAAAGTGGGGAGGGAGTTCGCTCTTCTCACGCTATAAGATCCTTTGTGGTGAAAATGATTGATGAGGCTTGAAGTAATATTGGGAAAACCGTCGGTAGCCACGCGCAGCCAACAACACGTGTTGGGAACATTTACAAAGGATTCAATTACAGAATATGAATGGTGGCAAAATCTAACAAGTTTACAAAGCGGAGTTGAGATCGAACAAATATTTACACGTTACTGTTTCGGCGACGCTCTTCATCGCTTATATTGATGCATTGGAAAATGAAAACGGAAATCCTACGTTTAGGGAGTAAATTATTGCATCGGAAGTAACATATATATATCATTATATATAGACATTCCTTACAGAGGAGGAGGATATAACATCATTATATATAGACGTTTCTTATAGAGGAGGAGGATATAACATACATATAACATATAGGAGGATACTAATGTTTAGGCACTTCCAGATAAGCTGGAGATTCGAAATTCTGTGAAAAAACGCCTAGAAAAAACGAAAATCTTGAAAAAGTGCAACAATGCGGCCGCTAAAAATTCGCAATTGTTTAAACAAATTTTCAAGGTTTATGTATTTTCGGATGTGCTACGGAGCTGAAATTTTTTTAGAGGTAGGATTTATAAAAAAACGAAATAGGGATTATAGAAATTTTGATATATTTATTTTTTGGCAGTTAAAAATTCTTAAAGTTTAAACAAATAGGTAGATGCTTAGACACTACGCCGCAAGTTAGGGAGCTGAAATTTTTAAATTATTTAGAGGTTAATCTATGTAAACGAATAAACATTTCAATTTATCCATAAATTGTTATTTTGGCCGTTATAAATTATTTAAATTTAAACAATTTCACTTTTAATTGTACTATAAATTTAAAATTTGGCAGAAATGTGTGGCATTATTAACTCAATGTGGAAAAAGTATAATATTTCGAAATTTTCTAAAATTAGTGATTGTTTTACTCCATTATTGTTCCATAATGAATAAACAAAAACCCGTCCAGAGGAGTAAACTTTAGAATTAAGGAAATATTCCTCATGATGAAATATCTCTCAGAAAATTAATGTTTTATTCAAGGTGCGATTAAATGCTTGCAGTATGCAAGTACCTTCTACTAGTCATTATCATTATATATCGACGACTCTTACAGAGGAGGATATAACATACTAGTATTTGGTGCTTGCATACTGCAAGCATTTCATCTCAACATAAAAAAACATTCATTATTCATCTTTCATCATTACACATATATTTTTAATTCTAAATATTTCACCTCCGCAGCGATTTTCGTTTTTCCCTTATGCAAAAATAATAGTTTAAAACAATTCTCAAATTTTGCAATTTTAAAAATGTTACACTTTCTCCATTATGGGGTACTAATGCTACACATTTTAGCCAAATTTTTTAGTTGTAGCACTTCTATAACTAAATTAATATTTTTCCAATTGTTTAAATTTAAATAATTTTTAACGGCCGCCGCAATTCATATATGGTAAAATTGAAATGTTTATTTGCACAAATTCACTACTCTGTAAATAATTTGAAAATTTTAGCTTCCTAGCTCATCTCATAGTACCTAAACAGCTATCTATTTGTTTAAACTTGAAGAATTTTTAACTGCCAAACAAATTAAAATATCAAAATGTGTATAATCCCTATTTCGTTTTTTTAAGAATTCTACTTATAAGAAAATTTCAACTCTGTAGCACATGCGAAAATACATAAACCATGAAAATTTGTTTAAACAATTGCGAATTTTTAGCGGCCGCATTGTTGCACTTTTTCAAGATTTTCGTTTTTTCTAGTCGGTTTTGCACAAAATCCTACCTATGAAAAAAATTTCGAATCTCCAGCACATCTGGAAGTGCATAAACATTAGTATCCTCCTGTTATATCCTCCTCTGTAAGGGTCGTCGATATATAATGATACTAGTAGTTGGTGCTTGCATACTGCAAGCATTTCATCTCAACATAAAAAAACATTCATTATTCATATTTCATCATTACACATATATTTTTAATTCTAAATATTTCAATATTTTTAATTCTAAATATTTCACATCCGCAGCGATTTTCGTTTTTCCCTCATGTAAAAATAATAGTTTTAAACAATCTCCAAATGTTGCAATTTTAAACATTTTACACTTTCTTCATTATGGGGTACTGATGCTACACATTTTAGCTAAATTTTAAAATTGTTGCACTCCTAGAAGTAAAATAATATTTTTCTAATTGTTTCAATTTAAATAATTTTTAACGGCCGCCGCATATCATATGTGATAAAATTGAAATGTTTATTTATGCAAATTTACTACTCTGTAAATAATTTGAAAATTTCAGCTTCCTAGCTCATACCGTAGTATCTACACAGTTATCTATTTGTTTAAACTTTAAGAATTTTTAACTGCCAAACAAATTAAAATATCAAAATTTGTATAATTCCTATTTCGTTTTTTTAAGAATTCTACTTATAAAAAAAATTTCATTTCTGTAGCACATGCGAAAATACATAAACCATGAAAATTTGTTTAAACAATTGCGAATTTTTAGCGGCCGCATTGTTGCACTTTTTCAAGATTTTCGTTTTTTCTAGTCGGTTTTGCACAAAATCCTACATATGAAAAAAATTTCGAATCTCCAGTACATCTGGAAGTGCCTAAACATTAGTATCCTCCTGTTATATATATCATTATATATCGACGACTCTTACAGAGGAGGAGGAGATAACATATAACAGGAGGATACTAATGTTTAGGCACTTCCAGATAAGCTGGAGATTCGAAATTTTTTTCATAGGTAGAATTTTGTGCAAAACCGACTAGAAAAAGCGAAAATGTTGAAAAAGTTCAACAATGCGGCCGCTAAAAATTCGCAATTGTTTAAACAAATTTTCAAGGTTTATATATTTCCGAATGTGCCACGGAGTTAAAATTTTTTTATAAGTAGAATTCTTAAAAAAACGAAATAGGGATTATACAAATTTTGATATTTTAATTTGTTTGGCAGTTAAAAATTCTTAAAGTTTAAACAAATAGATAACTGTTTAGGGACTACGGGATGAGTTAGGAAGCTGAAATTTTCAAATTATTTACAGAGTAGTAAATTTGCATAAATAAACATTTCAATTTTATCACATATGATATGCGGCGGCCGTTAAAAATTATTTAAATTGAAACAATTAGAAAAATATTATTTTACTTCTAGGAGTGCAACAATTTTAAAATTTAGCTAAAATGTGTAGCATCAGTACCCCATAATGAAGAAAGTGTAAAATGTTTAAAATTGCAACATTTGGAGATTGTTTAAAACTATTATTTTTACATGAGGGAAAAACGAAAATCGCTGCGGATGTGAAATATTTAGAATTAAAAATATTGAAATATTTAGAATTAAAAATATATGTGTAATGATGAAATATGAATAATGAATGTTTTTTTATGTTGAGATGAAATGCTTGCAGTATGCAAGCACCAACTACTAGTATCATTATATATCGACGACCCTTACAGAGGAGGATATAACAGGAGGATACTAATGTTTATGCACTTCCAGATGTGCTGGAGATTCGAAATTTTTTTCATAGGTAGGATTTTGTGCAAAACCGACTAGAAAAAACGAAAATCTTGAAAAAGTGCAACAATGCGGCCGCTAAAAATTCGCAATTGTTTAAACAAATTTTCATGGTTTATGTATTTTCGCATGTGCTACAGAGTTGAAATTTTCTTATAAGTAGAATTCTTAAAAAAACGAAATAGGGATTATACACATTTTGATATTTTAATTTGTTTGGCAGTTAAAAATTCTTCAAGTTTAAACAAATAGATAGCTGTTTAGGTACTATGAGATGAGCTAGGAAGCTAAAATTTTCAAATTATTTACAGAGTAGTGAATTTGTGCAAATAAACATTTCAATTTTACCATATCTGAGTTGCGGCGGCCGTTAAAAATTATTTAAATTTAAACAATTAGAAAAATATTATTTTACTTCTAGAAATGCTACAACTTTAAAATTTGGCTAAAATGTGTAGCATTAGTACCCCATAATGAAGAAAGTGTAAAATTTTTAAAATTGCAACATTTGGGGATTTTTTTAAACTATTATTTTTACATGTGGGAAAAACGAAAATCGCTGCGAAGGCGAAATCTTTAGAGTTAAAAGAATATTTGTAATGATGAAATGTCTGTCAGAAAAATGAATGTTTTTTCAAGGTGAGATGAAATGCTTGCAGTATGCAAGCATTAACTACTAGTCATTATATATCGACGACTCTTACAGAGGAGGATATAACATCTAACATATAACATATAGGAGGATACTAATGTATTCAAATTTTTTTTCTAAGGTAGCATTCTGTGCAAAACCGCCTAGAAAAAACGAAAATCTTGAAAAAGTGCAACAATGCGACCGCTAAAAATTTGCAATTGTTTAAACAAATTTTCAAGGTTTGTGTATTTTCGAATGTGTTACAGAGCTGAAATTTTTTATAGATGAAGGATTTGTAAAAAAAAATATTTTAATTTGTTGTGCAGTTAAAAATTCTTAACGTTTAAACAAATTGGTAAATGTTTGATACAACGGGGAAGTTAGAAAGCTGAAATTTTTAAGTTATTTAGAGTTTAGTCTATATATACGAATAATTATTTCAATGTATCCATGAAATTCTTATTGCGGCCGTTAAAAATTATTTCAATTTAAACAATTAGATAAATGTTATTTCACTTCTAAATATGCTGCAAATTTAAAATTTGGCAGAAATGTGTGGCATTATTAACACGTTGTGGAAATGGTATAATATTACTAAAATTACAAAAATTAGCGATTGTTTTACTGCATTATTGTTCCATACGGAAAAAACGAAAATCGGTCCCGAGGAGAAATCTTGAGAATTAAAGAAATATTTCTCTGAAAAATTAATGTTTTTCAAGCTGAGATGAAATGCTTGCAGTATGAAAGTACCTTCTACTAGTATAACATATATATAACATATAACATATAGGAGGATACTAATGTTTAGGCACTTCCAGATGAGCTGGGGATTCGAATTTTTTTCTTAGGTAGGATTTTGTGCAAAATCGACGAGAAAAAACGAAAATCTTGAAATAGTGCAACAATGCGGCCGCTAAAAATTCGCAATTGTTTATGTATTTACGAATGTGCTACGGAGCTGAAATTTTTTGTAGAGATAGGATTTGTAAAAAAGCGAAATAGGGATTATAGAAATTTTGATATTTTAATTTGTTTGGCAGTTAAAAATTCATAAATTTTAAACAAATAGGTAAATATTTATACACTACGCGGTGAGTTAGAGAGCTGAAATTTTCAAATTACTTAGAGTTTAGTCAACATAAACGAATAAACATTTCAATGTACCCATGAAATTGTTATTGCGGCCGTTAAAAAATATTTAATTTTAAAAATTAGATAAATGTTATTTCAATTCTAAATGTGCTATAATATAATAATAATATAATTTGGCAGAAATGTGTAGCATTATTAACCCAATGTGGTAAAAGTATAATATTCCTAAAATTGCAAAAATTAGTGATTTTTTTACTCCATTATTGTTCCATAATGAAAAAACGAAAAACGGTCCAGAGGAGAAATCTTTAGATTAAAAAATATTTCTCATAATGAAATATATCTCTCGGAAAAATTAATGTTTTTTAAGGGGAGATGAATGCTTGCAGTATGCAAGCACCTTCTACTAGTATATATACATAAGGAACTAATCGTGACCGAATCGAACGAAAATGTTCATTTGTCGTTTCACTTACTAGGGACCTTGTTATAGAATCATTTCGAATTTTCGAATAAGGAAAAAATTTAAAAAGAATTTACGAGCTCACTTAATGGTTTTTATGCGACCTACCATTAGTAGCATAAGCAAAAAGAAAAACAAACACGCACTCTACTTAAGAAGAGTTTCGATTATCCATTTTTTGCTTATTTAATGTCTTAAAGGCTTTATGAGTAAACTTATTTTCATAATGCAGGCAAAATACCAATTAAAAAAAATGTTAATTGTAATCGTTTTCCTTCCATAATTTTATGTATACATAAAGGTTTAATTTGATGTGTTAAGGGAAAAAGCTTCAATTGGAAATTTTTAGTGATTAACTTCCTGCTACGTAAGAGAAAATGAAGATTTTTATTCTTCAAATCAGCATTTTTATAGGAAAATCTACTAGTTATACTTTTTTATGACGCATGTAGAAGATTTAATTCGCATTAGCATATTTAACCCTGAAGTGTGTACTGAAAAATTTCGATGAGCAGTAGGAATTCGTTATTTTTGCGCAAAAACGTTTTTATTTATTGAATGCGTAATTTTATATGAGCTGGGCTATATTTTTCTCTTGTTACTCAATAATGTCTTTATTTTCCAGTTAATAATTAAATTCATATCCGAAACCACTTAATGCTGCGAATCCTCAAGCAATGTTGTGAATGAATATTAGCAAGGAAGCTTAACCTACGAATTATATATATATATATATATATATATATATATATATATATATATATATTAACTAAAGGAAAAGAAAAGGTAGTGATGAGGGTGGCAACAAGGTGTTGAGGGAAGCCCAGCGGACACTTACCAAGTTGAGGACCAAGCTGGTAGGCTGCTGGGGGCGTATATATATATACACTAGATTAATTAGCCCGTTTAAAACGGGATTTTTAATCAAACAAACGGCTGAGATATTGAGCGTCTTGTGGGAGGTTAAAATCACTCTCTGGAGTCAAACCCGGAACATTTTTTGCAATTTTTTGTCATTCGCTGTTGGTCGTGATCATAGCAATCCTACCAAATTTGGTTGCGTGGATTAAGAATTAAACTTAAGGCACTTTCCATTCTTCGTCCTTTCCTCTCTTTCTCTCTTCAATCCTCCTCTCTTCCAATTTTCCTCCCTCTCTCCTTCTCTGGCATAATAGAATTCCTAGTCTCAATCTAGTCCTAATAAAGACCATTATCTATCTATTTCTCCCACTTTCTCCTTCTCTGTCTCCCTCCCTCCCTCTCTCTTTATCTCTCTCTTCCTTACTATCTCTCTCCTTTACTATCTCTTTCTCTCCCTCCCTCTCCCACTCTCTCCTCTTGAAAAATAGACTTCCTAGTCTCAGTCTCGCCCAAATAAAGGATATTGTCTAACTCTCCCTCTCCCTTTTTCTCTGTCTCCCTCCCTCCATCTCTCCTCTATCACTCCCTCTATCCCAAGCACGCTTTCCTATACGCATATAGTATAAAGGTTGAGACAAAAATACAATATCGAGGTTTAAAAATGACACGGTCGGCAAGGTCACATATCGTTAAAACGTTTAAATTTTCCAATAAATATGATTTAAACGTAGAATTTGAGCGATTTTGTATCGCAGGCAAAATGTGACGATAAGAATAAGAAAATTTATTAATTTTTCTTTAAAACGGTCTAGATCCGAAGATCGCAGGTCAATTATTTATCATTTTAATTTGCAAAAGAGTAAAATCCTTTAAGTCCTAAAATCGATTTTTACGTGTTATCTTATGGGAAATTGAAATCACCCTTTGGAGTCGGACCCGGGACCTTTTTTGAATTTTTTTGTCATTTGTTATTGGTACTTGATCATAGCAATCCTACCAAATTTGGCTGAACTGGCTGAAGAAAAGGCTGAGATATTGAGAACTAAGGACAGAATGACCAAGTGACCAAGAGAATAAGAGTTTTATAGTTATGTGAGATATATATATATATATATATTATATAATATATATATAAGTTTGCGTGTTTTTTGTTTTTGTGTTCGTGTGTTCAACGTGTCTCTTCAACGCCCCCAGCAGCCTGCCAACTTGGTCTCCGACTTGGTAAGTGTCCGCTGGGCTTCCTTCAACACCTTGTTGCCACCCTCATCACTACCTTTTCATTTCCTCAAGTCTATATATATATATATATATATATATATATATATATATATATATATATATATATAATATATATATATAACAGCTTATGGAAAAGGAAAGGTAAAATGGATATATAGATGGCAACAAGGTGTTGGGATGAGGAAACCCAGTGAACACTCACCAATCGGACGACTTCAGGTTGGCGAGGCCCCGGGGATGTCGAAGCGACACACGTAAAAGAACACTAAAACACAGAAACATCACAAACGTAGAAGCTTTCGGATTTATTCCTTCATCAGCTACAGAGAGAGAACGTTTGTGATGTTTCTATACATATATATATATATATATATATATATATATATATATATATATGGGGCAGGTTAATAAACATTAAAACTTAATGATGCATTCATCGTTAATTCAGTTCCATCGTTGAAGTTCAAGGCTTTGCTTTTATCCTCGAATTTCGCTCGTCACCCGAACAACAGAAAATCTGACCTGCGTTTCGGCGATTACTCGAGATCCTTTTCTGCAGAATTCTCGCCGAGCGGAGATGAACTACATTCTCTCGCGGTGTGTTACTGCGCCTTCAACTGCGGCATATTCATCGTCTAGCAACGGCCCGCGATCTCTGCTCTGCGCGCGTATTTAGGAAGGGAGTACGAAGTGCGGTCGGTCATTCCACATTTCCGTTCGACTGGACCACTGGACTAACTTATCTTTTCAGTTCGTCCTCTGACGTCACTTACCGCGTTTTCCTCTTCCAATATTCAGCGCCATTGGAACCCGCCATTCCCTTTTCTCTATCTCTCTCTCTCTCTCTCTCTCTCTCCTCTCTCTCTCTCTCTCTCCTCTCTCTCTCTCTCTCTCTCGCGAGAGCGTTTCCACCAATTTACCCGCATTTCTCTCTCACGCATCCAATCCACACGCGATCTCACCCTTTATCCCACTCAAACTTCGCAGTCGGAAGACGCTTGGATGCCGGATGTTTTGCCACGATAAGTTATATTGACTAGAGAGGGCACATGTATGTGTTAGTGAGGATGAAGGGTTCCGGGTGAAAGAACCCGGATTGAAACCCGTAGGAAGGAGAATAAACGATGGGCGCTTGGATGGCGTGGGCAGATGAGTTAGCAGAAAGGAATGATGCGCGTATCCCAATGCCAGAGTTCTCATGCACGCCGCATTGGGGATTATAATCCCTCTGAGTTTCAGCAGCGTGGTTTTCAATAGAAAGGCACTACAAGTGAAGGAGTGAGGCAAAGGAGTATAAGAAGTAGATTAGTGGAACAGTGGAGTCATTTCCATCTCGGGTCACTTGGAGGGTCACGGTAAGGGACGGCGGCGAATCCGAGGTGGAAAGGAAGGGAGGAGTAGAGAAGATTTAAAGGGAGGTGGTGGGGAATTGGAGAGGTGGAGATAACAGAGGGCAACATGGAGGGCTGTGGGGAGAGAGAGAGAGAGGAGGGAAAGGGAGGTGGGTGGAGGGAGAGAAGAGGAAAGGGGATGAGGGAGATAGAGGGCGCGTGTGTTAGGCTTTATGGGTGATGGGTTTTGAGCGGGTGAGCGGTCCAGAGTTTGAAAAGGTTTCCAGTGAAAGGTATGGACAAATGACTGGGATAAGAGTGTCAGGTTGGACATAACGCGGAGTTAAAGGGAATGTTCCAGCAAAAGGTTGATTGAAATAAATGGCCAATTTTTGGGGAGAAAATAAAGAAAAGGAAGGCCGAAAAAATGAACGAATTAAGGTCGTACGGTGCTATCGATACTCAGATCCGGTCTATTCGAGCAAAGTGGCGCAGCTGATACGCACTTAGATGAATGAACTCACTCGATCCACCCGGATTAAAACAGAAACTTTCATTGAAGCTGGATATTCATCTCTTGGATGTGGAAAAGGGGAGTCATTTTGAATCTATCTTGAAATAAAACCCGAATAAGAATTATAGACAGAAATGTCGAAAATTATTATTATTTATCCCCTTGATTTTCAGCGTACATCTAATCTCATAAACCATTTATGTCGAACGGACTAACAATAGATAAATACGGTAAATTCGATTTTGCGACTTTGCAAGCCGCGAGCATGATCGACGAATTTTGGTGATGCTGTATTTTCAAACACAACGGCAGAAATTATCATTTGACAATATTCATTTATTCGTTTTTATAAAAGGAATGCGTCAAATTTTAATTATATCAGATATAAATAATTCGTTCTCCTTCGCGAATGAACGCAATTAACTGCTAGAATAAAAATTGCCTTCAAAGGGAAACCACTTTACGATATTTGTAAACATAATTAATTTTATATGGAGAAGCTGGAAATAAAGTGAGTTAAATTTTAATGAAAGTTCAACGTCATGTATTTTTTTCGCTTGATTTCGTCGTAGTTTCAGAGAGGTTAAAGGCTCGTTCGCGGTCAGTTTCCGGTTTTTTCATCACTGCTAAATATTTTCATGCGGGATTCGCACACATCCCATCGCACATGCAAACTAGAGCTAGGAGAGAAAACACGACATTAGCGTATTCTTCCGAATTTTCCCAGTGGGTTATACGGCTTAAAGTCCTTTCCGAAAGGCCAGCTTTGGTACTTAACAGTAATGAAAATTTTCAAAAAAACATCGACAGAGGGCAGTTTTGAGGAAAAATGGCGTTACCGAGGAGAGAATATTCAGTGCTGCTACAATTTAATCCACAAACTCTCCAGGTAACTAAAAGGTTCTTAATCCTAAAACCGAAATAATAACACCAAATCATATATATTTTCCCTTCGTTTCCCGCCTAGGAAATTGCAGTTACATTATTTAATATTATTTCCGCCTAAACGAAGGCTTCGTTCCGAGGAAGGCGAACGGACTACGCCAATCATGTCGCAGGAAACACAATCTCAAGAATCCACTGACAGGTTTCCTTGTGTCTTCTCTCCTCCCTTCAACCCCGACGTCTACCTTCCACACCAACGCACGCATGCCACACTCTTCGCACACAAGCGCACAACTCCACATATTTTCACGATTTCACTTCCATTTTTTCCGGCATTTTGGGTAGCCATCCATCCATTTCGGACGAGGGGGAGAGAGAGAAAGGAGAGTGGAAGGATAGAGAGAGATGGAGGAGAGAGAAGAGATGGAGGAGAGGGCGAGTGAGGGTCGGAGAGGATTAAGGGCTGAGGGAGAATCGGGGAATGGTAATTAAATTGCACAACAGGGCGAGGCATAATAAATGTATCTTTCCCCTGGAGTAAAAAACGCAGGCGGGGGTGAGAGTTGAGTCCAAAAAGGGAGGAAAGGAGAGGGGAGGGGAGGTGTGCGAATAGGAAGGGGGACGGAGGGAGGGCGCAATGAAGTGGATTCCGTTGGGTCTTTTTAAAAGGAAAGTTGGAAGGGCGTGATAGGGTTTCTAGAGCGTACGAATTCGAGGCTTTCGAGGCGGGCGCAAAAAAATATAATTCCGCCAAACTGATCTCTCTCTCTCTCACACACACACACACACACACACACACACACGCAAGTAGTGCACAACGAGAGAAAAATTCGCCTCTTTTATTTTAAACGATATTTTCGCGATTCTAACTGGCAGCCGTTAAGGCGAATGAAATGGAAGAGGAGAAATAATTGGAGAGAAAAGAGGTGTATTGAAAAAACATTCCGCGTTTGCCGCAAAAAATAGTTCCATCCGCTAAAAAAAGTAAATTTTGCGACGACATCCGCGGGGCAGTTTTTGCATTTTTTTCGGGATGGGTAGCACCGGCGATAAAAAGATGAAGATTAAAGTTAATAGAAACGTGAAAAAAGTATTGATTTAATTGCTCTCCATCGGTTTTGCAGCTTTAAAATGACACATCAATTAAAGTTTCAAGCGTCAATGAATAAAACGCAGAAAGGCTACGAAAAGTGGAAAAAAAACTGTTCTGAATTTGTTAACCGACAAATTGACAGACTTAACAGGTTAGAAAATGACACCGGAAAGTTTAAAATACCGGTAACATGACAACTGCGGTTAATTAAATGTTAGAATAGTGTTTCGCGACATCCAAGAGCTTTTTTCTGATAAATCAAAACTGAACACGGTAAAAAACATCCTCACACACTCCGAAAATCGAACTTTAATCTATTGCATACAATTCTAAATTTAGAATGTATAAATATAATCTTGAGAATTAGTAATTGAAAAACTAATGAAAAGGATTTTCAGCATTGGTAGTTATTGATATTCACAGAAATAATTAAACATTTTATTCGATGTTTTTTGTCACTTATCAAATGAAATTTAAAAATTACATATTACGAATCAAACCGATTAATTTCAACGCCGGATATCCTATTTTTTCGTAACCATTTTCTAGCGTGCTGAATGTAAAAACAATGAAAGTAACCGCTGAAAGAGAGGCGGAGCATCCAGCGAGAATCAATTAAATGTTCATTTGCTTCTTTTTCCTCGCCTGTCGTAAAGGGCGCAGACACGTTGATAAAACGAATTCGATGCGTTTGAGAAAGGGAAGAACGAGAGAAAAACGAGAGAGCACAGGAGAGGTACTGGAGAGGGTGGGGGAGGGGAAGGGATGGGAAATGCATTCAAAACAAGCACGGCCCAAAAGGGATATGGATATTTATCTCCACGTCCGCCATTCAATCGAACAGTATTAATTACTCATGTGATGCAGCGCAACGGCTTCTCTCCCTCTTTATATATCTGCAATCGAAGCCCGATAACCTGTACATCAAGGAAGGACAAATAAAGTTATCGCTATCAAAAATCCGAGGAAACTGACCCGCTAATATACAACCGAACACCCACATTCCAACTCTACAAATTCCGAGAACTAGTTCGCTATCGTCTATCGTTTCTAGATATTTCGCCGTTGTGCCATGGATATCTGGGAACATCCAGCCGTTCAATTTCATAAACCCGTCATCGGTGCAGAGTACGCTACCGATAATAGATTTTCAGAAGAGAATAACCTGTTTCCAACGAAATAATAGCAGCATAAAGTATGTGCATGTGTATTAATGTTTGATATTTATATTATCGCATAATTGATGAGTATTAGGAATGAAATGTTAGGTCCGGATTTAACAAAATTCAGTGTTTTAATGGACGAGAGGTAAATTATTTCCAAGCCCATCGTCCCTGGATTTTTGTTTCTGTGGTGGTTACAAGAACTATTTTGTAAAATATAATCACGGAAATATGGTTATTTTGTGTGTGTGAGTTGTTTCAAAATACATAATGTAATGTTGATTTTTCTAAAATCCTTTTTATCAAATTTCCTTATTACACCGCCATTTATCTTTTTCCATAAATTTTAATCCATTTAAGCCTGATGTGTTTGGCTAATCTTCAGATAATTAATTTATTTTTCAATCATCTTACAATTTGCTATTTCAATTCTGTGTCAAAACCTTTATTGCGCATCTCGCAGCACCATGTTTTAACAAACCTGTGTCGTTCATTTCGCATCGTTTATTCGAATAATACATTTTGATTATTATAAAATAATTTTAAAAACGAAGTATGCCATATAGAAGAACGAATTTTAAGCAAAAAGGCAAGGGGCTAGCCTTTGTATTCTAATGGGAGTATAACGGACCCTTCGAGAACATTCCTGTAGTACGCAATATTTTCCCTCTCTTGGTATCGGCCTCGTCGTTCCATTTTTCCCTCCCTCCCCCTCCCCCACCCCCTCCCCCACCCCTCCCCCACCCCCTTCGCCGCCCCCTTCGTCGCCCCCTCCCCCGCCCCCTTCGCCGCCCACTCCTTTCCTCCGAATCTCTTTCGTTTCACCCGCTTATGTCTCACTCTCTCCATCATACTTTTTATTTTCCACTCTTCATTCTCTTCCGTATCTTTAATTTGTCTTTTTTCTCTCTCTCTTCTTAAATCGCTTTTTACGTCTCGAGCTGCCTCCATTCCTCCTGTTGATGTGCTGAAAAAATCTCTGTCTATTCAACAGAAGCACTGACGTTTACCCTATTCGAGAGAGAAAAATATATCGCTTCGCGGAACCATTATTCAAGCAGTTTGAAACCGTCCGACGTTCGCCTGTCAGTTTATCCGGCGAACGGATTTGGCCAGGAGCGGAGGTCTTAACACGGGAAAAGCAGCCTGTTCGGGAGGAGGAGTGGAGAGGAAATCGGTGGTGGTTGGGAAGGGGAAAGGGAGGGGAAGGGGAAAGCGAGGGAGGGGGGAGGGAGGTGGAGGGTGGCCGCGCTGCATCCAGCGCCATCCACCTGGAGCCACCTGCACTTTGGGGAAGGTTATAGGCGGAATCCGCGCTATTCAGGAATTTTACGAAATGTACACACGACGTCACGCGTTTTTTTCGAAATGCGAGTTCTGAACCGGAACACGTATCAACAGAATAAAAATCCTCGATAAAAATATTTTTCTATGCGAATAAAAGGAAAGAGGACTTTTTAAACGAAACATCTGCAATAAATAGTTTAAATAATATTTTAATTTTGGTGATTCTATTTTTGCTATGTCTTCAGCCAAATCCGCATTAAAAGTTTTAAACATCAGTCTAATTTTTAATAACTTCTTTCAAAAGCCTGCCGGAACAAATATCACGGAGAATACTTCGGTTGCTTGATGAAATTTAAATAAATAAATACAATTTTTTTAAAATGCAAAAATCAACTTCATTATAATTTGAGAGAAGATTAATGCTAGACGTGCAGGATAATATCTAAATCTCAAACGCATCGGGTGCTAATAAAATACATTTTTATTAGTCTTTTATGCTATTTTATTCATATTGTATTTATTCGGTAAGCAAGAACGAGATAGTCAAAATATTAATCTAACAGTCGACTTCGTTACATTTCTACCGACAGTATCTGGAAATGAAAAAAATCTACAAAAATATTATCTACAATACGCAACGTATTGAATATTTATTTTTATCTGAACAGTTGAAACAATATCTCCATACTGAAATAAGGCTTCAGGATTGCAGGCATGAAAATACATAGTAATAAAGCTAAATATACATAGACACAATCCCCTTGTAAGATAGAATTACGGTAAAACACTCATGGCCGCATTTTTAATACATTAGTTCGACGCATTTTTGACATGTCTACAATTGAATTGCATTCTCTGCAACAGAATCGCTGAAATCCCTCTCGGCGGAATAATTTCCGCGCAAAAAGAACCGAAATAGATGGAAAGAGAGCTTGCAAAGAAATAACGGTGACATAAATTTGTCATTACATTCCTCAGAGGAAACGCAAAAAGATGGACAAAGAACTGCGATTGGAAAAGTGGTCCGGGTCCGGAAAACGAGGAGAATAAAAACGGGTGTTATCTCTTAAAGGAATTGCAGGAGGGTGGTGGGGAGGGTAGAGGGAGTTGGGTAGGGGGATTATGCGAAGGAAGGGGCGGCGGAGAAGGGGGCACTTAGAAGCCGGGAAGGATATGGAACCGTAGCGGGCGGGGGGAGGTGGGCGGCAAAGCAGAGCCGCGACGATAAGAGCGACCAACGAACCAAGAAATCTGAGTGGAGGGGGAGAAGAGAGGTAGAAAGAGAGATTGGACCTCCAAGGGAAAGGGTTCGCCCATTGTGAGTGAAAGGTATGGAGCGGATATTCCGAGTCAGCTTCCTCCCTCTTCTCTCCGTTGCCCGGAAAATCGGCGCTGGGTTTAAAAAAATGAACGAATTTTCCGCACAAAAGAGATTTTTTCCATTCCGTCTGGAGCACCCGCGGTCGCAAGCTGCGAGTGCGCTGGAATTCGTCTCGTAACAGATCCAATCGGTTCCGCATAACATGTAGACGAATTTTTTTTTAGGCACAAAGACTTTAAGACGCGAAGCTATAAGAAATTGATCCATCGTGTTCTGCAACAAATACGAGGAAGTGATGAGAGTAGGAATAGAAACCAATTTCCATCATTTCCCTGCGATTATATTGCTTTTGGTACTTTGATTTTCAAAACTGCCAAACGGTGATTGAAATGTGACTTCGAACGGATTAAAAATAGTTTTTTTCTTGATTTGTAAATAATGAATGATAACAGTGCATTATTTATAAAATTAAATCTAATAGGCATAGTTATTATATGTTTTCATTATAGTGTATTCCTAAAATTACAGATGCATAAGATATGGAAATAAAATTTAATATGGACAACATAAATTTAAAAAATGCCTGATGTAAATAGCAGATTCCGGTTGCAACAATGATTCCATGATGTAAAGTTAGCAAGAGCGAGAGTCGCAGTGAAATACTCAGCAGCACTACATATCGCTTGAACTGGATGGAGCACTGGATGTTTAGGGCAGTTGAGGATATAAATCATACCAAATCCAAGACGAAATTTCGGCGAACGGTGTCGAAGGAAGAATCGAGAGTAAGGCTTCTTCCGAAGAGGAAGTAATAAAAAATGGAGATTGGGGAGAATAACACACTCGCGGAAGAATCGGCAGTAAATGGAAGGAAAAAAGATCATAACCTAAAAAGATGGCAAATGGAAGATAGTGGAGCGTAAAAAAGGGGCGAATGCTTTGGGGGAGAGGGAGAAGAGTAAAGGTGGGAGGAATCAAGAAAAAGAGAGAGGAGAAGGGGAATTGGAGAGGGGGTCAAAGGGCAGGGTAAAGGGGAGGACCTTCGGAGAAATCGACGAGGCGAAGAGAGAGAGAGAGAGAATAAAGAGAGTGCTAGGGGGAGATAATGTCCCGTTTGGCAGCGCGGAAGGGATAAGGAAGATACTGTAACGGGTGAGGGCGCGTCGTGTGCTGATTCGACCGAAAGGGAGCAAGTGTTCTTACGAGGAGAAGGGGTGAGGGAGTAAGGGAGAGGGAGAGAGGGGGGAGGGAGGGGGAGAGAGGGAGAGGAGGGAGAGATAGAAGAAGATGGCTTTCGAGAGGAGAGCGGAGGGGAAAGGACAATGGTAAAGCGATGCTTAAAGCGGAGCAAGAGGGAGCGAAGACGAATCCCCCGCTCCGAGACGCCTGTTACGCGAATGATTGGCATGATCTCATTCGAGGAAAATAGGAGAGAGGGAGGGATAAGGAGAGAAGGAGGGAGGGAGGGAGAAAGGAAGTAGTGTAGTTCGATCTGAGAGCGAGTGAGATTCCCATTCTCTGGAGCTATTCAATTTCTTCGGAGAGGAGAGAGACCCTGTTAAGAAATGTTCACGCGGGGGAGGAGGTGGGGTGGGGATGTTCTGAGGGCCATGGTGTTGGATTCGGCGAATACCGGTGCGACATCCTTCTCTCTCTCTCTGCACACATTGACCCCCCTCTCTCCCCCTGGGACTCTACGTCACCTCCAAACTCTCCTCCATCCAACTCTACCTTCTCCTCCAACTCATCCCATTCACTCTTCCCAATCCTCTCTACCCAGACTCCTTACTCCAGGTTCTCAGAGAAGATGAAGGGAGTTGATAATGGCGAAGGGAGGGAGGGAGAAAGAGATAGAGAAGAGAGTAGACATATTACTGAGGGACTGGGGGAGGGAGGGACGTAGAGGTTGCAACTGAGAGAAGGGAGAGAGAGAGAGAGAGAGATAAGGGAGAGAATTAGGAGTGGGAGAATGCGAGGTTGCGGGGGGGGGGGGGGGGGTGAGAAATGGGAGGGAAAGAGATGGGACGAGGATGAAGAAGACTTGTTACCACTGGAGGGATGTTATTATCTGGAAGAAAGTTCTCCTGATTACTTCTATCGAGGGAGGGGTCGATAAAGGTGAGAGAGAGAGAGAATTATTATAAAAAGTGAAAATATTAACGTAGGAGGAAGATGTTTGCTCAGAAATCAAATGGATTCCGGTTAGAAAAGCCTTAAAAACGGCGTGGAGCGACTCGAAAGAGAAAAATTAGGAGAGGAAAAGGCAGAAAAATTAAAGAAATGTCGAAAAAATGAAAATGTAAACAATTTCCCTTTGATGAGGAAAAATCTCAGAGATGTAGTTGAACAAACATGGTGACTGGATAAATTGAACTCTAATGCGATGAACAGATGAAAAGTTATTTCGTTGTGCAATGTTTTTCTAAATATTACGTATACTGTTTTGCTTCATCGCCATGGCCAATCACTTTTAGCCTACTTTCCAGAATGGAAGTAGACTTATAGTTTCGTAGGTGTCTGTCCGTTTGTCCTATTAACTTTTGAACCAATAGACCGATTTTCACGATAATTGGAGAAAATCTCTTGCTACTGGGGCTGAGCTCACGAGGATAGTTTTTGTTGCTAAGATTGAAAGTTTCAGGTTAGATTAAAGGAACTATCCTTCCCATTTGTTTTACATGGGAAATCTGCGATCCATCGTGCAGGGTAATTTTGTCTTGCAGATTAAAATATCTTAGAATTGTGATGTCGGAGCGGCATTTATATTATTCTCTGAGGAAAGAAATGTAGATTCTAATGTTTAATATAGAATTTTGCCTATCGATAGTATTTCTTCGAATTTCGCGTAAATACTGGCGTTTTTGCAGTTTTTATCACTCGTTATGAGAGTGTTGTCTTTGCAACGACTATTGTTGGACTCGTATTCGGTATAGTCTAGTACACACACGCCTGATCAATTTAGTTTTCTGTTCGAATGTATTTGTAATATTTTATAACGCTAAATTGAAATTTTGGAACAAAAAGAGCAACTCATCCGCGGTGATTTTAAAGCTGTTAAAACAAATATAAATAATTGCTGCAGCACTCGGTTATGCGAAAATTCACGAATAGTATAAGTAATCAATGTATACAATGAGGATTCAATTTTACCTTTAAATATTGTATTAATTTTCATTTATTATTTAATTTACTTTAATAAATAACCAATAGCGAATATGAAAAGTAGGCATCATAAGTTCCGTTTGGATCATCTTGTTTAGTCATACATTTCAGTATTATTCTGATATGAGACCCAAATTCGATAGCATTTCATGAACACATCCTAAAGAAAAAAGTTGTTTTATAAATTTTAGAGCTATATTTAAATCATATTCATAAGGTCAAAACTTTTGATTCTATTCCGGAAAAATTGGAACAGCATTTGAATCCACCGGTAAAGCAAGTTCAATATAACTAATTTTAGATTAATACGCCGGTCTTAACACTCGGAGTATGGACCTCGGGTCTCAGGAGACCCGAAAGTTATATTTTCGAAAATATTTCTTAAAATTTTTTTTTGCCGAAATTGATACTTCATGTATTCCTAGTGGATCATGTTGGGAGGTTTAAACCAGTAATAAAATTATATTGTAATTTAAGTCATCGAAATCACGGAATGTATAAATGTGAGGGTCTTCGGGGACCCGGCTCCGTACTCTACGTCGTGTAATTTTTATATCTCTTATGACCGAGCTGATCAAAGTCCGGACAAAATTAGCTCGCTCAGCACAACATTGTAATACATGTTAGTTATTATCGAAGTCGACGACTCGATTTCCAGTTTTCTCTTGTGTTTCAGTTATTCACATCGTTCTGTTTGCCTCCCGAATCATTTTGTAATATACTTTTTATTTTTTGTGACTCAATTATTCTAAAATGGGAGATAGAATATTTAGGCTTTGGAGTTACGTTGCTCCACAACCTGCAAGAACAAGACCCAAAAATATAGTTCGAAATATTAGTTAAGTTACTAATTACAGCAAAGATGCTATAACACATTTGGAAATATTTGAGTTATTTATTTCAGATGAAATTATAAATTTGATAGTTGCCAATACAAACAAAAGCAAGAGCACACTCCGCAAACCAGCTGCATAGAGACCATCAAAAGGCATGAACTGATGTCGGCAGTGTTGCAGTCAAAGCCTTTATTGGAATTTTGTTATTGATAGGACGATTTCGTGAATCCAATGAAGACGTTCAATTCTTGTGGAACAAAAATACTGCACTTATAAGACCCGTATATACAGCTGGCATGTCCCGAGATCGCTTCATTGATATTATGAAGTTCATTCGTTTCGACGATACCAACACCCGAAATACGCGAAGTCAAGAAGATAAATTTGCCCCCTTTCGTGAAGTATCCAATATGTTTGCAGAGAATTGTCGAAAAGCTTATGATGCGTCAGCATTTGGGACCATCGATGAGTAGCTTGTGTCCTTCCGTGGACGGTGTCCTTTCAGAGTCTATATGCTAAACAAACCCAAGAAGTATGGCATCAAAATTTGGGTTTTGTGCGATGCAGAAAATTTTTATTGTTGTAATTTTGATGTTTATCTTGGAAAGGTTGGAAATGTTGTGGAAAAACAACAGTCACAGCGAGCAGTGAAGCAGCTATGCGAGTTTTGGTATGAAGTGGCCGTAACGTCACCACTGGCAATTTCTTTACGAACTTGTCTCTAGCAGAGGAGCTTTTGAAAAAAAATAACAATGGTTGGAACTGATAGAAAAAATAGGAAAGGCTTGCCCCTATCGTTCACTTCAACTTGTGGCAGAGAAGTAAATTCTTCTAAGTTCTTATTTACCAAAGACCTCACCCTGGTTTCATATTTGCCGAAACCAAAGAAGTGTGTCGTACTTTTGTCGTCCATGCATCACGAACATGATATTTCAGGCGAGGAAACTAGTTTCAAGCCTTCAATAAATTTCTTTTACAATACTAACAAGATTGGTGTGGATATGTTAGATAAGCTCATACGAGAGTACTCTTGCGCTCGAGGAGTAAGAAGATGGCCGTTGCGTCTTTTTTTAACATTCTTGACATAGCAGCGTACAACGCTTTCGTTGTTTGGACAAAAAATAACAATTTTCTGGAATCAGGTTTGCAGAAGAGTGGAAAATTATTTTTGGAAACATTAGGAATGGCATTGATCAAAGAAAACATTGAAAGACGAGCCAGGACAATGGAAGACACAAGTGGGAAAAATTATCAGAAAAGCGTTCTTCGATGTGTTGATTTGACAGGCAGGAAAGTTTCTTGGGCAAGGCAGGAACCTAAAGAAACTAGAGGTGAAAGAAAGAAGAGAGGTAGGTGCATCTTCTGCACTGGGGGGACAATAAATACACTTCAAAATGTGACAAATGTAACAATTTTGTATGCAAGAACCATTCCATAAAAGAGACTAAAATATTATGTATTAATTTCACTTCCAACTCAGATGAATCAAACTAACATAAGATTAACTGAATCAAACTAACTGATATTACCTTCAAAAATAAATTTTTTGTTATTATTAAATGTTATCCTTAAAAAAAGAAAACTATTTCATTTTTATTTATATGCTTAATTATGTATTTAATTTTGCAAATATATACCATTATTACACTATTTATTGTATAAATCATTATCCTTATTCAATTTTCATTCATTGATTACTTGGATGTTAAATATTACTGTGAGAAAATGATTTTAGAAGCTGGGTCCTCTAGGACCCGGGTCCGGACTCGATGTGAAACCACTTAGGTCCGTACTCCGAGTGTTAAAATATGAATTTCTTTAACCACATAGGTAAGTAGCCATATAACTTTCTGTACGCATCAAATCTATTTTTGGCTTATCGATTTCAGTCGAGCTTCATAACAATTCCGCTATTCCTGTTTGTCCGTCCGTCCTTTAATAAACCTATATCAGAGCCGCTATAAGGTTTTGATGAAATTCCGCGTTGGCGGTTTTTAAAAATTCATCGGCTAATTTCAATTCTGTCCCGCTTTGGTCAGTTTGGACCACGGCTTTAAATGTAAACCCAGCACTGGAATTTCACTTTATTAACTCCCTCAACAATGAGAAATTTAATTACCAGTGACTACCACGAACGATGTTGTCGCCTTTTCGCCTGTCGACTAATTTGAACGGTTATCGCTTGATTTAGAAATTACACCATTCAATCGACCTAATAAAATGGTTACAGTTGAAAATAACTTCACCGAAAATAGCTTGTTTTAATAACAACAATAATAACTGTTATGTTATTTCTATGTGTGCATTTTATTAAAACATCAGTCATCCAAACAGACGAACAAAAATAACTGTAACTGAATTTAACCGGAACAATTTGTAGGAATGGGTCAACAAAAGTTGCGGCGGAAGCAAGTTGGAGCTTTAAGATACAGCTGTAAAAACGCCACAAGGCTACTCCTACATCGCGAAATGGGGCAGAAGTGTCGTATGTGGAAGAAATGAACTTGATGAAAACTAAAGCGCGTAGTTGATTAAGGTGAGCGACTCGGAAAGAGGAGGAACCGAGCGTAAAATGCGATGGAGCACACGGGGAAGAAAGAGATAGGGATGGAGTGAGATGAAGGAGGAGGAGGAGGGAAGGGAAGAGGAGGAGGAAGAGGGAGGGGGAGGAGAAGGGAGGGGGAGTAGGGAGGGGGAGGAGGGTGGGGGAGGAGTAGGGAGGGGAAGAAGGGTGGGGGAGGAGTAGGGAGGGGGAGGAGTAGGGAGTGGAGGAGGAAGGGGAGGAGGGAGGGGGGGAGGAGGGAGGGGGAGGGAGGAGGAGGAGAGAGGGTAGGGATGGCGAGATGGGATGTGTCAAGGATTTTTAGAGAATCGGTGCAGAAAAGGAGGAAGAAGGAAAGGAGGAGATGAGAAAAGAGGGGAAGTGGATGCGGAGGAGGAGAAACGGAGGTTAGAAAAGATGGGAGAAGAGGGAGGGCGGGGGAGAGAGCGGCAGAAATAAAGAAATAGGGAATTATGGAGAGAGGGGAAAGGTTAGGAGGACGGAAACTTCGGAGGGAGGAGGAGAGAGGAGGAGAGATGGAGGAGGAGGGAGGGGAGGGAAATTGCGCAGATGCGGAGATGGAACGGAGGGAGGTGAAAGGGTGGAGGATAGGAGGGAAAAGGAGGAGACGGCGGGAGGAGTAAAGGAAGAGGAGGTTTTGCAGAAAATGCGACTGAGAGGTAAGTGGGGTCCAAAATTAGATTAAGGCGATTAGTTTTGGAAGTGATAAGTACGGAGCGGGGAGGAAACGGGCTGAGCAACTCTGTAGATGAAGGCGAGCGCTAGATTGGGAGTGGGTGGTAGGTGAAAGGAGGGAAGAGGGATGAAAGGGAGGCTGTTGGAGGGGAGGAGAGGGCAAGGTTGTGGGTGGGGTGAAGAGGGGAATGGGAGGAAGGGGAGGAAGCTGAAGCTGGATAAGAAAGATTACAGAGAGGCGAACGACGGAGGAATTTCCATTATTAATGGGGAAAAGAAACAATTTATATAAATTTGTTTTTTTCGACGAGCTCATACCAGGATAATAAAATACAAGCAGTTAATTGGGTTGATAACATGCTTCATTAAAAAATCATATATAAATCCTTCGACGTGGTGTAGTGTAACGAACCATGAACGGACGTTATCTCATTTTTGCTTGTGTAGATTTTCATAAGAGATTTTGAAGAAATAATTAATCGAGTATGGGTTAATATAACTCCAAAAACATCACTGTAAATTCTTAATGTTGCTATGACGAGGTACATATTTTAAATAAGCAAGGAAGGTTGGATTCCTTTTTGTACCTATGCGCAAATGAATGCTGCGAGGCTCTCCTTTTCTTCCCTCTTTTTATTATTATTAATACAAAATTGTTACAGATTGACCAAATTACCAGGCGGTAAAATATTTACATAATGTTTACATAAAATATTTACATTTTTATTATAATCTACAATGCACTACTGTTTGTGCCTGGTTTGATTTTGCGGAGTTATTGATAGGCCTTCACGGTTACCGTAGCGGTCGCGGAGCCCTCGAAGTTGCCACCGGACTTCACTCTGCCACGCAATCTCCTACTTAATTCTTTTAATATTACAGAGTTACGGTTATATTAACGTCATTATTAAAGTCCAAGTGATATCATCACTTAGAATCGTAAATACCATAAAACTTATTCTTTTCCTAATGGGCAACATAATCTGTCCACCGCAGTAACTTTTAGTGATTCGAGGACATCAATATCACGGATGCAAAATCAACCTCAGAGTCAACTCATATGCCTCAGAGGTCATATCCACACCAATCACGCGTTATTCTGTCATTTGTGCGGTTGGTCTTCATGAACCTGTTTCGAAAATCCGTGATCACCACTTCCTACTGCATATCAAAGACATGAGATTATACTCAGGTGCAATCGCAAAGTATGGTGCCAAGCCATTTTCGGAAATCTATCTACGTCTAATGTAGAGCTACAATTCTTGATTTCATAAGATAATACTCATCTCGTATTTTAATTCTGATACATCAATAACCTTTGATTTTGTATTTTATAAATTAGAATAAGTGTAAGATTCGATTCCCGCCTATCTCTTCGTTTCAAGCCGATTCGGCATTACCGAATTACACCGTCGAATTCAGAAAACCTCTGACAATATCCCTCATCCTTTATTCCTACGCCATTTTGAAATCGCATAACACTTTTTCGGTGGATTTTAATATAATAGAATCAAAAAGCGGCGAGAAAAGCATATGCTCTCTAGGTATTTCGTAATTTCTGTTCTTTCTCCGTGTCAACTCGTGACCTCTTCGGATTGGCGCGATTGTTTCGTTCCCAGTCGCAGCTAGAAAGGGGCCGTTAGCACTGCGGATAGAGTCTATCAGTTTTCTGTTTTACTAAGAGAGGGCAATGCAGTGCGGTGAGTCTGCAGCAGTATCGTTGAATTTTACACATCACGGCATTTCTATTTTTTCACCTCTCGTTCTTTTCGCTGACGTAGATTTTCGATATAATCAGTTTATAATTTTAATCATCCTGTGTATTCGAAACGATATGCTGGAACAATGCTCCGCAACCATATAAATTTTGTGGCACACTTTCGGGTGCACTCAAACATGGCGGCCCACCAAATTAAATTCCACAAAACCAGCACATATGTATGACCTTGTAACCAGGACAAATGAAAGAAAATAAATGACTTTCCCAGAAATATTAATGAAGTTATTGCTAAAAATCCACTTTTTTTTTAAAATAGTCCGAATTGCGATATAATTCGGTGATAAATATTACACACTTTTCGGTTAAGAAGCAACTTTGTTTTTGTTCCAAGTAATTGGATTAGTGTAACGAATCCTGCTATAAAGTACTGCTCTTTCTGAGTGATTTCATTTCTGGGATCTTATTGTTAGCTTGAGAATAACAAAACGGTATTTTTCTCTCTCCCCATAGTTCCCAATGTACTGCGGCATACCAGTAAGAAGGAAAGTAAATTATATGTGGTAAAGACATCCAGTAAATATCAATAATGAGGTCAGGCTCAAACCTGTGGAATTGACTCATCATAAAAAAAGAATTTAGTTACTTCCACAAATTTAATTTTGAACGACCGGTTTCACTACGACCGTAGCATCATCAGAAAAGTTATTTTTCACAATTACCGCTTGTACTAGTGCCCAAACTATTTTAATACCCTTTTTTGTCTCGCATTGAAACTTGCTAGGGAGTTACTACAATTAATTTTTTTCCATTTCAGGTACGAGACGACTACGATGTCCTATGTAGTACCTGCGAGAAGATTCCTTTCAGTTCTCTGTTCTTCTACATCTACATCTACATATTACCCTGCAAGTCACCTTGACGGTGGATGGCAGGGGGTGCCGCGCACCAAGTTCCTAACTAATTATTATTCACTGTTATCTATTGTGGTCACGTATTGTCCGAGGGAAAAAGGACTCCTTATACCTCTCCGTCCTACTATCTATTTCGCGAATCTTGTCGTCATTATCCCTCCGTCCGATATACGTTGGTTGTCGAATAATATCCTTCATTTCATTTACGAATATCTCCGACCTATATTTATCTAGAAGTTTAAGTCTCGCCTGTAATCTACGATCTTTCAACGATGGCCAACTCAACTCATCAATGAGTAACGTAACGCTCTGTTTTTTATCGTAATTCTTTTTCACGAATCTATCTGCTCGCCGCTGTATTTTTTCTAAATCCTTTATGAGTCCCCTCTGATATGGATCCCAAACCGCTGCTGCGTATTCCATTTGAGGTCTAACCAACGATAAATAACAGGATTCTCTCACCTTTTCCGTGCTTTTCCTGACTATCCTACGCACAAAAGCCAACTTCTTATTTGCCGCACCTATCACTCGTCTTATGTGGGTGTCCCAAGACAGGTCACGATTCAAGGTTACCCCGAGGTATTTCACGGATTCCGAAACAGGAATGATCTCACCATCTATCGAGTAGGTAAACACGGACGATGGGCTTCTAGATTTCCAAAAGTTTAGAACGTTACTCTTTTTCTGATTGATTTCTAGCTGCCATTCCTTGCACCAAACAGATAACGCATCCAGATCATCCTGAAGCTGACGATGGTCGCTAGGACCACTAATTTCTCTATAGACTACGGTGTCATCCGCAAAAAGCCTGATATTACTTTTTACAACTGAGCTGATGTCGTTTATATAAAGCAAGAAAAGCATAGGTCCGATCACACTACCCTGCGGCACTCCAGAGACTACATCTGCCACACTCGAGGACTTACCATCGATGACTACTTTTTGTTTTCTATTCCAAAGGAAAGCGCGAACCCAGTTAATGACTTTAACATTAACGCCAAGATTTCCCAATTTTAATAACAACTTACGGTGGGGAACCTTGTCAAAAGCTTTTCTAAAATCAAGGAACACTGCATCGACCTGCTTATTATTTTCGCCGCATGATAAAACATCATTCACAAACAGACCGAGTTGGGTGTCACAGGATCTACCTTTTCTGAAGCCATGTTGACAGCTGACTAAGAGCGATCTACTCTCAAGATAACGCATTGTGTTGCTAACAATAATGTGCTCCAAAATCTTACATGATAATGATGTTAGAGAAATCGGCCTATAATTTTCGGGGTTTTCTTTGTCACCTCCCTTATGAATGGGTGTGACGTGTGCTAGTTTCCAATCATCAGGAACCTCACAGAGGGTAAGAGATTTCTCGAAAACTATCCGAAGGAAGGGAGCTATATCTTCTGCTAGTTCTTTTAATACACGCGCGGGAATTCCTTCTGGTCCAGGATTTTTGTTGGGCTTTATCGCACTCAGTTGCTTCGCTATTCCTGCCTCAGAGATTTTAATATTATCCATCCGAGTACATCCATCGGGAATAAGATTATCTTTAAGTATATTTCCACCTGCCGTGAACGCCTTCGCGAAGTAAACGTTTAGTAGATTAGCTTTATCCTCCCCATCGTGAAGGATGTCTCCGGAATCACATCGCAGGGAGGGTATTGAAGGACCCACTCCCTTGACTTCTCTTACATAGGACCAGAACGCTTTTGGATCCTCCTTCAATTTTGTATTTAATACCTCATTCCGGAAGGTGTTAAATGCGTTACGCATGGTTTTTCTCGCTAGTACGCGGGCACTGTTATACTCATGGACTATAGCTGTGCGATACTCATCGGAAGCGGTGGTAGGTATGTTTTTCAATTTTGCGTGGCTACGCCTCTGTCGTCTTAAGGCAATCCTGACTTCCTTATTAAACCAACGAGGTTCTTTCTTATCAGATTTTAACTTACTGGGGATAAATCTATTGATACCTCTTCCTAGTATATTCTTAAATAATAACCATGATGGCTCCATACCTAATCGTTCTGTCTTTTCACGATAACTGACAAAGGTACTTTTGAGATGTAAGCTGAAACTTTTAAAGTCGGCCTTGGCGAAAGCGTATACATTCCGAAGAGGCTTAGGATGTCTTTTGAGCTTTAATTCGCACTCCGCATACACAGCTCGATGGTCGCTAAGTCCCTCCTCTGTGGATACCTTAGTTATCCTATGCGGGATGTTAGAAGCAAGCAAGTCGAGAACATTGCCCGGACGCGTGGCTTTTTGTACCATCTGGATTAAGGAATATTCATGAAACGTGTCAATTAAGGCTTCACACGATTCGCGTTCTTTACCTCCCGTAACGAAACATAGGTTTTCCCAATCGATTGACGGTAAGTTAAAATCGCCTCCAATTATCACGTAACCGTCGTTCATAATAGATCTAAGCTCGGCTAATTGCCTCTCTAAACTTAAAATATAATCAACTTTGGCATTAGGTGGTCTGTAAAATGAGCATAAATATATCTTTTTCGAATTATCCTTACCTAGGCGGCACCACACGCTCTCGGTCGTTTCATCGATAATAGGGATCTGACAACTATCGTACTTTTCACTTATTGCCAAAAATACTCCGCCACCTATTCTATTGGCGCGGTCTTTTCTGTATACTCTATAGCTTTTCGGAAAAATTTCTTGGCTAGCGATATCTTCAGTGAGCCAACTTTCCGTACCTATAACTACATCCGCATGCAACGTGCGAATTACGTGTTCGAGTTCGGCAGACTTCCTACGAATGCTGCGGCAGTTTAAAACTATAATATTTAATTTCTCGTTATCGCCCGAAGCATTAACTGCTCTATTACGGCTTTCGCAGGTGGACTCTCTCACTTTGCGACCAGAAACTGTATTACACTCGATGCCCCTATGAAATCTCCTAATACGCCTACACCCTACCCTACTCTTAATACGCCTACACCCTACCCTACTCTCTAATCTAAAAAAGACCTACCATGGTCGAAGATCCTACACGCTACACTCTGTGAAGCCTCGGTCGTGTAATGAACTCCAGAGCCGTTTAGGGGTACCCTACACGATCCGAGAACCGGCCGGAGATCAACAAAGTCGACTCCCATGCCCACACAGAAATTCCATAGCCTTTGGTTTAGCCCCGCCACGCGGCTCCAAACCTCCGAACCACAGTCAATCCGCGGGACAATACTACAAATGGTGAGCCGCACATCAGAACCCGACTCCTCTCGGACACGAGTGACCTCGGCGACCAAGTCCTCAAAAGAACTTAGAATCTCCTCGGACCCGCGCTTCGAGGCGTCGTTAGTCCCAACATGGACCACCATCCGCAGCCTAGAGGGCTTCAAGCACCTTGATCGTCATTGTGAAGTAATATAAGTATTTTTCAATGAAGAGTTTCATGTCTAGACGTATGTCTTGAGAGAGATTTACGTCATGGAAGAAGGGCGAAGAGCCTCTGCTACCGAAAGCATTGACCGCATTAACGGAAGTCAGTTTTTTGGGAAGGGAGCTTTCCGATTCCGATTTCGTTGTAGTTTTAGTTGATTAGCAAATTGCCACGGGAAGAAGAATATGCAATAATGAAATAATAAACTTTCAAGGAACCAGATTCAATACTGCGTTCGACAACAAGATTATGCGTTTGCGGGCGGCCAACACAGCACATTTCGCCATCGCAAGATGGCGACTCTTATGCAAAAGACAGTCTTTACCATACCAGTGATAGAGAGAATAAACTTCTCCCTTCACAATGACTGGCGACATAAGCACGCCGGATTATAATATGGGTCTCTTTTGCGGCAAATATGGCCAAATTTCCAGTAAACGTAAACCTGAGAATCTTTCGTCTTCTACCGATATCAATAAGCTGATTTATTCGGTAAATGGTAAAATATGACGAACAAATGGTATTGGGAAGGTTTGGTTTTTTGTTCATATCTTCGAGAAGAAAGCCTTTATGATGGAATTTGGCGTTTATCGCATCCAAAAATACTATGATTCTAGTATCTCTCCAAGGAAAAATGTCGAAACTGAATGAAAGATACCATAGGGAGGGATGTGAAGAATGCGGTGAGGTTGGGTAGCAGCGGGCAGTGTTACGGTCAAGCCCTATCCACACCCAAACACACGAGGGAGCCGAGCGAAGTCCAGTACCTCACTAGTCCGAAGGACCTCCTCCCCACACCCCTCTCCTCTCTCCCACCCACCCTCCCTCCCTGGCTAGACGTTAAATGTTCCTGCTATTTTGTGAGAAGGATGAATGGCAGCCGTGACAAGTGACGCTGATTCCCTCTCGCTTCGCCGTGACGCTTCGAGACGCAACAAACCGCAGCGGGGAGCCGGCGGGAGGGAGAGAGAGAGAGAGAGAGAGAGAGAGAGAGAGAGAGAGAGAGAGAGAGAGAGAGAGAGAGAGAGAGAGAGAGAGAGAGAGGAGTTTGGGGGTGAGCGGGCAGGCGTGGGGCCGAGGGGACGGGATGGGACGAAAGGGGCAATAAAAAGAGCAGGAACGGGTCCCGCGCCTTAAAAAAGGAGAGAGATGGCGCGATAAAACATATTTAAAAAATGAGGCGCACGTGATCGGCTGCCCAAAACCGCTTTTCCATTTCTCTCATTCCTTCGCCCTTCCTCTCCTGCCCTCTCCGCACCCAACCCACGACAGAGAGAGAAGGACGAGGAGGTGTGGTTTTTACGATGGGGAAGAGTGGGAGAAGGGCTAGAAGGGAGGCCAGGGGGTTCGTCCGTCCCAAGTGTCCGTAGGGAATGGATTTTGTTTCTCTGTCGCTTTGGAAATCTTTTTTCAATTTACGATCCGACCACACAGCGTGTTTCCTTTTCCAAAACGCCTGTTTAGCACTTGAGAAGCATAACTGAAATAATTTTTGGTCATCAAAAGGACCACGGTGTTTGAAATAGTCTGTCGTATTTTTGGGGCTTCTCTCTCTCTCTCTCTCAAAACACAGAGTTCGACAAGAGCACTCCTGCTTGTACGTCCTTGTGGTCTCTTTAACATCTGATATACTCGTAATTGCGCAGACAGAGCACGCGATGGGAGACTGCGTTGAACGTTTTTGTTAACTCTCGGCCGCCCATGATTTAGGAAATTGCAAGGGTTTGTAGCGTAGAAATATAACGCACGTATGTAAGTACACAATGGGTTCAAATGGAAAGCAAATTACGCGGAAGTATATAAAAAATTATAAAAGATTTTTCTGTTATCTAAACTTAAGTGTCTTTTGAGTCCGCCACGGAAATGATCTTAAAATTCGCTGAAACTATTTTTAAACATCATGATTTTACCTCACTTATTATCTTGAAATACAAAATATTTATGGTTTTTCTTGTTTAAAATTTCAAACATTATGAAATATAAACGAATAAAATTTTGCTTCCTCGTTAATTTATCTATTATTCAAGAGCATCTTCTAACACTTTTTCTTGGAATTTTATAGATAAAGTTGAAAATATTACCATTAATATTATACAGAAAATTGATTTATTACCATATTACACTTGGTCTTTAATTGAAGTCCTAGAATTCGTAATAGAATATTTTCATTTCTGAACAATAAATAAAATTTCCCATTTAGCATCTGAAACATTTGTTTATTGAAGTGAATAACCACAGCAATTTCAATAAAAACGCAGTAACATTCGAGAAGTTGTCTAATATTTTGATGGATGAAAATTCAAATTAATGCAGACAGCTCGATGAGACAAGTCAAATTGTAAACTATGAATACAAAGCTGATAGAATATAGGAAAGCATTTTGGTGGGTGTAGTTATTTTTCGAATGCACGTATAAATACATGTGCGCATACGTACGCACGCAAATACTCGACCTCGCGGCAGTCCTTTTTGTCGATTAATATTCCGACCTTAAAATTCTCAGGCAGCTTCGCCTTGACAAGCGTGCCACTTGCCCCATCAGACCTCCCGCCGGCCTTTTTAACCTTCTTGCCACATTCTTTATGGAGCAGCGGTTGGCGGTGGAGCGGAGTCAGTTAAGGGTCGAAGACGACGTCTGGTACAAATGGAGAGTGGGCGGGGTTCGAAGGAGGGAGGAAATAAGGCTCGAAGACGGCGGGAGGGCGCGCAGGAGAGTGACTCGGGAGGGTGGCCACTTTCCCTCTTGTGGAGGGTCAAGGTCAAAGACATTAGTTAAATGACCTCCGGAGGTCAAGGCGTGAAAGGGATTGGGTCTCTTAGGTTTGGATGTAAGAGTACTGCGAAGAGAGAGAGAGAGAAGGATGATGGGAAAGGAAGGAAGAGATGAGGTTAGATTGGAATCCCCGGGTCGAACAAGGAGGTGAACATTCGAGCATTGATGCTGGATTTATTTCGTTAGGTTCATGTATAGGAATGGAAGTAATTTACCGGAGGTGAATTTAAATTTAAATAAAAATGGTGATGTTCTTTTTAAGAGGCAGTTTCCTTATCCTTTTCTAATATTAGAAAATGAAGTTTCATTACACATAAAGTTTACATTTGTATTATGAAGTACAAATTTCTAGAGCTATTAAAATATTTACGAAGAACTAGATTCCATATTTAGACATACATTTTCCACTTCCTGAAGTACATGTCTACCTCTGTTTTTAATAATAATAAAATGCATTAAAATTATATTTAAATAACACAAATATACGATTCAATTATGGAACATAAAACTTCTGAAAATTAAGTTTTGACAGTTTACCTAGGCAAATGGTGAATTATGACCTCCTTAATTTTGACAAGGGCAAGAGAAAAGGACCGTGCAAATCAGATATCCGCAGCCAGAGTACATGACGCTTATTGGCCCTATCAGTTAATCGGCGACCTCGGCACCCGGGTCGAAGCATCGCGTGACTCCCCTTCCGAGATAATTTGGCGGTTTGCAACTTGGTAAAAGTGTGGAAGTTTATTCCGCATGCATTTGCTACCGACTCTTTGTCATAGATCAGACCCAAGAAGGCTAGAGTGATATAAATTGGGATTAAATGTAGAAGGAAAAATTAAAATAGGTGATAAATGTATAACATATTTTTGAATCGGATTATCTGAGAAAAACTTTTGGAATGATATTTTTGACATGCGATTTCTCACGTAATAATTCCAAATATTAATAAAAAGAGTGCAGTTAAAAAACAACGGAAACAAATATAACTGAAAATCTAACTGGAAACTGCACTGAAAATTGGGAAGCGAATGATAAATAAAAAGTTTTCTGCTGAGATATCTTCATTCTTAAAACGAAAGAACTGATGAAACATAATATCAATTTATTCATTTATGCTCATGTTTTCCATCAAAATCATTTCTTAAGGTTAAATTTAGTCACATAAACTAGTAAATAATAGTTTTAAATTGGCTGAGTAACTTACAATGACGTACGGTATTTTTGCAGCTGCTGCAGCGGCTATATTCCGCCTCTGTGCTCCACTCTTCCCTATTAAACGAACAGTATTAATAACATTCCATTTTTCGCTAGTTTCCAGAAGAAGAGTGATATAGACGAAAATCATTACGGATTACACAACATCGCATTTCGCAATGTAACGTGATTCATCCACTGATATTAAGTTTTTGGCTCCATTGTTTGGAGCGATATATCTATAGTCACGATGAACAAATTGTAATGCGATAAGGGAAAATATTTTTTGTGTAGATTTAGAAAATTATGCGATGAAAATCCATGGACGGAAAAATTCCACGAATACGTCCGCGTGCTGCACATTGCGACGGAACTTTCAACATTGTAAGGACGATAACAGTTTGTTCCTCGCCTGAATCACGCCCCCCTTATGCCTTTCCTTCTCGGCGAACGAGAACACTTCCCTAAATCGAGTTCTCCCCTCTTCTGCTTTCGTAACGTAATTTTCCATATACCCATTTTCTAAACATTGCATCAACACCAGACCTAGTAACGATTAAATCTTTCATGGAAACACAACATTATAGCGGCCTTATTCCCGCCCCCCCCCACTTCCCCCCTCCCCCCCGCGCACCCCATTTCCCTTCCCTTAACCCTTTCCCACCTCGCCAGCTCGCTCATTTCCCGCCAACGTCTTATACACACCACGTAATTTCCGTTCTCTCTCTCTCTCTAGCTCCCCTTTCAGTTTCTCCCTCTCTCTCTTCCTCTCTCTACACCTCAATTACACTACCTGTCTCACCAAACCCACCTCTCTCTTACCCAATTCCTCCCGCCATTATTCATAACCACACGCTGCTCCGTTTGCCCTTCTTTTCGTTACATTCTTTCCTTTTCCCCTTCATTTCCTCTTCTGCTCCCTTAACACTTTTTTCTCCATTCTCTCTCTCCATAAACTTCCATGGCGTATCTCTCCTCCAACCTTTTGCCTAAAATTATTATTTCCGGTTCCTCTATGGATTTCCTTTTCCATTCGTCTATCGTTCTCATTCCGAGCTTTTTATTCCGTACATTTCACATTCTTTCGTATCTCGTAATTACTTCCATTTTTTCCCCAAGCAATTCCTTATTTCGCCTACCACCCTAGTTCCCATCCTCCCTCCCCTCTTCCCATTCTCCCCTCCTCCCATTCTCCCCTCTTCCCATTCTCCCCTCCTCCCTTTCTCGTGCTTTCTCTCCTTCCACAACTTATTATGCTCTTTTCTTCCTCTCCTCTCACTCTCCGCCCTTTCGGAATATTATCCGCCTCGAACCCCTTTTGCGGGTGCTCTTATATAATGAACCGACGTGGCTTTATTCCCGCCAATGAATACGTGCTTTATCGATCGCTGAACCTTAATAAAGCCAATCCGCAGGCATCCATAATTCAAGCAGTGGTTTTCCCCTCTTTCTTCGCTTATACATTTTTTTATTCTCTTCTTCTTTTTCTTCCCCTCCGAAACCGATTCTTTATTCTCCACCGAATGACTTTTTTTTCGCCGCCCTCCGCTCTCTCGACTTCTGAGGACCGAAAAAAGGTTTTCTTTTAAGGGCATCAGGTGAGAAAGTGTGAACCGTGGATCCTCCCCCTTTTCGCCACTGACGCAAGACTGGAGATGCGGGTTTTCGGTTTCGGTATCTGCGTATTGCAGCCGCACATGCAATTGCAACTGTGACTTGCGATTTATTTTACGTTTTCTCATTTATTCGAAAGGTTCAAGATGTTAAGGCATTTGTTAATATTTATAATATTCAAGTGAAATAAGAGTCGGATGTTCAAGATTCAAATATTAAAAGGTTGAAAATAAAAAGAAAGGAAAGATAAGAAATACCACGCACATTTCGGCTACAATGCAGCCGTCCTCAGTGGTGTTCCACCAAAAATGGATTCTAAAAGACCTTTTCAAGGTTTTGATACTGAAGCGCTTATTCTTGAATTTGTTTTCAGCCATAAGACGAGATAGACAACTCTCGAGTGCGGAGTCGAATATGAAAAAACGAGCTCACTTTCACACACCAACATCAACAGTATCTAGGTAACCTCAAATTTACGATATTGGTAGGTAGTGCAATCCACAAAACAATTTTTACCGATTTACTGCTCCAAATGATTGGAACGCGACAATGTGATGGTGTTGAGCAATTAATTCCCAAACCATTATTTAACAGGAATTTATGAACTGATTATGTTAATCGATCACTTAAAATTAGCTCAAATATAGCGCAGATTTAATAATGAATCGCACAGAAATAGCCCGATTAATTTGAACAAGAAAGGAAAGATGCACACATCATGCGTGCATACATGCAAGGCAGGGCTCAGTATAATTTCTAAGAACTGAAAATTTATACGACAGTAGTGATGTCAAGGTAATACCGAATTTTTTGATTCACCGACTTATTTCCTAACCAGTTGTAATTAATAAAACAATCGATACCTAATCAAAACATACCTCACTCGAATAGTAGTGATGAAATCTTTATGCTCACGTTCATTCCTTCGTCGTAAATTATCCATTTCTTTTTGCTTACAAACGCTGTATACACCTATTTCCTATTATTCCTAACCAGTTGTAATTAATAAAACAATCGATACCTAATCAAAACATACCTCACTCGAATAGTAGTGATGAAATCTTTATGCTCACGTTTATTCCTTCGTCGTAAATTATCCATTTCTTTTTGCTTACAAACGCTGTATACACCTAAAGAAAATATATATTTACGTTCATTTCTTCGTCGAAGATCAATGGTTCCCAATCATTTTTAGTATAAGTCCCCTTCTTAACTTAAAAAATATAGCTGATCGGGCATAGTAGTGATAGAAGTGACTGTTTCGGTGGTTTGACTAACTAATATCGAAGGTTGGACTTTTGAAATTGTTGCGTGAAAATAACGGTCTATTGAGTTTTTCCGAGAAGACTCGATCCTAAAAGAACATATTTGGGTCAGATTGTGTTGAAATGTAAAACAACTGAAGAAATTGAAAACAATTCATAATAATTTCATATAATAATAATTATATTTTTCCAAAATAAAATAACTAAATAAAAAGATTTACCTTTAACCTTTCCGACGCCACAGACCACTTTCAATGAAGCAGGTTTTACGCGGACCACCGAATATCTGAAGAACCTTATATCATTAAAATAATAAATATAATTGGGTACTAAAAAACCTCAGAATACTCGGGAATTATTTTCAGTTTTAGTATATTGATCGATCTCTAATCAATTGAAGCGAACCACTCGACAAATGCTCGAGGAACACAGGTTAAGAAACACTGTTCTAGACAAATTTCTTGTCTCCCCTGGCAACCCGTCGCGCCTCCCAACAGAGTCGCGCCTCTCACTTTGAGAACCTCTGCTCTACGGTAATGTAGCGAGGTGCAGAGAAAAACAAACTCCTACTTGGCGCGCCAAATTCGAAGATGCCTGGTTCTCAGCGGCGGAAATAACAAGAAACTAAGCGCCGATTGGAGAAGGAAGACTTGCTTCGAAGTTATGTGAATTTGCCGATTTCTAGAAATAACCTCGCGGCCCCCCGGGGGGCCGCGGCCCACAGTTTGGGAATCACTGTCGTAGACAACACATTTCCCTTCATTTACCAAATGTTGCTTGCGCAAGAAAGAAATTAAACTAATTAGGCATTTACAGCAGATATTGTTTACCACAGTTGCCACGAAGATCGCTTTCGTTGACAACAATTAAAAACCACGGGAAAATTTTTCCAAGTTCAAAGCGAATTACGACATTCTAGTTTGATTTTCTTGAAATCGGTTACTTCTTCGATAAAAATATACTGAACAAAATATATGCTATTTAACTATTTCTATAATTTTAGGTTAAAAATCTTTTGTTATAAGTGATATTTTACGAGATATAGAGAAAAGTTAATTTTTGTCACCAGTAAAGTGGCACTCCCGATTAGGCTACGTAAATCATTTATATCATTTTGTTAGTTTCTTTGCCATTTTTTTCTAAATACCAAATTTCATGAATATCCGCGGAGTAGTTTTGGAGATGAAACATGTAAATTGTCAAAATATTATTTCCTTCGCGGATAATTTTTAAAGAAATAAATAATCCACTAAAAATAAGAATATAATTAAATAAAATACTATTAGTAACGGTCTTATTGCAAGACTGTTGATAGTTTTGCAGTTAGAGCTCAATTTAAATTGAATGTCGTAATTTATGACGATGAAGCCGAATTATGAGCGTGTTTGAGAACGCATGGATATGTTCGAGAGGCGAAGGCGCTTTGGATACAATTTGGGTTAAGGTGGTAACGTGAGTCTAACACGAGATTAAATTTGGAAGAGCAAACGAAGACCTGCATCATGTTTGGAGATGAAAACACGAATCCGTAGCGAGCCTCATTCGAACGTTGTCAGCGGATTGCCGCCGGATTTTAAATGAATAAATGCGTAAAAGAAGAAAAGAAAGTGCAAACCCGATCAAATCTCGTCGTATTGCTACACTCGGCCGTTAATTATATTTTGTCTTATCATAGAAGAAAAATGATTCTTACCGTATTATTAATGTTCAATATTAAGAGCTTAATAAGGCATTATAGTCAAAATCAGGTGGTACGGGTTTCAAGTTTTACAATTAAAATGAAATTGTTTTATATTGGAAGATAAATAAAGATAATTCGATTAAAGAACTGCCATTTTTTATCCAAGACTATCAGATAATTGGTAGTATTATCAGAACAATTACTTAATGCACAAAAATAGGATTAAAGCGCCAATGACGCATAAATGTAAGCTGTTATAATTTTCACGAATCAAAATATCCATTAAGCTTCAGTCCAAATGACGCTTTCAGAATGTGTATCTTAATTTCTATGGAAAAATCTTTCGTGGTCTACGATATAAATAGGATTTAAATATATTATCGTAGATTATGTAATGCACCAGGGCAAAGGTCGATTCACAAGTCACCCAAAACAGTTTTCACTGATAAATTATTTATGATATTACATATTTAAGATCACGTGGATATATGAACGTCAAGATATTGACGTTTGATTGATGAACTGACGTCCTATACTTCCATTACTCAGAAAGGATAGGTAATCGAGATTCAAGCGTATCTTTTGAATGACACGAGAGCCATACTAAAATTTTGAATGAAATGATGAAATTCTCGTCATTTGTTATGAATTTCATATATAGAATCAATTCTAGACTAAAAGAGAGCTTTAAATATTTAAAATATCTTCAGTCTGATTGCTTTAAAGCTTATAGCCGCTTACCGCATTGTACCTACTTAATCGCTGGGAAGTCTAATTATTCTATCCTACCAACGGATTCACTTGGATACAACCCATATCCTCTTTACATTTAATATTTCGTTTTTTCGCGCTTAAAGTTTAATCAAATATAGATTGATACTGGGACAATATTTGGAAGTATGTTTCTTGAAATTATATAGAAACTTAGATATTCTAGAGCGTTTATGGATCTGCGTGGTCATTTTTTGAACTGTTTTTGACTGACTTGATGGATTTTTATCGATTAAAAGAAGAATATATGTATATATATCCAACTTATTATCAGATCGAAGAAACTCGGATCTTTACGATAGCTCTTGGGGTCAGAACGACCGTCTTGTTTACCTATGGATTTTTCGTGTGTCACTTTACCACGAATTTTTCCTATCGCCTGCATTTATTGAGAGGCTAAATATGACGTCACCGAACGTGGTTTTTTACTCAAAATATATTTACAAATATCCACTTAGACTTGAAGGACCTCTTGTGTACCGATAAAGAGGAAGTGCACTACGCAGTATTTCTCACAGCATCTGGTGTTTTAACGGGGAAGTCAACGGAAAAATCACGAACGTTCAACGAATTTCCCGTTTTACGAACGCTTTTCAGGAACGCATGTCGTTAGTTGAACGAGAGTTGCCTGTATGTGTGTGTGTATATATATATATATATATATATATATATATATATATATATATATATATATATATATAGCAATTTTAACAGTTTCTGTAGATTTAAACAGCAACCAGACCTTATGTGATAAAGACTCGATTATTCCTCCAGAAATGTCTACTAATATTCCGCTCACAAAAACGCCAACTCACGCATTTGGTTTTCTTTTCTTTTCTAAAATCGCCTGTTGGTGCGCAGTGGCGTAAGAAATTTTTCACCAAATTAATTTTCTGAATAGATTAAGGCAAAAAATATAAGAAATATTAAGCAGTGTTGCAATTTCATGATGACTTGACGAAGGCAAGACGTGTCCACCACCTGCCACGATGGATTATCACTGTAGGTCGGTACATGAATTAAAATTAAGCAAGAGGCAAAGAGATTAAAATGTCTCCTTATGAATAGAGGCTCTTATGAGAGTTACCATTGATATTATTAGTAAACAATTTTGAAATATAACGAACATGGCATCTTGAGTCTTATTGTAAAATACTTCGATTTACATCATTCCACAAAAATCTATCGATTCTTTTATATCTAATATTAATGCAAACTAAAATAACGCAACTTTTAACATAATAAGTAACTTAGACATATTATCATTGCCTTTTACTTGTCTAACGTTCTTTGATATAGGATTCTTTAAAATAACCACTTTCTAAATCTGGATGATAATCTCGATAGCTCCTAAAGCCATACAATTTTAGTAAACCAGATGAGCACTTCAGCGGTACAGTATCCATCTTCAGTGGTTTATCGATGAATTACCGATGATGATGAATATTTTGTAGCTGAAACAATGGTCTGGTCACTTAATGGTTACATGGCCACAGAAATTAACAAATAAAAGTCAACCACTAAGCCGAACCACTGAATGATCTCTATATTTTTACAGCTGTTTTAAGTTTCTGCTTTCCATTGAAAAAATAGGCTATTTGGATGGCAACAATAATATTAACTCTTGGAATATTTGTCTGGCAAAAAATACGTAAAAGCAAAAAATAAACATCAAAGAATCATTAAAGCGATGTAGATCCTGTATTCATCCCAGGAAACTGTTTTGTGCAGCTTAACGTCTTGTATTTATCCAAGATAGTTGATGAGAGGGGAATCTCCTTATAATACCAAAGCCCATTTATCGATAAAAAAGATAAAAAGTGAAGCGCGTTTGCATAAACCCAGAAACATTCCTTTTCATTGGCAGCGATGCCGATTCCGCGCACTCGCGTTTACAGGGAGAAACAGTCGGGAGATTGGGGCGGATAAGGGACGAGACGGGGATTATGGAAGTGGGTGGTGAGACTGGCCGCATCAGCGGCTGGGGAGGGGGGGCGGGAGAGGGAGGGAGGGAGGCTTTGGTAAACGGAATACACGTTTAAAAACTTCAGTCGCCATTAGCCGCATTCGAGCGAAAAGGAGAGGCATTCCGTTCGGTAGTTGGAAGGCGGCGTTTTTCCTCTCTCTAGCGGGGAGGATGAAGAGAGAGAGACGAAAATGAGCCAGCTGCACCACAGCGCAGCACATCGCTTTCATCCTCGCTCTCCTCCCTCCGCTCCCATTTCTATCCTCCGCAACCAACCCACGTCCTCTCTTTTTATCACGCTCCCTCTTTTCTGGGATTACATCCTCATGTGTTTTTGTGTGTGTGCGCGCGGGTCTGGATGAGACTCAATCACCCACAGCGTCCCCATACGCGGAAAAGGGGGAGGGGGATATATCTAGAGGGGAGGGGGATATCTAAAGAGGGGAGAGAAGGGTCGCCCGTTTCACCTCCTCCGTTCCGTTCCAAATGCGTTTCCGAAGGAATGCGACGGAGGAATTGGGAGGGAGAGAGAGAAGGAAGGTCGGAGGTGAGTTGAATCGCTGGGGAAAGAGGGCGGGAGTGTGGGGGAGGGGGCGGGAGAAGGGGGAGAAGGAAGGGGGAGGGGGCGAGAAACCGTCTCATCCGATCGCCGTTCCGGATCCATATCACTTTTTTCATCTTTCTTTTTTTTTTGGAAAATGCCCCATGCCTCTCAGGCGAATGCATTTCGCCAGGAAATGATTATTTTTGGGTCTCGTGTGTGCGTTAGTGTACAACTCGGACTTCCAGAGGAATGCCGTTGCTCTCGATTCTCTTTCTGCCTCTTTTCCCTTGGTATCACCGAGGCGCAGAGAGAGAGAGAGAGGTCCCCGAGATACTAAGTACGCGGGAATAAAAAAGTGATCTACTCCTGCCTCCCATTAGATGGACGCCATTGTCGAAGGCCGAAGCAGGTGGAGACGACATTTCGAAACCATTTATTCTCGTTACTTTGTCCGTTTTGTTCTGAATTTATCTAATCCTGTTTTACTTTTGACATTTTGGACGCAGTAGCATGAAGGGATTATGCCATCAAATAAAGTAGGGCGTGGAGACATTGAGAAACTAGAGTGCTTAGTAAACCAAGCGTTGATGCTTCTCGGGGCATATTAACCTTCTCATATCTCAAGCAACATTTATTAAGCACTGTTTGGAATTTGCGGTACGTAAATATAACTTGATGAAACCCTCCCCATTTTGGTTATAAGGTATTTAATTTTAATTAATTTCAATTAAAATACCATATTATTCATAATGTTTTTCATAAACTTATCGAAATTATTGTGTGGCAAGATAAGTAATAATATATTTTCTTGATATTTCTTTACATCTGAAGAGTTTGCATTAATGTTCTGGCAAAAAAGAAAGAATTATGTCAAATTCAACCCGTACTTAGGTAACGTTACCTTTGGTCGGCCGGCATTTCACCACGAATTATGAATTTATTTTCCATGCTCTACGATTTCTGTTGTTGCCCAACAAAGGAAGCCGAGGACGAGAAGTTCAGTTACTACCTTCCATTTTTCCTTTTCCTAATTTACTCATAAAGCTGCGTTGGGACTTAATTTATTATTTATTTTTTCGTTATTCGAGTCAAGTGAAGCTAGTGTGATACTTTTCCTTTTTCATCGTGCAGTTCACTTAGTTGTAGTTATCCTTTTGAATAGAGAAATTATTGTTGATTTTTCAAATCACCAGTATACACATGTTGTTTTATGCAACAGGCAGATAGATCTCTTTGCATATATTAATTTTTACGCCGAGATACGACGCCATTTGTACAAAGTTATAAGGTGCTAAGGCTGACAATTCTGGGCTTAATGATAAGAGTGAACTCAGACGTTTTCATTTAAATTGATTGCTTCCGCCGGTACCTACGGCGTTATAAATCCCGAAAAATAAGACGTAAATTAATTGCAAAACGACAAGATATATTCTTGAAGAGCAAAAGACGGTCAAACCAATTTTTAAAAGAGACACCAAATATAGATTTTTAGTATATAAGCATAAGCCTTATGCATTGTTTAAAATACATGGTAGTTTGATTAGACGACAATCAAAGATGATCAGCAGTGTATTTGTTCAAGAAGTCATCACAGTCCAAGATAAAAGTAACAAAACATTAATAATCCATGGAAGAATTAAATCTGCATCTTAAGTAAAGTGGCCATTTATCGCCTATTATTCGTTTTTGCAAAGCGAGAAACCTTCGGGACGAGCCAATAAGGCGGACAGCTGTACTCGACCATAAAGTTCTTTGTGGCGTCCTCCAAAATTCTAACGAAAACTTTCGTGGGAGCAATGGTGACAAGGTTTTTGCATTAGATGGGAGCCCTTAAAATTTCATCCGCACGGTCGGGATGGAAAGGGGAGAGAGAGATGGCGCGAGTGGTCTGCGACGGACACAAGGCAGCAGCACCCCATGGGCCCAAGGGCGCGGTGCGATGATGAAAGCGGAGGGGGTAGGAGATGAGTCTTCTTTGTGGACGACGGATGAGGGTGGAGGGGCTGGTTGCAACGCGGGGGGAGGCAGGGGGAGGGTGGGAGGGGAGGAGAAAAGAGGACTGACGAAAGAGGATGAAGAAGCGAGGGTCGAATGGGGACAGGGGAGTAAGCAAAGTAAAAAGGAAACGGAGGTATGGGGGAAGGAGGAGCGAGGGTGGGGTTCGAAATGCCCCCTTCCCCCCGTTGTTGGGGCGGGGAAAGGGTTCAGGGTGAAGGGAGTCGGGGCTAAGGGGTTGGGAGGGAAGGGCGGCGGCGGAGAAGGTCGATTTTCAGATGATTCGGCCTCGTTGGGAGGAATCAAGGAGAGATAGGGAGGAGGGAGAGAAGAAAAGGGTGTTTGTTTGGAGGGGGTGGGGTGGGAGGGGGAGGAGAGGATGGGCAGGGGAGAATGAGGAGAGGAGACTGCGACAAAAGGTGTTGGACGGGTCGGGCGCGAGGAAGGGAGACAAGAATAGAGTAGATGATGAGAAGGAAGGCATGGGAATTGAATGAGGACGGAATGAGATGAGGGAATGGAGAGAGGCGAGTCTTTAGGGTTGGGAAAGGGGACGGGAGGGACGGGGGGAGGTTTACTGAATTCTACGACCGGTAGATGTTTCGTAAATCGGTGGCGTCGAGTAGGGGCGAGAGAGAGAGAGAGAGACAGACAGAGAGAGAGACAGAGAGAGAAAGAAAGAGAAGGATATAGGTAAAGGGAAAGTGGTGGAACTCTTACTATGGAGGGAAAGAAAATGGAGATGGATGCTAGGATGGATTAGTGCCAAAGAGATGCAAAATGTGATGAAAGCCAGATCAGAGTGATGGGAGAGCCAAATATATAAAAAAATAAAATATTCGTTTCGATGCCTGAACTTAGTTTGGAAGAGGCGGCGATGTCTGACTCTGACATTAGTCGGCAGAGGAAGTGTAGGAGGTGTGTGGGGTGCAGATACTTCTCTCTTGGTCTCCTAGAATCCTTTTTCGCACTTCCGCACTCCAATAGCAGACGGTCTTACGCGTTGCAAAAACGGAGGGGGAAAATGGCGAAGAGCCTTCGGCGAATGCGAATAGGGATTTTTTCCGACGCGAGTGCGTCCTGAAAATTTCACTCGTAAACCCAAATTTTTTTTTTCGGCATCGAACGGATTTCACGCGCACAACGATTTTCAACTCTTTTACTCGTCCTCTTTTTGGTCTCGTAAATTGATTTTATTGGGCTCAATTCTACCGAGATTTTTCTTAAAGGGTGCATGCGCAATTCAATTTGAAGAAATCCAAAGGTGCATCTCGGAGATTTAAAAGTTGAGTCTGAATATTAACTAAGGCTAAACTAATCTCAAGGCTAATATTTAGATAATGAATTGGTATTTTTAATTTCATTATGATGCAGTAAATAGGATAATTTACCGCTACAAATAGTCATTTTTCACAGTATCAGTGTCCTTGAAGATTTTAGTTTAAAGTCAAGATTGGGCATCTTAGAAAATTATAATAAAAAATGCTTTAAGTCCTAGAAAATTAAAAAATAACATTCTTAATAATCTGTGAACAAACGTTAACTTAATTATTATGAAATAAAATATATAATTCCATTACAGGAAAGTTACGTATTGTGTCAGCTAATTTTCCTTTCATGACATTGGTTGTCACCACAAAAAGTTCAAAACTTCAGAGGATTAACCAATTAGTTTTACCGTATTGGCAAAAATTTCTCTCACTATAAATCAAGTGAAGAGATTTCTTCTCGGAAATGCTTCTCCATAATAATTATTGAGGCGATTTCGTTATTTCTCATTCCCGGCCGTTAAAATTTCTTCGGGGTATTTTTATGAAGAGAAATATTTCATTACGTCACCCCTCGGAAACAGTGGCGTCAGAAGTTCTTTTTATATCTCACTCGAAAATTACCTTCGACCTTTTTTCTATGAAAGTATTAAAAATCCGGTCAGAAACTTTTCTTTTATTTCATTCCATAGCTTCTGTTCAATTTTCGAATCAAACACCTACCGATGATTTACTTCTCATAGTAGCAAATACATATCTTCGTATTAAACCTCGATGTAGTTTCCGCGAATAAACCTTTTCTATGCCGGGAATCCTTCGGCAATTTTATATTCTCAGTTCTTGCTGCTCTCGACCCGATTTAAAAACGGAACTTTGACCAGTCTTTTATCCTTCCTTATCGTATCCCTTGCTCCAGGACGGATTCGCGTTGGGGGCGGACCACAACCGCCCCACGGAGGAGGAGGCGAGAGGTAAAGGAAAGAGGGGGAGGGCGGTTGAGGGTGCAGTGTACGCGGAGAGGGAATATAGAAAGAGACGCGAAATGGGGGAGAGAGAGAAAGGGAAGATTTAGAGGCATGGAAGCGGGGAGGGAGGGGGAAGAGGAGGATGGAGGGGGAAGAGGGAGGGTGAGGAGAGGGATGAAGTGAGGGTGCAGGGGGCCGCGGCCGGAAATGGATTTCCGAGGAATATTGCGAAGCATACGTCATCTTTCGTCCTCCTCCCCCACACCCTTCCGCACCGCCAGAAGCCGCTCTTCCCACATCCGCGCAACTCCCTCACCTTCTCTCTCTCCTGTCTCCATCTCTGTCGTATCTCTTTTTCCGCACATGAATGCACCCTCCTGCTGCCTAATGTCTTTTACGCTCCTTTTTTACATTTCTATAAACCTGTGCCTTATCTTTATTCGCATTATTCCACCCCTCTCTCTCTCTCTCTAACACGCTATCTTGCTCCACTCTATCCACTGTTGTTATTAGAATTTTGTGAAGTATTACGTACTGAAGAATCAGAATTTGTTAATCCTACTAAAAAATCTGCCTGAATTTTTCTCCTCGAATGCGGAGTCATCTTTACGAGCGTAAATATTTTTTTAATAATTAATTACAATTTGCCTAAATGATAAGATAAATAAAAATTTTAAACTACGCCAACCTCGGAGAAAAATTTCTTCGAACTCCATATATATGGGACCGGAGAGCAAATATTTATACGTCCCAATTTAAACTGTCTAACAGTAAGGTAAATATCTACTCTTTAACTAGAAGCACTCAAGGAAATTAGGAGGCGGAACCGAGAAAGACTTCGTTTAGTTTTAGACCTCTGTAATTGATACGCTCTATGAGTCGGGCAATTCTTTTTTTTAGTTTTAATTAAAATCAAAAGTCCTATATTCATGATTTGAATGAAATTAACATCGCGAGATTGAAGAATTAAATAGATTGGTGAGAAAGAAGCAGAGGGGTAGGAGGAAGGAGGACGAACATTGAGAAATAGGGGTGAGTTGCGTGGGAGCAAGAAGAAACGAGATGCTAAAGAGCCATAGAACACATAGAAAAGAGAAGTCTTGTATGAAATAGGAAAATAAGCAGAGCTCCAGTAAGGAAGCTTCATTTAAGATATGTGCGTAGACCACTTTGCGTCTTCTTTCCAGGCGGAGGTATCTGATGGAAAATGAAATGTGGAGTGGGTGAGAAGGGAAGGGAGGAGGGGTGTGATTGCAGGGTGTTAGGGTGGAAGGGAGATGGAGCCGAGAAGGGGAATGAGAGACTTAAGGGGAAGGAAAAAGAGAATAAAAAGTAAGAGATATAATTAGCGAAGGAGTGAAAGATGAAGAGATGACAAAATATGGTGCGGCGGACTTGGGATTTCGACAGTGTAGACTGGAATAAAAATTAAAATAGCGAAAATGATATCCTCATATCGAAGTTATTTTACCATAGGGATACTTATTTTTAAAGATTCCGGTCGACCATTATACACACTTCCCGCCTGAAGTTCATCAATAATACTTCCAAAATAAAAGCGATATGAATTAAATATGATATGAATTAAATGATAAAAATTTGACAATATCACAATTCCAGAGTTATGCGTGGAAGAATGTGTACGATTCCTGCCATAGAACCAGTAATAATATTTCGTTTAAATTCACGAACTATCATCCGAGTTCCTTTGAAAAGTCCCTTGGATGTTACGAAACAGACAGTACTGAAGATATATTAAAATTATGATTACAAAGGGTTGAATATAAAGTTTTTTTAAATTTTGAATAACATGAAGGTGAATGTTATGAAAACTTTTTATATGCACATTTGTAAAATTTAATTAATATTAAGTACTTCAAAATTTTCCCAGCATTAATTATTTGGTATAAAAAAGTTATTTCAATAAATGGAAAATGCATACCTGTATGTAGTATAAAACTAACATTTTGAAAAGAAAGCACATTGACATTTGATCAAATATAGCTGCCCGTAGTGAACAAACTTTGAGCGCTATAATCCTCACCATCAGCAAGGATAACTAAACAGTGAATATGAGGTAACTCCAGTTTTTGAAATCCGACGACATAAAGCCACATCACGACCAAATATTCATGCTTTAAGAATACCGTTGTTGACTAAATATCTAGAGTAAACGTCCGGTTCGATACAATTCAACGGAAAACTTAAAACGATTCATGACTGAAAAAAGAGAATCGTGAGAAATTTGTTGTTTTAAAAGTAGCAACACATGACACGATCAGCAAAAATGACTTGCAAAACAATAAACCGAAGGTGATATTTAATACTCGCCTTTCTTCTTTCTTAATATCTCTCGCTGCCCCCTCTCTATCTATATGTCCCCTCCCGGTCTCCTCCCTGACCCCTCCCAGCTCTCTCCTCTTCCCCTCCCTACCTCAACCTGCCTTCTCCCTGCCCCCTCCCTTATCCCTCCCTTATCCCTCCCTTAAACCTTCCTTAACCCTCCCTGCTCCCGCCCTCCCCACTCCATATCACCTCCTTGCCCCTCCCAACCGCACCCTGTTCCCTCCCTGCCCCTTCATTACCCCACCATACCTCCACTCTGCCGCCTACCTATCCAGCTCCTTTCTCTCCTATACCATATGCTTCATTCGTAAAAATACGTCAATCCTATCTTCGTCAAACTAAAGCCTTCAGCTTGCAACAATGTGCGTTGTTATGGTAACTAAGATTTCTTACCGAAAAAATCTGAATCCCCGGCGTTAATTCGGCCACCGAATTAAAATCAGGCGTGTATTCATATTCTCTTTGTTGCAAAAGCAAGTCTATTTGTTTGGCCTCATTTACAACCAAGTCCTGAGTTGGTATTATGATTCTAACTAATTTGAATGTTCAACATTAAAAAGACTTGCTCACAACGTTTCATCTCTTCTCATGTTATTCAAATGTAGGAAAGACAGGCTCTTGGAATCGAACCCATGATTTCAAGCCGGAGGTGCACAGCTCAGCAGTTGATACGGGCCAAAATCGACCATGATCTGACCTAGGTGGGCCACGCTAAGAAAGTTTTGTGCATACAAAATTTAAATACACTATTGTAGATTCAGTTATTACCGTAACAACTTTTACATGCAATTTTTATGCGACAAAAACGTAACGGGAGATGTTGCACCGTTTTTATCTCGCCATTCCACCGGAGTAATGCTGGTAGTTGCTGTTCTTAGAATGTCTCTTAAGCTCTGATCTGTCAGTGCTGAACGTAATGGAGCTTCGTTTAATTTCATTAGAGAGAATGTTTGCTCACACATGCGATAAATATCCATAACAAATTTTAGTTGTATTTTTTACGGAAAAGAAAAGCACCAGCTGAGTTAAATGATGCCGGGCCACGAGAAATATGTCGGCGGGCCAAATTTGACCCGCGGGCCGTATGTTGTGCACCTCTGCGGTAAGCATTTAAAAGTTAAAGGTCACAATGGCAAGTAATACCTGAGAGTTTGATAGAAAAATGGATGTTCTGGAGTTATAAGCGTTTTTCTTATTCTCCCATTCATCCCTATATGAGGCTTCATACACAGACAGCGTTCTTAATATAATAGATAAATGTAACATTGGTGGAAGAAATTTATTCTACCAGGAATTAAAACACGATTTAACTCATCTTACTATATACCCCCTTCAATAATATGTTTCAGTTGATATTTTTTCAATTTAACTTTTCATGTAACACCCATAAATTTTCTTAATAATACATCGGTTTCTTCTACTCCTATTGCTTCTTATCAAATGTTAGAGGCAGCTGATTTAAATTCAACAAGTACGAAATCACCTTTAATTCTTTTTAAATTTCAGAAAAGTAACTGGTATACAATTAGAAAGGACTGATTAATAATTATCTAAATATAAGTACGGTTTTCTTGTCTTGCGCCACCATTAAAGTAGGGTTTTAATGCGTTTCTTACTTTGCGTTTTTTTCAACACGCTTGAATCATCTGCCTGCACGAACTACATTTTCTGTTGCGACGTGCTTTCGTATTTCAAGCTGAGAAGCTTCAATTACTCTCTCAATATCAAGAAGAACATTATGCAATAAACTAACACATTTCACGACTTCATCTGGATTAACTTGTATCTCGGTTTTCAAAATTCCCCATTTAGCGGTTAGTATGCCGAAAGCACACTAAATATCTTTTCTTACACGAGATAATATTTATGACTGACGGAAATCATCGGATGAACTCGCATGCAATATATCCAGGTCATCGCAGGAATTCGTACGACAAAAAAAACGGATGATTTCGCATCTAATAAAACCACAGCCTTATGAATAACTCTTGACAACATTTGTGCAAGAAACGCTTATTAATGCATTATTATATTTCAGATAAAACCAAAATTCTCGAAAAATTCAACATATGACGAAAAAGGCTTTCTGCCACAAAATGTAGACTCCACATGGAGAAAAAATAGTTATCACTATATTATCCGTGAAATGACAATATGTTCGGAATGCATAGAACCTCCAAGGAGAGAGAACAGAAGTATAAAAAATGTTAGGGAAAGGGGTTTGTGGAAACGCGACAGGAGAGAGGAAGAAAGAATGAGGATAATATTAATAGCAATAAAAAAGGAAGGAAATCAAATTAGTCAGCGAGGTAGAGGGAAACTCTATACCTCCAATTTTCATGGCAAGGGAATTGAAATTCACTCAATGGGCTTCGCAAATCACGGATTGCGGGGAAGACGCAGAGAAACTCCAATGGAGAGGTGTGGGAGGAATTACGAAGAGGAAGAGAAAGTCGCAGGGAGGGAGAGGAGAGGAAGAGCAGAGAGAGGTGAGCGGAAGAGAGAGAGGGAGGGAGAGAGAATAATGAATGGGAGAGCTCGAGAATGAGAAAGGCAGAGGAAACAGAGAGGGAAAGGGGAGAGTGAATGCGTTGACGCAGATGAGAAAACGTGCAGCACGTATTTCGCGAATAGCAACGCAAGTCAAAGGAGGCGGTTCCCAATCCAAAGCGAAGGCGGCGGCGGGCGAGAACGAGAAGGGTCTGTTTTTGGGAGGAGGGGTAGTGTAACGGAGGTGATACTCTGCTCCCTTTACGGTTTCTTCGAATTCGCTCCATCGCTGTTAATGGAAGGTAAAGAAAGTTGAAGGTCTAACATGAACATTCTGTGAATAGAGTATTCAATCACCCTTCGTCTAAAAACAAATTCTTACAGTATAAATATGATCAAATACAACCGCCAAGTTTTAGTATTTATTTTCCAAAGCAAAAAAGTAAATGTGAAGGAAGAAGGATTAGAATAATTATTCGTTAAATTATACCGAATAGATAAAAATGGCCAGTATACTAGCGAATTGAAGTTTTTTTTAACAAAGGCGGTTTTTACGAAGCATTCCTATCAGAGCCGTAACAAGGGCGAGGCGAGTGAGGCACTCACTTGCCTCGGGCGCAAAACTGAGGGCCGCAAAAAAAATATATAAAAAATTATTATACATCTACTGTCCCTAGCACTCCATTAAGAAAAGGGTGCATTTTTATAAAACCAAATTGAGCCTAGAATTGCAATTCCAAACTTCGTGTGATATCGTGTATGTTCGTCGCGATCATCACGCGGCGCGGTATATGTTCACCTGAGACCAATGGGAGATACAGGCCTGCCGGCTCTCCCACTCTTTTCGCTCTCTCCGAGAATAGCGGTCATTTATTGTTGCTTTGTATTGTCATAAGCTCGGCACCGGTTTAATAGTGACAATGACAATTATCATACAACTTCAACATTTATTGTTACTATCGACCATCATTTGAATCTTGACGTTACAACTTCATTATCGATTACTGACAATGGTCTAAAATTCGGAGTCCTCGATATCACGACTAAAACACTCATTGATAGTACGATTACACAGATTGACCAACATACTGATCTCGAGGTCTCAACCTCGTCACCGAGTCATTATGATGTTGAACTAAAACAGCATATCGTAACTCACAAAAAAGGTTCAGTGAGCTTTTTTTCACCGGCTATACAAAATGAATTTATTGGGCTACTAGCAAACCAAGTTCGTAATGAAATTATTTTAAAAAAAATAAAAAAGTAAAATATTATTCTATGCTTCTGAACCGCACACAAGACATCCCATCGTGAGCTAATGTCCCAGATTGTGAGATACGTGAGAATCGACAACGGAATTGTATCTATAGAAGAAAGTTTCATAGACTTATTTGAAACGAAGAAAAAACGGGAAGTGGATTAGCCGAAGAAATAATAAAGAAGTTCAAAAAGGATGGGATTGATATTTAAAACGCTAGAGACCAAGAGTATGATAATTGAGAAAATATGCCAGGCATGTAGTACAGAGGGGCCAAGGCTGTCATTTTGCAAAATAATAGATATGCGAATTTTGTACCATGTCCAACCCATAGTCTCAATCTGGTTTGAGTACGAGCGGCTTCTGTAAATTCTTCTAAATTTCATTCTTTGGCACTGTACGAAAAATATATACATTTTTCTAATTCTACCACTAGCTGGGATATTTTGATGGGTATATTAAAAGCATCACTAAAAGGTCATGCTGATACTGGATGGTTATCAAAATGATATTCGGTTGCAGCCTTAAATTCACAGATTTCAGAAGTTACCAATGCCCTAAAAAATGTTGCTGTTGCATCGAAATGCGCAGAAACAATTTAAACAGATAATAGCCTTATTTAAAAAATTAATTATGAGTTTTTGCGCACGTTATTCGTATGGCATAATATCCTAACTCGTATTGCCAGAGCAAATAAACCCTTACAAGAAAAAGAAATTGCTGTTCTTCAGGCTTCTAAGATGATCTATGGATTACGAAATACTTTACAATATATGCGTGGGAGGGATAGCGATACGGTAAATATTTTTACTGATTGTAGATAACAGTGAATAATAATTAGTTAGGAACTTGGTGCGCGGCACCCCCTGCCATCCACCGTCAAGGTGACTTGCAGGGTAATATGTAGATGTAGATGTAGAAAAACGGCTGAAAATATAAAAATACCATTAGAATTTATGGAATCCAGTAAGCGGAAAATTAAAATACAGCAGCTTTATGATTCGGAAGACGAAAGTTGTAATTTATCAGATGAACAATCGTTCAACATACGAATAAAAGCCGTATTTGACAGAATAATATTTCAGTTAAACTGGAGATATGAAACTTTAAATGAGATATTTTCTATTTCGATTTTCTTTCGGGCGATTCGTTTGTTAAAATACTGGTCATAAAAAATCTGATGTGGCCACCACATGAATTTCTCCATCTCTGATTTAGAGAATAGTTATGCCTAAATAACAGGAGCAATATTAATAAAATTTCATTCTTTGTATAAAAATTGTTGAACAAGATATACGGCAATTTATGGAAAATTGAAAAATTTTACATACGCAAAACCCGAGCTTAATTATAAAACTACAACTGAATCGTATGCAATTCACAATAGATAATGATTAAAAGGCTTGGATTGCAACCTTTTGAAATCCACAACAGTGGTTATTTGAGAACATCACGGTAGAAAATGTCAGAAAATATTTTGAAAGGGACTCATTTGTGTTTTATTTCAGTAAAGGGAACTCGCAAGCAAAATTGACATTCGTGGCTGCTAAAATCATTGATAACATCAATTACTTTGTATAATGATGATAATACCATAGTATTTCCTTGTAAAGTGTGATGATTTGAAAATTTGTAATTATTAAAATGAAATTTCCCTCTTGAAATCCGTAAGCTTATTTTGTTTAATCGCGCTAACAGTTTCCAACGACGCCAAAGAGGACAATTAGGGAAAAATTGAAATCTTAAATATGTCCTTTGATGTATAATGTGCTGAGAATTTCTCGAGCCTGCAGCCATCTGGAAGTGACTTGATTGTGCTTATGGAAAGAAACAACGCAGAAAGAAGAGACGAATTTTTATATCTCATCAGGTAATGTAAATGAGACCCTGAAATACGCTCCTTGGTCATTATTTCATTTCGCTCCCTCTCTCTCCCTCCGTTAAAGGCAAGTGCTCTTCTACTACTCCTTTGGAACATAAACCTCTCTCTCCCTCCCTCCATTCTCCGAAACCTCCTGTACGATTGCGCAGGGTTTTTTTTAACCAGCTCCATTTAGCTGAAAAAATTTATTTCCATCCAACCCTGCATTCGAGGGTTTTCTTGGTTCCTTTTGAGAAAGGCACATGAATATCTTTTCCATCGAGTTTTCCTTTGTAAGAGGGAGGGAAGGATGGAGGAAGAAGGGAGAGGGATAAAGAGGAAAGGAAAGAAAGGCAGGGCGCAGTGGTCGGGTGGGAATGGGGAAGGGGGAAAGGAAGAAAGATATGGGAGCTGAGGGAGGGTGATAGGAGGGAGGAAGACGATAGTGGTTCCTCCTGGTGGATTAAGGGATAAGCTCTCCTAGCCCATCCCGAGCCATTAATCAAATGTGGACGATAAGGAATGGATTTTATTGACGTTTCATTAAAGGAAAACTCCAGGATACCAGAAAACCTCTTCAGATAAGTGTCAATTGCAACTTGCTCGGAAAATATCTTCTGAATTGCATGTTTTGGAGGATATATTTCGATGTGAGAGAAAAAGTGACGAGATGCTTTGAGATTTGTTTTGCCTATTGTTTGGACTACCAAGGCCGCCTTCATTTTTGAAATCTTGGATCTAGACGAAGATTGATTAGCATATAAGATGAAGAATTTCAATACTATACATTTAATTGTTTTGAAACGTTAATGGAATATTACAGACTTACGTTGAGTGGGTAGGTGACCGGTCATATAGTACAATTTAATTTATTTACATTATATTCAGTACTCGGCGTTTGCTTAAATTGATTTTGATTAAAACTCAATATGTTCGCAAATAATTACCAAATATCTCATCTATGTTGCTGAATATTTAGCAAACATAAGTATTTGAAATAGCTCATTGACATAAATTCGAACACACAAAATACTAGTACAGAAAAAAGTAGAACTTAAAGTCCGTAAGATTTCAGAATTAATCATCACTACGAATTTCTTTTTAATTTAACTTAAACATTGGGGAATATTTCTCTGCAGAAGTTTTATTTAAAAAATATGAAGTGCGCGGTTTTGCAGTATTGCATGAGGGTAGAAGAGGTTTGTTTCCGTGAAACATTTCGTTTGCAGCAACTGAGAAGTGTCTCTCCAAAGAAAAAGGGAGAGAAAAATTGAAACTAAATCCTATTCTGTCATTTTTTGCTGCTGTGGGCGGAGAACCAGTGTCGTGGATCGCTGTAAGAGAGCGTGAAGGACTCATTTTTTAGAGAGAGAGAGTCGGTGTAAGGAAAGAGGGGTGAGGGAATGAAGGAAGAGGAGGGGGATGAGTTGGGGGGAAGTAGGTCTTGGAGATGGAATGGGCAGTAGAGGAGAGGGAAGAAAAGTAAAAGATCGGAAAGTTTCGACAAAAAGATTTTTTCGAGAAGTCTGCTCAGCGTGAAAGACTCGTGGACGAAGAGGAGTGAGGGAGACTAGCGTGTATTATTCGGAGATCATTGGGGGAGAGGGCTGAAGTAAAGGATGGAAGGCGGATGACGGGGCTGATAGAGGGAGAGGGGACATATGAAATACTACCTTCCAAACAATGATGAAAAATGGAGTGAGCCATTCTTGTATAAAGACGGTAAAAGTCCTCGCAGGAGTGTATTAGGTTGGTTCGTCTTTATTTCAGAGAAGAAAAGCGTTAAGAAGAGGAGGAAGTATGTGGGAAGACAAAAGCGAGGCGAGTCGCGTTTCATTCGAAGAGAAAAGAATAAGAGGAAAAATTGTGAGTAAATCGTTTTAAATATTCTCCTCTTTCTATGATTATGATTCGAGGGAGTGGTATACAATTAGATTTGATGAGCTGAAAAATTCACTTGAGCACGCACCAATGGAACCAAAATTTCGCTAATTAAATGCCAATGAGAAAAAAATCCCTCTGCATTACAGTAAATAATATTGTCCAGTGAGTGACTTAAATCGCAAACTCATTAAAAGGGAATTCTCTACTGACTGTAATAGTCCAAGAGGCTGATTAATTAGTAATACAAACAAATAAAGAAATCTCTTCAATTCCTGTTGTTCGAATTATTTTTCTATTACGACATTCAAACCGGAAGCGAAATAAATATTCTGCGTGAGAGTTTTGTAAGAGCTTATTACGATGGCTTATATATGTATATGACATTCATAGTAAAAAACCTTCCATGCATCATGATAAATGTTATTTAATTTATAAAGGCTGTTTAAAATTAAAATATGATACTTAACAACTCATCGGCCAAATAAACATGCTAAAAAACCAAATATATTTTACAAATAGATTGGTAAATTGTAATGAATGCTATTCAGTTACATTTCATTTAAGTATATCTTATATTCTATTGGAAACTGGAGCATTGATAAAAGACTACTTGTGTTTATACACGTAAAGAAAATTATTGAATCAATTTCTCAGCGCAATCTTCTTTAAATCAAAGACAAAAAAATCTCGCCGACGATAAAAGTTCACGGAGTCATAAAAGAGAAAGAGAGAGGGGGGAGTAATTCCTTGCTCATGAATCAACTCATTCCAAAGGTTCTTATTATCTCACAAGAAATTTCCTCCCTCTAGATAAGAGGAGGAACAACCATCGACTCCCTCTTATCATTACAAACCATCACGAGTAAAAAAACACTGCATTCTCCGAGGCGCGTCCCTTGGTTATTCGGGACCTTAAATATTACCTACGCTTCTCTCCTCTTGCTTCCCCTATTCCTCGCGAGACCCTATTCGTTCCTTAACCTTCTCCAGAGGCTTAAGAGGATTTTCTAACCCTCCCACTTCGCACCCAACCCTATCCCCCTCTTTCTCTCTCTCCGCCCCTTAAAGGTCTCCCTCCGCCGCCCACTCTTGTCTTTACCGATTTCCAATGAAGGGAACGTGTTCTTCCTAATGAAAACAAACCGAGGCTGGCTAAATGATTGAAGACGGTGGAAGAAGAAACTCCTTTCTTCCACTCGGAAAGGGATTTTTATTTTGGAATGGGCTTTTTGTTACGAAGGGAAGGGAGCAGACCCCGGGGAAATCGATGGGGGAGCGAACGAAAATGTTGAACTAATTTTATTAATGTTAAGCGGAACCTCTTGAGGTGAAATATTTGTCAGCATTGGGTTTTGTGCAGGAATTATAAATAGCATTAATTGCAGTCCACAATTATATCATTTTTAAACGCTATGAAAACTGGCCTATCTCTTCCTCATTTTTAATTTCTGATAGAACAATGTTTATCGTTAAATGCCATTCAGCACACTCAGGAGCTAGTGATAAACGGAAAACCACGGTAACCGATACCAACTCTCCGTATATATCATGGCTTTAAAACTGAAAATTAATGGCGAAAAATTTTAGGGAAAACTGGTGAGTCTGATACCAATAATTATTTGACACTACATTCTCTAAGGTTGCAGTACTTAGCCTTTGCAAGGTTGTCGCATTGACTTAAGAAGGATACTAAGCAATCGTCTAAGGATTTCAATAATTGAAGAACGAACGACAGTTAATAGATATCGAAAGAAACCATTCCAGAATTTAATTGTAATAAAACTTAATGAGTCATTCAGGAAAAATATTTAATCGACTTATTTTACCTTAACTTGATTTCTAAGCTCCGTCAATGACAAGAAAGTTGACTATATTTTTACATTTTTAACAGAAATTTATTTTCATAAAATGTTTTCATGAATATACAGATCAGATTCAAGTATCGATATTTATCTATCGTGAGATAAAAAAACAGCGGAGTTACATAATTGTCGTCTCATATATATCCAATATTGAATAACGTTGCATGATACTAAATCTCGGCATAAAAACTTACACGCAAAAGTGTGTTTTGCTGCTACGATAAATTGGCGGAATACTGGCGTCCCCTCTATCTCCCCGCCGTGTTCCTATTAAATGTTTTTCCACGCTACAGTGTTGCTGGGTTACCACGGAGGGTGGAGCGGGTGGATGCAGAGAGGACACTGGCGTGACATTGGAGAGCACTCATCGATTGGTCGTCCGTGGTTTAGAAGTTGTAGCAAGGGGTCGCAGAGAAGAGGAGGTGGAGATACGATGGACGGGGAGGGAGAGAGGGGATGATGGGAGATGGAAGGGGGAGAAGGGCGGGAGGTGAGGGCAGTGGAGAATTCGGTTTTGGTTGTGTCCACCATTAGGGTGACTCCGGCGACACGGTCGTGGCGAGGCATCTCAATGAAGGGAAGCGACGCGTAGCTTTGCAACCGCAGGTGGCGCTAAAGCCGTTTGGCCCGAGTTTTCAAAAATTTTCGCCTCTGACCTCGGCGAAGAACGATAGCCGTATAAGGGTTAAATAAAGAAACAGTTTTCAGTCTGTTAACTCCGGCGTAATGCAAACTGTAATTCTGTGTAATGGTTTCATCGGTAGTTTGGCGCATACGTTAAATCGATGTATAAAGCGGAAGATGTTGACGATTACGTCAACTGGCCTCCGCGTCCTTTTCCGGGCGTTGCGCGATAACCCAGTTACCTCGTGTGATACATATCTTATCTCGGTGCGAGGTGGGCGGCCGTGACGTCATGTAAACAACCGAGGCAAAGTCATGGAAATTAATGGATTATGTGACGCTTTCACAGCTGAATACCAAACGACTCAATATCGTAATCGCTCATTTGCAACGCGCATGAATGCGGAAGGCAATTAGGTAATATCGAAAAATTTTGACATAACTAGCTCCCCGTAATAAATACAAATAGAAATTCTACAGAAATTTGAACTGAAACTTACACTAAATTTTCAGCTTCATTTGGGAGGGAAAATGTACTAGCTACAGAATTAATAAAAACGCCAAATCCTCCTTTTGACCACTGAGCATAATTAACAAGAAAATTAATTCTACGGAAAAATCTGATTTTTTTAAAAGGGTGAGAGATATATAAACTAATTTATACTCCGATTGGTGATTAATAAGATATTCTAATGTCAACCAAAAAACGTACGCATTCATTCCTCTTTCCGTTTAGAATAACAGTTCTGCAAAAATTTAGCGTTTCTTTTGCCTTTTTTTAGGTTATGTTAAGAGTGAGCAATATTTTTTTAGAATTTAAAAATTATCGTGAGTACTGATATGAAGAGCGTTTTTAACATTTCTTTTACCAGTTGCCTTTCGACTTCTGTTTCGCAGATTGTTATAGTGATGGAAATATTTGGAAAATCAAGACATATTCGAAAAAGAAACCGTGCTTCGACCTCTCGTTTTTGCTTAAAAAATTATTGTAGTTATCTATGGGAGAAGGAATACTAAAATTAAAAGAATGGATGCAGTAAAGTCCTAAATTCAATGAACAGTGTGGGCGTAAAGTTCCAATACGGTACACGGGTAACATTATTAATTTACCAATAAAATATTTCGTATTTTACAATATATATATATATATATATATATATATATATATATAACTACTAAGTTTTAAAAAATACATACTTCACCCACATTTATACATAATATTAGTTGATTAGAGAAAATACTCCAATAAAGAAAGGTTGGTAGCAGGTGTCTGGGTGCACGAAAGATGTCATACTGGTAAAGAAATTGATCAAATTCGTAACGATTTTCAAAAACGATTTGGGAGGCCAGCTCCAACAAAAGCCAATATTTTAAATTAAGAGAAAAACATATTTAAAGACTGTTAAAGAACAACCCAGAAGAATTAGATCAGGGGTTCTAAACCAGGGGTGATTTCACCCCCAGAGAGTGATTGAAGGGGGTTCAGGGGGTGATTGAGAAGGTGCTGAGATTTTTTGAAGATTTAATTTTTTAATATTAAAAATGATCTAAACTCGAGACATCAAACATTCGTTTCCATTCTTTATTTGTAACATTTTATTACTATTTATGGTGCTTTTATTTTTTTGTTAACAACTCGTGGTTTCTTATTGTTCAGTTTTCGTAGCATTAAATGATATTTTTACATAACTACTGGTATTTTTGCTTTGTACCTATGTCGAGTATGTCCTTATTCCTTTTGTTGGCATATGAAATCAAAATATTGAAATGGTACCGGTACGTCATACATAAAATTATTGGTATGGAATTGGGGACCTTGTTGGTCCCTTAGGGGTGATTAAGGCACGATAGATTAAGAACCCCTGAATTAGACCATCCACCCGTGATGAAACATGCGTTGCAGTTTCTTATTCTGTTGCGCAATCGCTATGAAAGTCAACAAGAAAACGTTTTCTTCCATCGGATATCTCTCGAACAGAAATGAGAAGACACGGGATCCTTGTTTTACAATTCAGAGCCAATGTTCGTAAATAAGCTATCTAATCAAGAAATGGACACAAACAAGTCAGCCTCTGAAGTTTTGTTAAGGTTTCCAAATGAGTTTTCCATGGCCATGTTTTATTTACTGACAAAGTCGCTACATATCTCAGTTCAAGAACCGGTATGCAGTATCTGAAGCGTTTAGAATTATGAATTGATGAACACATTAAAAAAAATGTTTATCAGTACATGGAGGAGAATTCAGCTATGCTAAGAAAACAACGGTGCCCCTACAGACTGCGTAAATGTTTAAATCCAGCTATGCTATGAAAAAGATAGTGATTGTGATGCTTAATTTAACTGTGTAAACGTTGTTTCTTCAAATATACTGTATATATTTTTCGTCATATGACGATAGGTAATAACGTAATAGTAAACGTATTGGGACTTTTGGCCCACCCTGTATTTAGTACTGCATTAATATAGTACTCAAAATAGTGTTGTAGATTGAAAAGTTTCTTATCCATAAATTTATTACAAGCTCCCTTTTTGGGTAAGGTTAGTAATTCATCGAAAAAAATGATCATTTTAAAATTAACTGTTTGGCTTGTCAATATATATTTAAAATTAAAATTTTTAAAAGCCAAGACATTAAGTGAAATCGGCAATGGTTATTCATTTTGTACCTTAATATATATGTACGATTTGAACCACTAAATAGAAAAAGAATGAAATTCTTTGATTGTTCAGTAAATGCCAATTACTCAGGATTATACATTTTTTGGTCCTCGCAAAATTTGATATGCCATATAAATATTGAACGAAGTCTCTTCCATGAATTACGAATGTTACCGGGCGCAGAGCTTCAATCGTAATCATATCGGCAAAGCTTTGATTTTTTGGGTCGATCGGGTTCAGTTAAACCACAGCTTTTGGTAAATCGGTTCATTAGGAGGTATGGGGACGGACAGCTGTACGACCTCACTTCGCACTCAAAAATTAAATTTATAGATGGAATCGGACGTTTATCCAGTCGACTGCGGCTTAGCATAGAATAATGCATGAAATTTGCATCGCATATTCTCCTATTACACGTAACCATTCGGATTAAAGTCGTGTCCGTATATTAACGCAGAGGGAAAAAAACTGATACAAACTCCGTCTCTATGAGGGTTTTATTTTTAAGGTCTTGAAAAATTCAGATTCAATCAACTGCAGTCTAGATGAGACAGGAGTGGGGGAGAGGAGGTGGTTGGGCGGAGGGGAGGAAGTGAAGAGAACGTTCCAATGGGCTGTGCTCACCTCTCTCTTCGAGTGAGAGGAAAATAAGGATGAGAGAGAGAGAGAGAGATTCATTATCCTCAAAAAAGGACCTATTCCGGCGAAAACGAACCTTATTAGCTTTGTAAAAAAAGGGGTTCAAAAGGGAATATTTGTGGAAAGGTTTTATTGAAATGGATGCATTTTAAGTCTCCACTCAACACTTCTGTATGCGTAGGGGGAGGTGCGGAGGAGGAATTGAGATGCGAGGAGGAAAGCGAGAGGAGTGGGAGGAGGGTGAAAGAGGAAGACGTGGGATGGAACGGCAATAAATGGAAAAAATCTTTAAATTCCTCCATCGCTGCTACATGGGGTTGGATGATTTCGTAAGAAATGAGCCCGTGTGTCTGATAGCCAAAAGGAGAGGATGAAATTGCGAGTACTCTAAGTGGCAGAGTGCAGAATAAGTCACGGGCTCCATCTTGATTCCAAATTCGTTTAGGTTAAATCTATTGGAATAAAAAAGGTGAGAAAGATAGAAGGGATCGTGATGTTGAGAGAAGAAAGAGAGACACAAATTGATCATAAAATTTCTCTCCCACTTTTTCAGAATGCTTATAGATAATATGACAAGAAACTTCTTAATTGTTAATTTTAACAATATTCAACGTTTCTGAAACTAATGTTCAACACAGGTAGTGTCCCCGAGTGGTATGCTATGGCAAAACTAAATAAGAGTATTATTTAAATTTTAAATTAGATAAAGTTGTTTATAAATTTATTGAAACGATTTCTATGGTTATTTACGCAAAAAAGCATCTTATACAATTACATACTAATTATTTGTTAATTAAGTACTTATGAATTTGTCTTAAATCCATTAGTTATTATACATATTTTGTATAGATATGAGCCGTCTGATACCGTGGCACATACTTCAATGCATATTCAATGGATGAAAACTCTTTTAGATATTTTTACGGATGACAAACGCTGGCTGATTTAATGAGAAATAGCATTTTAAGTTTAAATTCTTTGATTGTAATTCGCCAGAACTTTGCATAATATTTTTTCATGAAGGCAGGAGATATTTTGATCGAAAATGTGATTGTTTTTTCATTTTATGAGTTTTTCATTGAAATGTGATCAAGACAGTCTCTCATGAAGAAAACTTAAATTAAATTTAGAGCGTTCTTCTAAGCCTTACCAAAGGACAGGAATGCATTAAACCAAAGTAAAGTACACTCAAAAGAGCTGTCCATTATCACGGCACATTTATTAAAAGTAATCACCTATCGTCAAGGATTTACTTTTCCCGTCATAACCTTATTCCTTCCGAACGCTTCCCACGGAAGAATCCCTTTTTACATCAGCGGCAATATATTCACTAATCTCCGTGCACCGTGTCACATTAGGGGTCCACGTAATATATTCCAAAGGGTTCTATCAAAGGGGATTGCACGCGGAGATTAAAAAAAAAAGAATTCGAAGAAAAATCAATTAACATGCTTCGGGAATCAGGAGGAGGAGCGCTCTTCGTGGGTTTTTGGAAGATTGAGGGCGGACGGCCGAGGGGTAAAGGAGAGGTAGTTTAAGGGAAATAAGGGGAGGGAAGGGAGGGAAGGGGAGGGGGAGGGAGGGAAGGGGAGGGGGAGGGAGGGAGGGGCATCCAAGGGGATAGAGGCGAGAAGGATTTCGCCATCATGACCGAGGATGGAAAAGGGGAGGATATGAAGGTTAGGATGAAAAGAGGGATGGAGGGAGAAAGGGATGAGGAGAAGAAAGCGAAGGAAGAGGACCAATAGGGAGTGAGAAAAAGTTGGAAATGGAGTTGGGAAGACGTAATAAGGATCGAAGACGAGTAGATTATGCGAGAAAAAAAGATGTGGTTCCCACCAAGAATCATTGTTAGGTTTTAAGGTGGAGCATCGGAGAGAGGTGGGATAGAGAAAAGGAGTGGGAGTAGGAGGAGGAGGGACTTAGGGCGCGATAGGAGTAGTTCCAGAGCGAGGAGGAGGAGAGAGGAGAATGAAGGGGTTTTGGGGCAAAATAGGGAGAAGAGATGGGAGGGGAGTAGGTCGTGCACTAGGGAGCATATATGAGGCCAGGCGGGGTTAGCTCCGAGGTGAATATAGCGGTGTGTGTGTGCGGACGCAATATTGAAATTCGTTGATAGATTTCCCTTTCCCGCCCCTTACTCCCTTTCCTTCTCCAAACCTTGCAAAATCCTCTCTCAACTTTTCCACCTGCCATCTATCCCATTCTTCTCTCTATCCCTTTCTATTGCTCTCCTCTGTCTCTATTCTGAAAGAATAAGAAAATACATCACTTCTTAAAAGGCCTTCTTATCCTTTCAGTGACCCAATTTCAATATATTTTTAATCATGCTGGTCAGAAATGCACTATAAATAATCCGTTTGACTATATATATATACGGAATTGCGATCGCTGCCAACAAATATTTTCGTAAAGAAAAACTTACCTTTTTAAAAAGCCTTAAAACCAATATCTTTTCCTTAGGGCACTTTGGGTAGTAAACTCAGTTATTATATAGATATATAATCTCAGAGGTGGCCCGAGGTATTTTGGCGCCCCTTCCGTGAATTTCTGTTAAGATATTTTTAAAGAATTTGTTTCATTGTTCCGGAACATAATTGATGATAAAAAGGAAAATGAATGAAATTTATATTCCCGCCTGTTCCGCTACATAAATTGGCATCCAACATTTGTTCATTTGTAATTAATGCATAGATAGATAATCGGGTTAGCAGCCCCAAAACTTAGGCGCCCCTGGCTGCCGGCCGGCTGGTCCATACCTCGGGCCGGCCCTGTATAACCTGGTCATTATTTAATGTTTCTGTTCCTTTGTTTGAAGGAAAATTATGTTGAAAGAAACTAATAAACTACCAATGATTATTCTTAGAGCCATGGAATTCTAGAATGCAATATATTAGATATGAATACTGACCTTATAATTTTAAGTGAGAAAATATTACGCCTAGAATTCCTAGTATGTCACGCGAAGATAATAAGTAACATTAGCTTCTTTGTAATTTTTTTACGTTTCTGTTTTTAAAATCCTAAATTCAATGTAGATTTTGGACAAAAGTATATAGCGCATATTTATGTTCTCCATTTACCTAAAATTAAGACCATTACCGACAATCTTTGTTCAATGTTAACGTGCCAATTGACCTAATTTGTTCACCAAGCGGTTCCCTTAATTCATTTCTTTCCCAAAATCCTGGCCAAAATCCGAATATTCAAGACATTAATAGTTCTTGCTCCAAGCCTCTAAGATAAACGTTTGTCTTCCTTTAGCCCCCTCGATGATTTTCTTCAATCCTAAGTAAACGACCAAATAAATAAAAGGTTTTGTAAACCCCTTTTTCTATATACCGAGGGCATTCTGAACTTCCTTCCACGATGGACAAAAACCGAGCGATGAAACATGGCGGGCACTCCTGTGAATTGCTTCCACTCGGCGACCGTTACATCCACGACCATGGACACGGCTCTCTTCCATTTTTCACGCAGGCACCCTCTTTCTTAACCTTAAACTGTTTGATTTTATCTCTCCACGTCATCCACTGGAGACACCGTCCATAACTCCCACACTACCCTTCCCTCCACCTTACCCCTTTTCTCTCTCCTCTCTCCCTCCCCTCTCTCCTCTCCCTCCTCTCTCTCCTATCTCTCCCACCCCTCCCTCATCTTCCCACTCTTTACGCGAACCTCAGCGCCAAAACGGCCGCAAAGAAAACCCACAATTTCCACGCCATCTTTTTCAGAGCTCTCGAATATCTCGCCATATATATTTATTTCTCTCTCTCTCCCCATTTAGCCGCTCCCTTCTCCCACCTCCCTATTTCCTATCTCCTTCCCTCTTTCCTCCTCCCCATTAACCTCCATCTTCTCAACTTATAGCCATCGAAAGCTATACGCCTCCCGATCATAAACTTCCTTCAAATGACATTTTCACTCGCTCTCTCTTATCTCTCGGGAGCCCTCATTTCTTTTAAAAACTCTTCCTATCACTCAGCTACCAAGTCTTCCGGTTCATTCTTTCTCCTTTTATCTCAATATTTTCGTTTCAACGGTCGTAATTATGAGTTAAAACTAATTTTTTCATATTATATATATATATATATATATATATATTATATATATATATATATATATATATATATATATATATATATATATAATCATCAAGTAAAGCCTCGGCATAAATGTCGTCGAAGTATTATTGAAATCCCCTCTTTTATTTAATTGCTTCTATAGTTAATACTACTTTTTGGATCGAATAGTTATCCTTCTTTATTTACCATCTTATTACATTTATACTCAAGCCATGCTCAAAAATTTGAAAAATTCTACTTTTTAATACCTAAATAATTCTAAACTCTTTATTGTTATAGATGGTTCATTATTCCTAAAAATCATTTTACTTGTACTTTTGATTACGCAAATTGTGACATTTTTTACTGATGGTGCAATATTGTTATTCTCATTAAATGTGCGCTCAAAACTCCGATTCTACTGTAACGTAAGCTTCAGATGAATAGAACAAAAACTTTAACGCAGAGTAAAAATAAGACTCTCTACAGCAGAGGTGCTCAAGACGTCGATCGCTAACTCATTTAGGTAGATCTATGAACCCTTAGCTCTGGTTTACGGTTGTGAATATGTGCTCTCATTCTCATTTATTTGTATCTTTCAGATAAATTACTTTTACATAAGGATCAGTGCTGGCCCAGAAGACAAACAGAGGAAGCACTGCGCGAGCAGGCCCGGATTAAGAGGAAGGCCGTATCTCTCACGGCTACATATATTTTTATGTCATAGCGTGTAGCTCGGGGGTTTAGCGGCTGAAACTACTGATTTTGTTATGGTCCTTGAATTTGTTGACAAGTTGTTGTCCCTTTCTGGTACCTTGATAATTAATGTAATTCATCCTATGCATCAATCCAAAGTGTCAAACAAACAGTATTCTCTTATACTTAATGATATGTAATGAATTTAAATAATTTATATAATACATAAGGTCTGCATTCTATTGAATAAAAATACGTCTTTATGTAAGCATATAATTAAAATTTTATAATTTATTGCTGGTAGATCATATTAAGAAAAAGGATAAAAACGTAGATCCTAAGTACCTAAGGTTCGAGCTACCCTGCTCTACAGATTAGATATTCTCTGATTTCAAGTTCCAAAATAATCGTTTGATATTAATTCAAAAGAACGGAGAAATGTCATGATAAATAATATAATTACCTGCGCAATTTTGTTTCAGTAGGAAAACAATTATCGATAACTTGATTCCAGAATATTTGGTATAATCGCGATAATCTGTCCCAGTCCGTTGTTTTGGTAAAGATATTAAGTCTGCATATTTTCCAAAAATTGATTGATCATATCTTTCACTGCAAGCATATTGTGGGTCAGAATATGCTTCTTTCAAAGAAGTATAAACGAAATAGTCGAGGGGAAAAACATCTGCAGTTGCACGTAGAACATTCACAAAAGCGAGCTATAACCTGAAACTGCAATCCTTTATGAATGCGCTTAAGCCTCAATTTATCACACAAGGCGACAAAGAACGTAGCCATTGTCGGTCAGGCAGGCGAGAATGTTGGAATGATTGGGACACGCATTCAAATCTCCTCACAATGTGGTCCTGGAAGTGGAGATGACCAGGAGAGTCAAACCGAGAAGAGCGACGCCTTCGAATACATGGATAAGGTAAGGGGAGAATTCGACTATTAAAATTAGCATTCTTCCGCCGCCTGTAAGAGTAGACAACGACCGCGCAGACTGCAGAAACTCCAAGTCTTCTTCCCTGCACCCAAAAGGAGGCAATTGTGCCAGAAAAGCCATTTCAGACGAGTAAGGATCAAACCCCTTTATCAAGAGAGCTCCCGTAATTCCAGCTCTTCTGCTCGGGAGCCTACATATGAAAGGGAGAGAGAGAAAGAGAGAGAGGGGAGGTTGGGGGGGGGGGGGAGAGAGAGAGAGGAGGATGGTAAGAGGGCAGAGACATAAACGAACGGTCCCGCGTCCGTCATTTCCTTTCTGCCTCACAACCGCCGACAACATTCGAGATCAAAACCGACCTCTCTCGCCCCGAGAGAATGAATGGAAAAAATATAGAATAAAAAAGTCAAAAAACCTGCGGATTTATGAACGCGAAAGCATAGGAGCTATTGAAAAAAACAGCATCGCGAGAAAAGGCCGGGGAAAAGGAGGGAGAGAGGAGAGAGAGAGAAAGAGAGAGAAAGCCAACGAGCGCGGGAGAAAACTCCAGAGGAACTTCTGCAAGACTTGCTAGGGATTGGATTCAATACGGAGAGAGAGAGAGAGAGGGAGTGAGGAAGAGCGCGAGGGAGGAAAGAGAGAGAGAGAGAGAGAGGGATCTTTTGCGAGGGAATTTTTGGACCAGTCTACTTGCAACTGGGGAATCCCCTCTTTCACTCGCTCCCACCTACCTCATCCTCTTCTTCCCACGTTCCAATTCACCCTTTTCGTGTTTGGCGAATGGCGAAATTGCTGCCGACTGGCATATTTTCGTCGAGGCAAAGGGATAGATGGAGATTGGGGAGCTGAGGAGAGGAGGGGGAGTGGAAAAGCTGGGCGGAGTGGAGTGGCAAAAAGAGAAGGGATAAAGTTTTCGGGAGGCGCCTGCCTTTTTTTCTCCTTATATGTTTTAGAAGACTATGATAGGAGAGGCTGCGAAAAGTTTGTTAGCGACGAGAGAGAGGGCGTCCTCAGCCCTGAAGGTTGAGATGAGGTTTCGTTACACGTTATACTAGCGTGGTAATGATGGTGGATGCTTGCAGAAGAAATAGGAAAACTTATTGTGGTTTTGTATGCAAACGTATATATATTTGTCTGTATTTTTGTGAATATGTATATACATACCATTATATGTACATATATAAACATATAAATATATAAATACGTATTTTTCTCTCCCTCTTCCTTTTGAAGAATATCTCGGTGATTATTTTCCCTTCTTCCGACCCCCATTTCCCTTCCGCATCCTGGCACTTCCAAAACAGTTTTTCCTCCCTCCGATTTATATTTCCGCTTGGGCCTTATGGCCGCTTTTAAAACCAGGCTATAACATGGGGACTTTCGTCATTTTTATCGCTTTCAGAAGCAACAAAATAACTTACGGATGCGCACACAAGTTTTTTTTGCAGGCTGTGTGTTTCCTTTGAAATTTTGCAAAGTCTAAGGAATTTTATTTTATTTATACGAATAGCCTTACATGCATCGAGTACGCCTACTATAATTTACTAAAATACTTCAGAAGCACCATGATTTATTTCGAGAACAGGAGAGTCTTGCAGGGAGGGGGGCAGTTGGTTACGGGTACAATCAGATAAGGTACCAGGGTAGAATATTGTTTCAGTGTTTCAAGTAGAGGCTGCAATACGTATCCATTTTATAGCGTATTACGAGCAAATCGTGTAAAATACTTTACGTCACTAAAAAAATAAAAATTTAAAGTACCAAAAATCAACATGCAAACGTTTTTGGCCATATTTCCGACGAACGTACGCGGTGGGATTACGTTTATGTAAAACAAGTTAGCTATAGACAGATGAATATATATCCATCTCTACGCTTTTTAATCCAACGTATGATTAACAGAAATAGAATTGTCTCGGTGTTTAACGACGCTGCTCCAGAAGTACAGAAGACCTCTCAGCTCAAAAGATGAGAAGAATAAAAGGATTCAGGTGCTCCCGAATGAAGGATGAAGCTAAGAGAAATAGAACGGAGTCGCGAGGCGCATAATATGAAAGGGGGGAGGAAAAGGAGAGGTGGGGAGAAAGAGGGAGTTGGGTGGCTGGCCAAGAGGAGAGAATATGGCATGTGTTCGAAAGGGAAAGATGGAAACCATTCCGAAGGGAACCCCAGTAACTATGGTTTGATGTATATTTTTTATGTTTACGCTAAAAAATTCGGTTTGCGCTGTTTATAAAAAGCATATTGAATGGCTTGGTAAAAATCCTTGCATAATAGGTGGGATTTAGAAAGAGGGGCAAGAGGAAATGGAATCCAATGGAGCTGCAAAGAGGAAGCGGAAGAGAAAAAGGAAGAATGATTTGCAGATAAAAGTAAAAGGAGAAAATTTCCTATGCCAAGGGACCGAAAGGCTTCTTTGAAGAAACGACATTTATATTCCGATGTAAACGATTGTGGACTAAAAATAATGATTCGTTGGAGAACAATCTTCAAAGGATTTCATCCAGGATTCATCGCCAACGAAGCGCATTAGCTATACGCGTGGATTCAAAGAAAAAAACCTCACGTGGAGCAAATCATCTGTGAAAATTTACAGCCGAGTATGAATCGCCTTTTTTAAAAGTTAATTGTTTTGCCCAAGACACCGAAAATTTATGAAAATTACGCTATCGCTACAATAATACAAATCAGAGGACCCCAAACTACGGTCCGCGTGCCACATCCGGCCGCGTCCGCCTTGCCCTTTGGTTTTTTGTATTTGCCAGGAGTTTTCATTGGATATTATTTATGATATCTAAAAGATATTTTCCAAGTTCTTGGATGCAACATACTTTTGATATAGACGAACGGCATATTACAGAATCGAAAAAATTCTCTTAACTTGCTCTTTGAAAATTTCACACGGTCCGATCAGTCATTTTAAAGGCCGTATGCGGTCCGCACAGTGCTTCACGAAGGTTCGTGTGGTCCTCTCAGTAAAAGGTTTGGTGACCCCTGGTTTAAATCATTAGTGTGTGACAACTGGATGTAATTCTTTAGGTCCCACAGAAAATAGAGAACATGATTAATGGAGAGACGGATAATTAACGGAATATAACAAACTCCACTTGGGAAGGCTCAACTTTATGGAAAGATTCCGAAGTAGAAATAAATAACAATGATTGTAATTTCCAATTGCAATACTTGTTATTTATTTCTATAACGGGATATAGCTTCATCCTCCGATTTATTTTATTCAAGAACCCAAACGGGAGAAAGCCATAAAATTACACTGTCAAGCAGAAAAATAATTTCATTCCGCCCTAAAATAAATACCCATACAGGGAATTTCTCTAAAATACCTCCCACGGTTACAAACATCTCATGTTCTCCGCCAAGCAGGCGAAGGAAAATATAGCACACCACTCCGCACTATTTTTACATAGATTAAAAAATATGACGGAGAACGGGTTCAGGTATGTAATTTTCCAAGTAGACGGAGCGGGATATAGTAGATCAAAAGGAAAATAAATGTTTCTTTTGTGTTCCTTTCTTCCCATCTCCGATCTCTTGAGAAAGGGAAAACGAAGGAAGGTAGGAAAAGAAAGGGAGGAAATGGGAGTGGGGAAAGGAGGGGAGAGAGGAGTGTGGTGAAGGAGGAAAAGGAGAGTATTTGGCTAAAGGAATCGAAACACGGGACCTCGGAGTCAGCCGAAATCCACGAAGCTGAGAGAATCCTCCACTAATGATTTTCCTTTTGTGTGCATGCGACCGAGTGAGCAGATGGGGAAGGTGAAAGCGATGCATAAGGAGTGTTGGGGTTGGAATGGAGGGGAACGGAGAAGTGGCGGAGAAGGTAAAGAGGAGATTTGGAGATGGAGAGCTGAAAAAATAAGGCATGCGACAAACGATAAAGTCAAATTGGTCAAAGATCATATTCAGTGTGTGCGTCTTACGATTTTCACTATGCCATTATAACTTTATATTTCAAATTATAGATGGCGAGGAAAGAAAATTCTTTAATACTAAAAGGGAACTCTGCGTTCACTTGTAATTGGAATATATTGAGGAGTATAAATGAAACTTTTATGATTCGATAAAACTTCCAAAGAAATTGGGTCGAATTATTCGTCGAGTATAAAATGTGAACCTTACGCGATGTATCATCCTCCGACGTAGACGATCGCCATCCTAAGCCAGCAGCTGTAGCGTATGACAGCATAATCCTAAGACAAAATTTTTATATAAATATTTTTTTAACACACACACATATATATATCATCATCATAGGTAGTCTGTCCGTAGACAGGTCCGTGATTATTCATGGTTAAACCTGGTTCTCCATATACTCCTATTTTCCGCTGTCCTCTTCATATCTTGATAACTCTCTTTCCCTTTCAAATCGTCTATTAGCTGATACCTTTTCCTACCTCTTTCCCTTTTCCCATCTAGTTTTCCTTCTAACACGTCTTTAATCATACTCTCTCTCCTCAGGTAATGTCCAACCCAGTTAGCCTTCCTCTTTCTGATAGTCTGTATAATCATTCGCTTCTCTCCTATTCTTCGTAGCACTTCATCGTTTTTCATCCTATCTGTCCATTTTATCTTCAGCATTCTCCTCCAAGTCCACATTTCAAAGCTTTCCAAGTATTTGATGTCATTTTTCCTTAGCGTCCATGTTTCTGCCCCATACAATGCTATACTCCATACGTAGCATTTTATCAACTTCTTGCGGATATCTTCCCTTATATTCCCTGTAAGTAGTTGTTTCTTTCTCCTGAAAGCCGCTTTTGCTTTTCCTATTCTAGTTTTGATCTCATCCGTACATTTTGCCTCTCGTGTTATGATACTTCCAAGGTATTTATATTCTGAAACTTGTTCTAATGGCTTTCCCCCAATAGTTATGTTCAGATTCTCTTCTTTACCCGATATTCGAATGACCTTGGATTTTTCTGTATTTATTTCCATACCGTATTTTCTACCTGTTATCACTAGTCTATTTATCATTTTTTGTAGTTCCTCTTCCTTTCTTGCTAGAAGTACTTGATAATCTGCGTATTTTACTGTTCTTATAATCCTTCCTCCAATTTTGAAATCTCCTGTGCCATCTAAAGCTTCTTGCATTAGACTTTCTCCATATATATTGAATAGGGTTGGCGATAGGCAGCAGCCTTGTCTTACTCCTCTACCGATATTTATTCCGCAGGTGTCCACATTCTCAAACCTGACCTTTACAACTTGATTCTCATATAGATTCCTAATCAGTCTCCTATCTTTCCAGTCTACACCTATATCCTTTAATATCTTCATAAACTTTACCCAATTTACTCTATCAAAGGCCTTCTGCCAGTCTACGAAACATGCGCAGATATCTTGACTGTATTCTATTGCCCTTTCTGATATGATTCTAACTACTCCTATAGCATCTCTAGTTCCTCGTCCTTTTCTGAAACCGAATTGATCTTCCCCTATTATTTCTTCTGCCTTTTTCTCCAGCCTTTTATTAAGAATCCTCGTGATGATCTTCGATGTGTGTGACAGAAGGCTTATAGTTCTGTAATCTTTACACTGCATTGCCTTTGGCTTCTTCTTTAGAGGGATCATTGTTACTTCTAGGAAATCCTGAGGCCACTCTCCCGTGTCGTAAATCTTATTAATTAATTTCGTGATCGCTTTTAGCCCTTCTGATCCTATGACTTTAAGTATCTCAGCCGGTATTCCATCGCTGCCCGTGGCTTTCCCCTTCTTTAGTTCCACTATTGATTTTTCTACTTCGCTCTCCATAATACTTGGTCCTAAGTTGTCTTCTTCAATGTTTTCCTCATTTTGCAGTTCTATTTTTGCCGCTCCTGCCTTTTTGCCGTATAATTCCTTAATGTATTCTTCCCATACCTGTGCTACATCCTTTGTTTCTGAGACTATCTTCCCATCCGTATTCATAATTCCTTTACCACAAATTCCATTAGACTTCTTATCTTCTAATTCCAGTGCCCTAGCGTACATCATATCGTACCGTCCTAACTTCTCCATTTGTTCTATTTCATCACATTTTCCTTTTATCCAATTTTCTCTAGCTTTATCTGTTACCCTTTTCAACTCATTGTTTATACGCCTATAGTTGGCTCTACCTTCTTCACTGTTAACGTTTTTCCATTTTCGTCTCTCATAGATTTTCTCCAGCATTTCCTTCGTGATCCATGGTTTTCTGATTTTCTTCTCTTGTTTTCCAATCTCTTTATCCAAGGTATCCTTGATACTGGTTTTAATTTCATCCCATTCTATATCAACGGTCTTCGGTTTGTTTTCCAACTTTCTTAGGTTATCTTCCAACTTCATGCTGACTACATCCTGCCTTTCTTTCAGTTTTTCTAGGTCCCAGGTCTGTCTTTCTCTTCTCGTTTTTCTTATTTGTTTGAGCTTTGTACTCACGTCAACTATTAGAAGGCTGTGATCTGAATCAATGTCCGCTCCTTGAAATGCCTTGGCGTTCTTTATGCTGTTCCTGAATCTTTGTTTTACAAGGATGTAATCTATTTGGCATCTCATTCTATCTCCTGGGCTTTTCCATGTGTATAACCTTCGTTTATGGTTTTTGAACCATGTATTAGTCACTACAAGGTCATTATTGATGCAGAATTCTACGAGTTTCTCCCCTCCTCGATTTCTCTTCCCAAGTCCGTATTGCCCGACAACATTTTCTTCCTGTCCTTCTCCGACTATGCTGTTCCAATCTCCCATTATTATGCAGTTTACCTTTCCTCTTCCGTCTTCTTCGTAAATTTCATTAATTTGCTCATAGATCTCATCTATTTCTTCATCGTCATGAGCTGACGTTGGCATATATACCTGGATTATCAGCATGTCCACTGGGACTGCTTTTAGCTTTATTGCCATCAGTCTATCGTTCGTTGCTATTATCTTTGTCACGCTTTTCATCATATCTTTCCTAAGTACCAGAGCTACTCCCCTTTCCCCACTATTTCCTCCAGAATAAACTACCGTGAATTCTTCCGAGTCGAACTGTCCTTCTCCCTCCCATCTAGTTTCGCTTAGCCCTATAATGTCAACTCTATTTCTTCTCATTTCTTCTTTCAAGTTCTCTAGCTTTCCTGCCTTTCTCATAGTTCTTACGTTCCAAGTCCCTATTCGTAATTTACTTTCGACAAATGTTTTCCTCAAGGCAGTCCCCGCCCGGAGATCCGATTGGGGGACTATTTTACCTCCGGATTGTTTTACCTCGAGAGAACTCATATTGTCCAACCATATAATCTTTACTAGGGATTGTAATGTGGTAGTTTCCCTCTTGCTTTCCACATATATATACATATATATATATATGTATATAACATAATGGTGATTATAGTTATTGCTGAAAGGGCGATCTGAGCCGTGAAACGTGAACGTACTATTAAAATTTGCCATTGCTTTTAACAGTCATTCTTGCATCGTGCTGATAGCGTAAGCAGGCCCATGGAATTGTTTTTTGTCGAAGTGAGGGTTTGTTGGGTGAGAGCCGAAGCAAACTCGCTGCGTAATTAGTTCTAATTTACGAATTTCGAATCGACGATTTCATCGGTTTTATCAAATTCACCGGTTCGATAATATTTGTTGCGTAACGGAAATCGCGAAAGTGACAAGGCACAACTCTCAAAAATAGTCAAGATATATGCGTTTAAAAAGGTAAAAAAAAACAATTTAGCATAAATTGCATAATTGCATTTCATAAATCGTAAAGAACGTCTATGCATCGCATGTTTGTACGCATGATGTGTGCATCATTCCACTCTTCTTTATTTACTCCGTACGTAGTAAAGTGGAAAGTATTGTTTTCATGAAAAATCAATTTCGAGATTTAAAAAAATACAGGTTTTGAGGTGCTCGGAACACGTTTGGCCATTTTCTCGATAATGTCTGTGTGTGTATGTGACATAAATAATATGTGTGCTCTAACTCAAAAACCATTATTCGTGTCAACGCGAAATTTCATATTTGATGTTCTCGTTAAAGGGACAAGAGTTAATTAGTTTTTGGTAAAAATCAGTGAACTGGAAATGGGTGTTTATTCTTGTCACTTATCAGTTTTTTTAAATAATTGATGATATTTGATGATGATGAGCGAGGCGGTGGTAGTGGTGAGCGTGGTGGTGTTGGTGAGCGTGGCGGTGGTGGTGAGCGCGGAAGTGGTGGTGGTGATCGTGTTGGTGATGGTGGTGGTATGCGTGTTGGTGGTGGTGGATGGCGTGGTATTGGTGGTGAGCGTGGTGGTGTTGAGCGCGTTGGTGGTGGTGGTGAGCGTGGTGATGGTGGTGGAGAGCATGGTGGTGATGAGTGTGGTTGTGTGCGTGGTTGTGTGCGTGTTGGTGAGCGTGGTGATGGTGGCGGAGAGCATGGTGGTGATGAGTGTGGTTGTGTGCGTGGTTGTGTGCGTGGTGGTAGTGGTGAGTGTGATCGTGGTGTGTGGTGGTGGTGGTGAGCGTGGTGGTGGTAAGGGTGTTAGTGATGAGCCTGGTGGGGTGATGAGCGTGCTGGTGGTGTATAAAATGTAAAAAAGTGACGCCTTTATGGTCAGGCCATGTCCGTCCGCATGTTTCATATCAGAAACTACTGTGCAGATTTTGACGAAATTTGTTTCTTAGGACATAGGGGCAAAGAAACTAGGAAAATGATATAAATAGTTTACGTGGCCTAATCGAGAGTGGAACTTTACTGTTGACAAAAATGAACTTTTCGTATATTTCGTAAAATGTTACTTATAACTAAAATGTCTTCCCGATTTCAAGAAAATCAAACAGGAATGTCGTAATTTACTTTGAGCTTAGAAAATTTTTCCTGTTTTCTATTGTTGTCAACGAAAACAATCTTTGTGACCACTGTAGTCAACAATATCTGCAGTAAATTCCTAACTTATTTATAAAATTACTCAATGTCCGTCCGTCCGTCTTCTCCCCTTTTATCTATTTAACAGTTTGTCATAAAAATGCAGTAAACGCCATTTTGTTTCTGCCAACTAGGAGACCACGGGGAAACTATTTTGGTTTACAGAAGTGTCCCAAACCGCATCCGAAATGTGTACTTCAAGATAGCTTAGCCGGAAGTATGCTAGAACGTAGCGTCATAATGACCTAGAAAATAGTCTGCTTAGAGATCAGGCTACGGACTTCAGATTCGGACGCTATTGACGATAGTGGCGACATGAACGGCCGTTAAATGTATCAGGTTTGGAGTAAGCTTGTCAGCGTAATGTAGGAGCTTGAGATTGTGATGCTTGCGATTAATGGTTGGAACATGCGCATTGCTAGAATATTAGCTATAATGCAGGTATGGAGGCGTTAAAATAGGAATCGGGTATTTATATAACGAAAATTCTGGTAAACATTCGATTATGCATTGAATGATATAAATTGTTTTTATATTATCAATTATAGTTTAAATTTTACTGAATATTTTTCTGCAGCAAATTCGAGGCATGTATTGCAACAGCCGACTAAGAACTTTTTTGCTACAATTCATTAGATGTCCACATCTGAATTTTAGAAAGTATTTTCGGTAAGAGATATTGGTTTTTTTGGATTTTATTGTCTATAAGGATTTTGTTTAAGACTAATGTTACCGTTACAGAATAGCGAGGAGTAGTTTTGCTGAACTGCTCCAAATATTATATAAATAACGAAGAACAATTTCCTTGGCTATATATTTTGTGATTGTTATGTTTCAAATTTTTTATTTCACGCTATGGATTAAAATATACATTATTTACAATGTCCAACCGTACTTACTCGTACGCTGCCTTGGCCAAGTTTCGTTTTCCGGTGAATCTTCTGTCTGCTTCAATTCTTAATGTAATGAATTTAATTGTTAGATCATCCGTGCCCGAAAAATAAATAAGTAGCTATTTATTTATTGTATTTAAGTATTTCATAGTTAAAGATTCACGAGATAAGCGTGGTAGTATTTTAGTGCTAAGTTGTAATACGTAATTTATGCATTTATTTATAATAAATTCAACGCTTTCTAAGGTAATTTTGGTTATTTAATTTCAACTTACAACTTCACAATTTAATATCATCATCATCATAGGTAGTCTGTCCGTAGACAGGTCCGTGATTATTCATGGTTAAACCTGGTTCTCCATATACTCCTATTTTCCGCTGTCCTCTTTATATCTTGATAACTCTCTTTCCCTTTCAAATCGTCTATCAGCTGAAACCTTTTCCTACCTCTTTCCCTTTTCCCATCTAGTTTTCCTTCTAACACGTCTTTAATCATACTCTCTCTCCTCAGGTAATGTCCAACCCAGTTAGCCTTCCTCTTTCTGATAGTCTGTATAATCATTCGCTTCTCTCCTATTCTTCGTAGCACTTCATCGTTTTTCATCCTATCTGTCCATTTTATCTTCAGCATTCTCCTCCAAGTCCACATTTCAAAGCTTTCCAAGTATTTGATGTCATTTTTCCTTAGCGTCCATGTTTCTGCCCCATACAATGCTATACTCCATACGTAGCATTTTATCAACTTCTTGCGGATATCTTCCCTTATATTCCCTGTAAGTAGTTGTTTCTTTCTCCTGAAAGCCGCTTTTGCTTTTCCTATTCTAGTTTTGATCTCATCCGTACATTTTGCCTCTCGTGTTATGATACTTCCAAGGTATTTATATTCTGAAACTTGTTCTAATGGCTTTCCCCCAATAGTTATGTTCAGATTCTCTTCTTTACCCGATATTCGAATGACCTTGGATTTTTCTGTATTTATTTCCATACCGTATTTTCTACCTGTTATCACTAGTCTATTTATCATTTTTTGTAGCTCCTCTTCCTTTCTTGCTAGAAGTACTTGATCATCTGCGTATTTTACTGTTCTTATAATCCTTCCTCCAATTTTGAAATCCCCTGTGCCTTCTAAAGCTTCTTGCATTAGACTTTCTCCATATATATTGAATAGGGTTGGCGATAGGCAGCATCCTTGTCTTACTCCTCTACCGATATTTATTCCGCAGGTTTCCACATTCTCAAACCTGACCTTTACAACTTGATTCTCATATAGATTCCTAATCAGTCTCCTGTCTTTCCAGTCTACACCTATATCCTTTAATATCTTCATAAACTTTACCCAATTTACTCTATCAAAGGCCTTCTGCCAGTCTACGAAACATGCGTAGATATCTTGACTGTATTCTATTGCCCTTTCTGATATGATTCTAACTACTCCTATAGCATCTCTAGTTCCTCGTCCTTTTCTGAAACCGAATTGATCTTCCCCTATTATTTCTTCTGCCTTTTTCTCCAGCCTTTTATTAAGAATCCTCGTGATGATCTTCGATGTGTGTGACAGAAGGCTTATAGTTCTGTAATCTTTACACTGCATTGCCTTTGGCTTCTTCTTTAGAGGGATCATTGTTACTTCTAGGAAATCCTGAGGCCACTCTCCCGTGTCGTAAATCTTATTAATTAATTTCGTGATCGCTTTTAGTCCTTCTGATCCTATGACTTTAAGTATCTCAGCCGGTATTCCATCGCTGCCCGTGGCTTTCCCCTTCTTAAGTTCCACTATCGCTTTTTCTACTTCGCTCTCCATAATACTTGGTCCTAAGTTGTCTTCTTCAATGTTTTCCTCATTTTCCAGTTCTATTTTTGCCGCTCCTGTCTGTTTGCTGTATAATTCCTTAATGTATTCTTCCCATACCTGTGCTACATCCTTTGTTTCTGAGACTATCTTCCCATCCGTATTCATAATTCCTTTACCACAAATTCCATTAGACTTCTTATCTTCTAATTCCAGTGCCCTAGCGTACATCATATCGTACCGTCCTAATTTCTCCATTTGTTCTATTTCATCACATTTTCCTTTTAGCCAATTTTCTCTAGCTTTATCTGTTACCCTTCTCAACTCATTGTTTATACGCCTATAGTTGGCTCTACCTTCTTCACTGTTAACGTTTTTCCATTTTCGTCTCTCATCCATTTTCTCCAGCATTTCCTTCGTGATCCATGGTTTTCTGATTTTCTTCTCTTGTTTTCCAATCTCTTTATCCATGGTATCCTTGATACTGGTTTTAATTTCATCCCATTCTATATCGACGGTCTTCGGTTTGTTTTCCAGCTTTCTTAGGTTATCTTCCAACTTCATGCTGACTACAACCTGCCTTTCTTTCAGTTTTTCTAGGTCCCAGGTCTGTCTTTCTCTCCTCGTTTTTCTTATTTGTTTGAGCTTTGTACTCACGTCAACTATTAGAAGGCTGTGATCTGAATCAATGTCCGCTCCTTGAAATGCCTTGGCGTTCTTTATGCTGTTCCTGAATCTTTGTTTTACAAGGATGTAATCTATTTGGCATCTCATTCTATCTCCTGGGCTTTTCCATGTGTATAACCTTCGTTTATGGTTTTTGAACCATGTATTAGTCACTACAAGGTCATTATTGATGCAGAATTCTACGAGTTTCTCCCCTCCTCGATTTCTCTTCCCAAGTCCGTATTGCCCGACAACATTTTCTTCCTGTCCTTCTCCGACTATGCTGTTCCAATCTCCCATTATTATGCAGTTTACCTTTCCTCTTCCGTCTTCTTCGTAAATTTCATTAATTTGCTCATAGATCTCATCTATTTCTTCATCGTCATGAGCTGACGTTGGCATATATACCTGGATTATCAGCATGTCCACTGGGACTGCTTTTAGCTTTATTGCCATCAGTCTATCGTTCGTTGCTATTATCTTTGTCACGCTTTTCATCATATCTTTCCTAAGTACCAGAGCTACTCCCCTTTCCCCACTATTTCCTCCAGAATAAACTACCGTGAATTCTTCCGAGTCGAACTGTCCTTCTCCCTCCCATCTAGTTTCGCTTAGCCCTATAATGTCAACTCTATTTCTTCTCATTTCTTCTTTCAAGTTCTCTAGCTTTCCTGCCTTTCTCATAGTTCTTACGTTCCAAGTCCCTATTCGTAATTTACTTTCGACAAATGTTTTCCTCAAGGCAGTCCCCGCCCGGAGATCCGATTGGGGGACTATTTTACCTCCGGATTGTTTTACCTCGAGAGAACTCATATTGTCCAACCATATAATCTTTACTAGGGATTGTAATGTGGTAGTTTCCCTCTTGCTTTCCACATATATATACATATATATATATATGTATATAACATAATGGTGATTATAGTTATTGCTGAAAGGGCGATCTGAGCCGTGAAACGTGAACGTACTATTAAAATTTGCCATTGCTTTTAACAGTCATTCTTGCATCGTGCTGATAGCGTAAGCAGGCCCATGGAATTGTTTTTTGTCGAAGTGAGGGTTTGTTGGGTGAGAGCCGAAGCAAACTCGCTGCGTAATTAGTTCTAATTTACGAATTTCGAATCGACGATTTCATCGGTTTTATCAAATTCACCGGTTCGATAATATTTGTTGCGTAACGGAAATCGCGAAAGTGACAAGGCACAACTCTCAAAAATAGTCAAGATATATGCGTTTAAAAAGGTAAAAAAAAACAATTTAGCATAAATTGCATAATTGCATTTCATAAATCGTAAAGAACGTCTATGCATCGCATGTTTGTACGCATGATGTGTGCATCATTCCACTCTTCTTTATTTACTCCGTACGTAGTAAAGTGGAAAGTATTGTTTTCATGAAAAATCAATTTCGAGATTTAAAAAAATACAGGTTTTGAGGTGCTCGGAACACGTTTGGCCATTTTCTCGATAATGTCTGTGTGTGTATGTGACATAAATAATATGTGTGCTCTAACTCAAAAACCATTATTCGTGTCAACGCGAAATTTCATATTTGATGTTCTCGTTAAAGGGACAAGAGTTAATTAGTTTTTGGTAAAAATCAGTGAACTGGAAATGGGTGTTTATTCTTGTCACTTATCAGTTTTTTTAAATAATTGATGATATTTGATGATGATGAGCGAGGCGGTGGTAGTGGTGAGCGTGGTGGTGTTGGTGAGCGTGGCGGTGGTGGTGAGCGCGGAAGTGGTGGTGGTGATCGTGTTGGTGATGGTGGTGGTATGCGTGTTGGTGGTGGTGGATGGCGTGGTATTGGTGGTGAGCGTGGTGGTGTTGAGCGCGTTGGTGGTGGTGGTGAGCGTGGTGATGGTGGTGGAGAGCATGGTGGTGATGAGTGTGGTTGTGTGCGTGGTTGTGTGCGTGTTGGTGAGCGTGGTGATGGTGGCGGAGAGCATGGTGGTGATGAGTGTGGTTGTGTGCGTGGTTGTGTGCGTGGTGGTAGTGGTGAGTGTGATCGTGGTGTGTGGTGGTGGTGGTGAGCGTGGTGGTGGTAAGGGTGTTAGTGATGAGCCTGGTGGGGTGATGAGCGTGCTGGTGGTGTATAAAATGTAAAAAAGTGACGCCTTTATGGTCAGGCCATGTCCGTCCGCATGTTTCATATCAGAAACTACTGTGCAGATTTTGACGAAATTTGTTTCTTAGGACATAGGGGCAAAGAAACTAGGAAAATGATATAAATAGTTTACGTGGCCTAATCGAGAGTGGAACTTTACTGTTGACAAAAATGAACTTTTCGTATATTTCGTAAAATGTTACTTATAACTAAAATGTCTTCCCGATTTCAAGAAAATCAAACAGGAATGTCGTAATTTACTTTGAGCTTAGAAAATTTTTCCTGTTTTCTATTGTTGTCAACGAAAACAATCTTTGTGACCACTGTAGTCAACAATATCTGCAGTAAATTCCTAACTTATTTATAAAATTACTCAATGTCCGTCCGTCCGTCTTCTCCCCTTTTATCTATTTAACAGTTTGTCATAAAAATGCAGTAAACGCCATTTTGTTTCTGCCAACTAGGAGACCACGGGGAAACTATTTTGGTTTACAGAAGTGTCCCAAACCGCATCCGAAATGTGTACTTCAAGATAGCTTAGCCGGAAGTATGCTAGAACGTAGCGTCATAATGACCTAGAAAATAGTCTGCTTAGAGATCAGGCTACGGACTTCAGATTCGGACGCTATTGACGATAGTGGCGACATGAACGGCCGTTAAATGTATCAGGTTTGGAGTAAGCTTGTCAGCGTAATGTAGGAGCTTGAGATTGTGATGCTTGCGATTAATGGTTGGAACATGCGCATTGCTAGAATATTAGCTATAATGCAGGTATGGAGGCGTTAAAATAGGAATCGGGTATTTATATAACGAAAATTCTGGTAAACATTCGATTATGCATTGAATGATATAAATTGTTTTTATATTATCAATTATAGTTTAAATTTTACTGAATATTTTTCTGCAGCAAATTCGAGGCATGTATTGCAACAGCCGACTAAGAACTTTTTTGCTACAATTCATTAGATGTCCACATCTGAATTTTAGAAAGTATTTTCGGTAAGAGATATTGGTTTTTTTGGATTTTATTGTCTATAAGGATTTTGTTTAAGACTAATGTTACCGTTACAGAATAGCGAGGAGTAGTTTTGCTGAACTGCTCCAAATATTATATAAATAACGAAGAACAATTTCCTTGGCTATATATTTTGTGATTGTTATGTTTCAAATTTTTTATTTCACGCTATGGATTAAAATATACATTATTTACAATGTCCAACCGTACTTACTCGTACGCTGCCTTGGCCAAGTTTCGTTTTCCGGTGAATCTTCTGTCTGCTTCAATTCTTAATGTAATGAATTTAATTGTTAGATCATCCGTGCCCGAAAAATAAATAAGTAGCTATTTATTTATTGTATTTAAGTATTTCATAGTTAAAGATTCACGAGATAAGCGTGGTAGTATTTTAGTGCTAAGTTGTAATACGTAATTTATGCATTTATTTATAATAAATTCAACGCTTTCTAAGGTAATTTTGGTTATTTAATTTCAACTTACAACTTCACAATTTAATATCATCATCATCATAGGTAGTCTGTCCGTAGACAGGTCCGTGATTATTCATGGTTAAACCTGGTTCTCCATATACTCCTATTTTCCGCTGTCCTCTTTATATCTTGATAACTCTCTTTCCCTTTCAAATCGTCTATCAGCTGAAACCTTTTCCTACCTCTTTCCCTTTTCCCATCTAGTTTTCCTTCTAACACGTCTTTAATCATACTCTCTCTCCTCAGGTAATGTCCAACCCAGTTAGCCTTCCTCTTTCTGATAGTCTGTATAATCATTCGCTTCTCTCCTATTCTTCGTAGCACTTCATCGTTTTTCATCCTATCTGTCCATTTTATCTTCAGCATTCTCCTCCAAGTCCACATTTCAAAGCTTTCCAAGTATTTGATGTCATTTTTCCTTAGCGTCCATGTTTCTGCCCCATACAATGCTATACTCCATACGTAGCATTTTATCAACTTCTTGCGGATATCTTCCCTTATATTCCCTGTAAGTAGTTGTTTCTTTCTCCTGAAAGCCGCTTTTGCTTTTCCTATTCTAGTTTTGATCTCATCCGTACATTTTGCCTCTCGTGTTATGATACTTCCAAGGTATTTATATTCTGAAACTTGTTCTAATGGCTTTCCCCCAATAGTTATGTTCAGATTCTCTTCTTTACCCGATATTCGAATGACCTTGGATTTTTCTGTATTTATTTCCATACCGTATTTTCTACCTGTTATCACTAGTCTATTTATCATTTTTTGTAGCTCCTCTTCCTTTCTTGCTAGAAGTACTTGATCATCTGCGTATTTTACTGTTCTTATAATCCTTCCTCCAATTTTGAAATCCCCTGTGCCTTCTAAAGCTTCTTGCATTAGACTTTCTCCATATATATTGAATAGGGTTGGCGATAGGCAGCATCCTTGTCTTACTCCTCTACCGATATTTATTCCGCAGGTTTCCACATTCTCAAACCTGACCTTTACAACTTGATTCTCATATAGATTCCTAATCAGTCTCCTGTCTTTCCAGTCTACACCTATATCCTTTAATATCTTCATAAACTTTACCCAATTTACTCTATCAAAGGCCTTCTGCCAGTCTACGAAACATGCGTAGATATCTTGACTGTATTCTATTGCCCTTTCTGATATGATTCTAACTACTCCTATAGCATCTCTAGTTCCTCGTCCTTTTCTGAAACCGAATTGATCTTCCCCTATTATTTCTTCTGCCTTTTTCTCCAGCCTTTTATTAAGAATCCTCGTGATGATCTTCGATGTGTGTGACAGAAGGCTTATAGTTCTGTAATCTTTACACTGCATTGCCTTTGGCTTCTTCTTTAGAGGGATCATTGTTACTTCTAGGAAATCCTGAGGCCACTCTCCCGTGTCGTAAATCTTATTAATTAATTTCGTGATCGCTTTTAGTCCTTCTGATCCTATGACTTTAAGTATCTCAGCCGGTATTCCATCGCTGCCCGTGGCTTTCCCCTTCTTAAGTTCCACTATCGCTTTTTCTACTTCGCTCTCCATAATACTTGGTCCTAAGTTGTCTTCTTCAATGTTTTCCTCATTTTCCAGTTCTATTTTTGCCGCTCCTGTCTGTTTGCTGTATAATTCCTTAATGTATTCTTCCCATACCTGTGCTACATCCTTTGTTTCTGAGACTATCTTCCCATCCGTATTCATAATTCCTTTACCACAAATTCCATTAGACTTCTTATCTTCTAATTCCAGTGCCCTAGCGTACATCATATCGTACCGTCCTAATTTCTCCATTTGTTCTATTTCATCACATTTTCCTTTTAGCCAATTTTCTCTAGCTTTATCTGTTACCCTTCTCAACTCATTGTTTATACGCCTATAGTTGGCTCTACCTTCTTCACTGTTAACGTTTTTCCATTTTCGTCTCTCATCCATTTTCTCCAGCATTTCCTTCGTGATCCATGGTTTTCTGATTTTCTTCTCTTGTTTTCCAATCTCTTTATCCATGGTATCCTTGATACTGGTTTTAATTTCATCCCATTCTATATCGACGGTCTTCGGTTTGTTTTCCAGCTTTCTTAGGTTATCTTCCAACTTCATGCTGACTACAACCTGCCTTTCTTTCAGTTTTTCTAGGTCCCAGGTCTGTCTTTCTCTCCTCGTTTTTCTTATTTGTTTGAGCTTTGTACTCACGTCAAGTATTAGAAGGCTGTGATCTGAATCAATGTCTGCTCCTTGCAATGCCTTGGCGTTCTTTATGCTGTTCCTAAATCTCTGTTTTACAAGGATGTAATCTATTTGGCATCTCATTCTATCTCCTGGGCTTTTCCATGTGTATAACCTTCGTTTATGGTTTTTGAACCATGTATTAGTCACTACAAGGTCATTATTGATGCAGAATTCTACGAGTTTCTCCCCTCCTCGATTTCTCTTCCCAAGTCCGTATTGCCCGACAACATTTTCTTCCTGTCCTTCTCCGACTATGCTGTTCCAATCTCCCATTATTATGCAGTTTACCTTTCCTCTTCCGTCTTCTTCGTAAATTTCATTAATTTGCTCATAGATCTCATCTATTTCTTCATCGTCATGAGCTGACGTTGGCATATATACCTGGATTATCAGCATGTCCACTGGGACTGCTTTTAGCTTTATTGCCATCAGTCTATCGTTCGTTGCTATTATCTTTGTCACGCTTTTCATCATATCTTTCCTAAGTACCAGAGCTACTCCCCTTTCCCCACTATTTCCTCCAGAATAAACTACCGTGAATTCTTCCGAGTCGAACTGTCCTTCTCCCTCCCATCTAGTTTCGCTTAGCCCTATAATGTCAACTCTATTTCTTCTCATTTCTTCTTTCAAGTTCTCTAGCTTTCCTGCCTTTCTCATAGTTCTTACGTTCCAAGTCCCTATTCGTAATTTACTTTCGACAAATGTTTTCCTCAAGGCAGTCCCCGCCCGGAGATCCGATTGGGGGACTATTTTACCTCCGGATTGTTTTACCTCGAGAGAACTCATATTGTCCAACCATATAATCTTTACTAGGGATTGTAATGTGGTAGTTTCCCTCTTGCTTTCCACATCGCAGTACTGTAGCCGTTCAAATCGTCCTGATCACGCCTACAGCTGTATTGGATATAGACCCAACCAACATCATTTGTTTTCGGCTCTATACCATACTGACAGTACTGCTGCCTACTGCCAGGCACTGATGATAGTTTTTTTTTTTTATAAATAAAACCTCCATTCGAGGGGTTTGAACCCCCGAACTTTGCAATAGAAAGCCGACACGCTAACCACTACACCACCAGTGCATATATTTAATATATATCACATTTAAAAGAAGATGCACAACGATCGTACTTAACATTGAAACGATCCCTTTACCTCCTTGACTGCTGAACTTCACTTACTATCGGCGCCAAAAGTATGTAGACCCGAGTTTGCGGCTAAATATCTCAAAAACAGCCACATGGATTTCAGCAGGAGGCGTATCAGAGAGTACTATGTTTAATTTTGCGTTGAATGAGGGTGGTTTTAACTTTTTGGATTTTTTAAGGTAGTCGTTTTTGGGATGAGAATGAAAAAAAACCCTTTTTAGAGCTCTGAGACGGAAGGCGTCATTTTACCGGTTCATAATTACAAAACTATTAGTCCAATTGCAGACACATTTTAATAGGATGTGAGTCATAGTCTTATTATTACTTTTACAAGATGTCAAATCTCTAGGTTTATTCGTTTACAACATTTTATCCTATGTATGAAACCGTGTTATCTCCTCAACTATAAGGCTGTGAGACATGCGACACAGACCGTTGACTTCGTCTTGGACTCTGTATTACGAATCAATTAATTTCGTTAGCCTCAAATAAACGGAATATTTTAAAAGTGATTTTTATATTTGTTGAAAGCGAGCGAGGGAGAGTAGAAGACTGCACTTCCTCTGGCTACGGTCTTGTTAGACTTTCGCTTCCGATTTGGATCTTGCATGCTACGATTTCGGACATACTTCGGGTGTTTCCCTAAAAGGTGAAAGGCCAAGGCCAAGCACGCTATCTAGCCAGAAGTACACATTTCGGACGCGGCTCCAGTTTCGACTCCAGGAAGCAATTATATTTTCCCATATGCTTACATACGAGTTTGGATTATTATAGGTGCGGTTCTTCCTATATTCATTAAAATACGTAAATATGGACCGAATTTGATTTATTCGACTGGTAAAATTATAAAATATCTTATTCTTGCGATGTTTAGATATTACACGGAAGAATTTGTCAGAAACGCGTTTATTTTTGAAATTTTATGGCATTTTTGTACTCATTCCGGGTGCTGCCGATTCGATACGAATTTTTTCCTGCGATTCAATTACCTTCAATTAAGCCTTCAAATTTGTGATGCAAAACGAAAAAAAATCGTCTCGTTACGTTTTTCGTTACGGCCAAAAAAATAACACCGTTATTTGTTACGTTTTTCGTTTCAATCAAATTTTAATTTCGTTTCTCGTTACGTTTAACGTTATAAAATGTTAATACAAATTAATGACATTGAGTTAATTGCTCTTTCATATTTATAAATAATATTTTTTATTTTCTTTGTTTGCAACCTACATCAGAATTCATACAAATACTAACGGAATGAAATTGCTGATCAGTTGTTTAAAAAATAAGACATTTCTGAAGGTGAAGAGAGAGTCTTCGTTCAGGACAACTCTCCCGTCCATAACGCGGTGACAAAGCGGTTTTTTTCAACAACATTCATACATAGAGGTTCTTTCATGGCCATCTCACTAGCCCTATGGAAAATCTCTGCGATATCACTGTTAAAGAATGGTCACCTTTACATGAAAGGGCTGAAGAGGCATTGGAGGCCCACGTAAGGGACGTATGGTACTCTTTGGAAAGGCGACCATCCCTTTTCCAAAACTCGGCGGGATCCGTGGGGCGACGACTCCAGAGTGTTTTGGACAGCGAAGGAAACCACCCACGTTATTGAAATTTCATATACTTATATAAAAAACTATTTTCAAGATACCATATTGTTTTTAGGTTAATTAATATGATTATTTGTTGGATGTTTTCTCTATTATTTTCTGTTTTCTTGAATACTAAGGATATATTTAGTTGAAATTTATAAAATGTTTATCACGCTTTCGCTCAATGAAGTACGAGCAGATGCGTTGCGGGAAAACAATAAGATATAGTTTGGAGATTTATTTACCTTGCAATTACCTACGACTCGTCTGTGAAAATGAGGTTCACTTAATAACGAAATGAAACGAGAAGATGATGGCCGCGACAAAAATTTAACTCAATGAATTATAAAAAAGATACCGCATTACAATCTCGTGCATTCCGTCAGCCAAACAGACTTCTTACGTCGGTGTTTAACGTGGGATATACGGAGAATGCTATCAAGTAGCGAGTAATGGAATAAGAAGCTCTGCAAAAGTGTTTTTTTAGTTTTTTAAACGCATGTTTCTCGACTGTTTTTGAGAGTTGTGCCTTGTCACTTTCGCGATTACCGTTATGTAACAAATACTATCAAACCGGTGAATTTGATAAAACCTATGAAATCGTCATTTTGAAATTCGTAAATTCACTCATACTTCTACTATTAGAACTAATTACGCAGCGAGTTTGCTTCAGCCCTCACCCAACAACCCCTCACTTCGACAAAAAAATCTGATGTGACTACCACATGACTTTCGCCATACCTGTAATATTTCTAAAATATCCAAATGGATTACATGATAATAAACATTTTAAGGAACTGCGAGCAAAATTTAAAGACTACAGAGAACAAAAATAAACTAAAACCATAGCCTTCTGATATTGGATATAGCCCCAAAACTTCAACAATTAAGAAAATAAAAAGAAGCGTTACTAAGACGTAACTAAGCGTAAATTATTTACAATAGTCGCCGGTAGGTGATGAAGTGGTGGCAGCTAAAACATTTGTTTTTAAAATATCTCTTAAACAATGCCATTATATGGGAAAATGTTTCGAACAAACATTGTAGAAGATAAAATATCCTACAACTTTTATTCAAGTAATTTTTTACATTTATCATATATTAAAGCAAATATAAAAAAATGGATGTTACAAGAGTAAAAACTGACTTCCGGTTAACCGACTTTTACCAAAAGCTAAGCAGTTCTTTTTCCTTTTACAAAAATGTCAAATATAAAATTTACCAATGATCTGATTAATAGTTATTGAGTTAGAGCACCCACAAAATCCCGGTCACAGACACACAGACATCATCGAGAATATAGTGAAAACGTGTTCAGGGGGCCTTAAAACATGTATTTCCGTTGAAATCTCGAATTCGATTCTTTTCATTAAAACTACGTACTTGCTCTATACTTCATATATGGAGAAAGTAAAAACAATTCCACGGACCTGCTGGCACTTTCAGAAGACCTTCGCTATCTGTCGTCTGACTAAAACCGTGCGTGTAAACGGTGTATGGAAGGAATGAGTCACGCGCTTGTTTAAAGATGACAAATGAGAAGAAACGGTTCCATGTACAGGTACATTTTTCACCTACGATTGTTTTCCCATAAATCATCTAGGTTCTTATCATCACTTTCAAAATCCTCTGTCTCGTCCTTTCCTTTGCAAATACACACACACACACACACTCCATCGCGAACGAGCCCTTGCTCAATCGTCTCCGTGTAAACCTTGCAAAGATTAATGCTGCTACTTGTAGACATGTGCTGTTGTATAGAATCAGATGAAAATGAAATAGCATCATTTACTGTTACCATGTTAACATTATAATTTAATTTATTTTGTATTCGTACGAGTGCAAATATGCACCGTAATTATAACCAGTGGCCAGAAATAGGTAGATTGTTAATTTTTAAGCAGGAAATTTGAGATAGACTTGCATGCTGAGCCATCGTATGCGCTGCATGTACGGTAAATAAACAAAATGTAGAGAACATTATATCCTATGCAATTGTTCGCGGTTCAACTCCAAACACTATTCGTGCCTCCGCTATATTATCCTCTCCCTGAAAATTAATTCTATGAGCGACGAATAGTACAGTCACGGTTAGAAATCACCAAATGAGATTAAAAATGGAGGGAAAAAAGGTGAAAAAATTGCAATTGAATTTGGTGGAGTTATAACTGAGAGACGACCAACTAAAATATTGCGTCGTGAAAAATGGGAGGAAGAAAAACTTTCAAGTAATGCCGCCCAAAAAGTACGGATTAATCACGATGGTGAAGCTCCCTCGCAATGAAGCGTGGGTGGAATGGAAGCACACGATATTCTATCCCAGGATTAAAAAAAGTTTTCCTATTCTGGAAAATTCGATTTCGGGAGGAGGAAGAAAATGGAGGTGCGCGCCTGCAGCGTCGGATGGAAAGAAGAAGGCGAACGGTTAGGAAAACATAAAAGTATAAAACGGAACGAAATGTGATGAATTATTCCGAGAAAAAGCTTAAAAGGCGTCACAATGAATTCATGAGAAAGGAGGGTGAGCGGAAAGAGGGAGGGGTAGGGAAATAGGTTGTTGGATAGGGGAGGAAGGGAAAAAATCTCAGCCGGGATGAATCGTGACGAATAAATTTGGATCTCTAGAGTGAACGATATTCTATTGCACGTAAAGTGATCGTCGATCAAATGAACGCAAATGTCGAAAATTCTGATACGCGCGCGCGATCGCAAAATATATGACAACGTGCTCGCAGCGAGAGAGATAGGGGAGGCTGGCTTTAAAGGTTCACGGGAATAAAGTGAAAGGATTAAAGACATTGGAAACAGACGCGCATAAGGAAGAGGGGAGTGGGAGGGGGGAAGTGGATAGGGGAGTGGGAGGGGGGAAGTGGATAGGGGAGTGGGAGGGGAGAAGTGGATAGGGAAGTGGGAGGGGGGAAGTGGATAGGGGAGTGGGAGGGGGGAAGTGGATAGGGGAGTGGGAGGGGGGAAGTGGATGGGGGAGCTGGAATGGGAGAGGTGAGAAGTGGTGGGAGGGAGGGAGGAACGGGAGAAGAAGCAGCGGAGAAAGCAAGAAAAGACCCTTTCGCCCCCAACCACTTCTTAGAGTGTTTGGTCTCTTCCAGCAGGGCGCGAGAAGGAAGGGGAGGGGTGTGGCAAGATGGGAGGAGGGGGTGGAGATGAGCGAGCAAGCGTGAGAAAGCGATGTTAAACAAGCGAGACAAGTTATCTGCCCTCAAGAGAAGTTCGCCTGTGAAAAACGCGCTGAAGGTGCGAGGAGCAAAAAATGGTAGGCTGTGGCAGAGACGAGGCGGGGCAACGGAATAACGCTTAAACAAATGCACGGCGACCATGGGATAGAGAAAGACTGATCGATCTTTCCGCACCGCACAGAGCCTCGCGTTTTGATAGATTAAATGACAAGGGCGTGGCGAGGAGATCAATTTTTTGTTGCTTTATGTCATTTTATTGTCAGTTAACTGTATTAAAAAATCTAATAAAAATTATGGTGAAACTGGGAATGGGAAGGAATGAAATTGCGTTAACATCGTCAACGCTCTCATTAAATAAAAATAAAAAAACAATTTTGTTCTTACCGATGTACACCTAATTTCAAGACTAATACAAAATATTTTATTTACGTTCTTCTCTTTTTAATCGCTAAAAGAAAAAGAAAAATGAGGGAAAATAATACGAACGAATAGAAATGAGTGAACGTAATTTTCAGATGTTCTCAATATAATCTAGCTCAGTGTTTGTCAACCTTTTCCCATGTAATACCCTCTCGGGGGTACTTCAGTTAAAAGAAGTACCCCAACACAATTTTACAGGTACAAGTGGCCCCCGCTTAACGCGGAGGATGCGTCCCTGACAACTCCGCGTTAAGCGAAAATCCGCGTTCGACAGGGTTACTATAACCCCTTAGGCCTGCAAAGGGAAATAATTTTACAAATGCTATTTTTGGGCCCACATTCAATGTAAAAAAGTATTATCACCGGATTTCATTGTCATTCATTAGAGAAACAATAAAATTACATGATAAATAATATGACAAAAAAGCGTAATTTATAATTCAAGGACACAATCTGAAATCATTACTGGGACACTTATGGGGATCTACGGGTCTCTGCGTTAAAAAAGAGCCCATGGTCGAGTGTTTGGCTTTTTTTCCACTTTTTCGCTTTTTTTAGAATACAAAGAAAACTAAAAACTTAATCTCCATTAAAGAAATATTTTTACCTAAGTTATTCTTTCTTCTATTGAAGGGGTATAAAACATAAATTTATTACTTTCGAAGTGAATATACAAGTTGTTAAAAATAATAAATCACTGCGAAATTGAAAACAAAAAATTAGTTTCTTCGAAATACCAGAGGTGTTACGTACCCCCAGACATACTCTCACGTACCCCTAAGGGTACGCGTACTCCAGGTGGAGAAACACTGATCTAGCTAACGGTCTTCCATATGGGAGATCTCTCGAGATTACTTGAAACATTACTCCGATTTGATTAATCTGAAAATAAAGTACGAAAATTGGCGTTTGGGAGAAACGACAGATAATAAAACACCACAATTTCATCTAATGAAATGTCTCATTCATCTTGATGGGAGGGAAGGGGGGGGGGGGTGAAACGCAGCGTGGCACGGGATATAAGTTTTTTGGTCTCCGGATGAGAATATGGAGCGATACACACTCCAGTCTGCCAAAAGGAGAGCCATCGGAGCCTCGAAGCCGCGAGTGTGGGGAGAATGTGTTCAGAGGCCGTGGGAGGGAGAGGAGAGCGAGGGAGAGGAGATAGAGAGGGAGCGAGAGAGAGCGGAAAGAACGTATTCGGAACGCGGGATGATGGGAAGGGAGTCAATGTCAAACCATCCATCTTCCGACTCTACCCATACCTCTCTCCCCCACAATACCCACACCACAACACTATGCCTCACCCACCCATACACATACACACACCAGACGGTGGGTCCCTCCTCTTTAAAGATCCTATTTTTCAACTCTTTCCTGGAAGGGGAATACTCCTACCACTCCGCGGGGCTCAACGGGAGAAGAGACGAAGAGAGTTTGAGAGGTAGAAAGGGTGCGAGGGGGAAGGGGGCGGGGGAGAGGAAGAGGTGAAGGGGGAAGGGAGGAGGGGGGAGGGGAAGGAGGTAGAGGGAAAGAGGGCGGGGGAAAGGAAGAGGTGAAGGGGGATGGGAGGGGGGAGGAGGGACGGAGCAAAGGACCCATAGCGCCCCAGCGGAATAGAGCTTCTTATTAAACTTTCATGAATACGAGACGCAAGTTTGAAACAAGTGAAAGGTGGCAGGCGGAGGATGGAGAGAGGGGGCGAAAGGAGTGAGAGAGAGGGAGAGGGGGATGGATGAGAGGTGGTGCGGAGGATGAGATGGTCTGAAGAAAAACAAAGCGGCATTATAAGGGAGCGTTACACGTTAAAAATGAGGTCAGCTAAGTGTGTATGTGCGTGAGGGAGAGAGGAAGGATGGGAGGAAGGAGATGGGGAGAGGGAGAAGTCGAGAGGGACGGAGAGGGCGAAGTTAAGCGTTCTCGGTTCACTTGGATGGCGAATGAGACGAGAGATACAACGAGACGAGGAATTTTGAGATTTGGTTCATTTCTTCATCTCCCGTAGGAGCATTATCAACTTAAAAAATAATACTGCAGAAGTTGGACGAGTAGGTGTACTGCGTGCACCAATTTTGCATAGATGAATAATATTTTTAACCTTTAAGTATTCAAAATATGAATGCACAAGGTATGAGAAGGGTTCTGTTTACACATGGGGAAGGGCCATTTATATAAAGTGCCCCGAAAATTACAATTATTTAAAGAAGATTTACAGTTTGGTCAATGAAAATGACCCCTTTAGCTTAATGATAGTAAGTGTGGAGTTAGAATTTTTCCAAATAAAAACTTATTGTGTCAAGTTTTATTGCAACTTGTAAAAAACTCATAGGTTTTAAGTATTGATTTAAAAAGTAAAACCGTGCCAGTAATCTTACATGTTGCATTGTTATATAAATAAAATGCTTTACGAATATTAATGATCTAGAACTGGTCAGATAATTTGGGGTGTTACTGGAGAGGTTAATTGTTCTATGTAAAAGTATTGAATATGCTGTTTTTAATTGCAGTAACACATGCTTCTTTTCACTTTCTAAAACCATGCACAGAATACTCATCGAATTAAAAACATCTTAGAGACGACATTCCAGTTTATTAACTTTAAAATATACAGTTATACGTTATTGTTTTATTCTTCATACTGAAACTCATAACATAATTTCGTAACTTTCAAAATATCACTCGGGCTGTTTTAAATTAAAAATTTAGAGAAATATTGTAGTATTTTTCATTTGGAAAGCAGCAGTGGAAAAAAATCATTCTAGTCTTTTCCGTAAGTTCTAAATAAAAACATTATCGCCGTATCTGATTTTATGAATCAAGTTGATAATGCATAGGTAATGGCATATTTCCTTAACTGGCTTTTTTTAAACTTCTTAAGATTCATATCGTAAACTGAAATAAAATGAAAAGAGTGGTTCTAATACTAATTATTTCCAAGGCGTTTAAAATGTTATCAAACTATAAAACACTGTTAATGCATTTATTTTTGTGGAACGCCTATGAACTTGCTGTAAACGGCAAAATTATAAATAAAAAATATTGTTTTCTATTCCCATACATATAGCTTTTATCGTTGTTAGTTAATAAGTCATGATTTAGTAATGACGAAAAATTCTTTCGTTTCCTTTTCTATGCCGCGACATCGGAGAATTTAAGGAAAAATAAATTTATCATTTTAAATATTTATCGACAGACCGGTAAAATGGTGGAGGGTCAAAAAATGAGTTAAAAGGCAAGAGCTCGGAAATCAACGGAAAAAGGTATTTCATGAGAAAGAACGGGTATAAAAAGTTCGATTGGAGTCTACATAGTATGAGTAGGATGAAATGGAAAAAAGGAAAAGGTGGGGAAGAGGGAGAAGTGGAAAGTAAGAAGGTTCTGGTGGAGAGTAATACGCGAGAGATGAGAAGCAGAAAGGAGAAAGAGATTGAAAGTTGGATATGGAGGGGAGAAGAAAATGAAGGGTAAAAGAAAGGGATAGATATTTTATAGAAAGAAAAGAGATTTTTGGCTGAAGAGAGGGAATCAAAGAGGAGATGTATTGTAAGAATACAGTGAATTGGAGAGAAAGAGGACGAGAGGCTTGAAGAGCTTGGCGGAGATTGGAGAAGATGAAGAAAGGAACACCGGAGACACGAACACAAGGACTATGATTGTAATTTGTTAGATACAAGGAGAGAGGTTAAATCTCCTCGCCCTATTATTTCTCTCTTACGAGAGAAAGAGAGAGCTTCTCTTCGCATATCTTCAACATCCCACTCTCTTCAGAAAACTCTCTCTCTCCCAGCCTAAAGGAATATCCCGCCAGCCCATTTTTCATCCCGTACCTTGCTTTGGTTTTTTCCTTCTCCTTGCCAGTTCACCTTAACCGCATACTATTTTTAAGAGCAAGTGGTCAAGGATAAAAATGGTCCTCATAAATTTTCCTATGATTTAATATGGAGAGTAAAAAGTAACATATTCGATGTAAAAAATTACTCAATGCGTTTAATAATTAAATAATTATTTATAACAAAATATATCCTGATACTTTTACAGATTCAAGGTTGTTAATGGTTCAAAAAATAAGTTAAATCTCGAAAAAAGTATTATTGCTCATAAATCTAGTCCAAAATTTATCTAAAAATAAATGTTTCCAATTTAAGTCTTATCGCAAAAAAATGTAATGAATGGAAATAATTTTGTCAAATACAGAGTATTCCACTTGTAATAAAAATGAATTCAAAGTATCTTTTTTTCGAATGTTAACATTCAAGAAGATGAGACGAAATAGTTGGATCAAAGAAAATTTCAAGAAAGCTATTCTCATTCTTTTTTAGGAGTACACATTTCTACTTTTTCTGTACAAATCATTCGGTTGAATCCGGTGCAAAGTGTCCTTAAAACTACATAGTGATATCGCACAGTTTTCCAAATAAAGATTCATTGACCTGGTAATGTGGCCTTTCTCAGAATCTCCATTGCAAATAATCTTATTCCGTGGTAGGCACATGTTGCAATTACTGCAGCCGATTTGAAGTAATTTTAATGCTAAACCCCTTCACACGTCCCCTCCCTCAGTCACGTCGTATGTCCATAAGGGGCCACCGCATTCAGAATTGCGGAGGGAACGGAAAAACAAAAGAAGAGCCCTTTGCGTGGTAAGGTTATATGCGTGGTTTGGGGATACAAGGGGGTAAAGGAAAGAAGGGATGGAGAGGAAGAGAGAGAGAAGGAAGGAAGAGTCGAGGAGAAATAGAAAGGCGAGGGAGAAAAAGGGAGAGAGAGAGAAAAGGGAGAGAGAGAAAAAAGGGAGAGAGAGAAAGGGGAGAGAGAGAAAAGGGAGGTTGGCAAGCAGACTTCGACAGTGAATCGGCGACGGAGGAGATAGAGAGAGGGAGGGATTTTCTCCCCGATGGGGTTTTTTCAGAGCAGATTGAAGAGAGAGAGAGAGAGGGGAGAGGTAAAGGGGAGGGATGGAAGACAGAAAAAAGAGTTTGACGGGAGGATGGAGTGAGGGAACGAGAAAGAGAGAGAGAGTGGGTGGAGTCAAGATTCGCGGTAAATAAAAAATTTGGGTGGGTGCATGTGGGGCGGGAGGGAAGGGGGATGTGCGAGACGGAGTGGGAGAGGGGAGGAAGTGACAGTCTGCCTTTGTGCAGTTACTTAGTTCGACTCTGTTTACCATAGCCATTATTTTTCCACACCCTCTCACAAAAAAGAGATGGGTAGAAAGCCGAGGTTAGAGATTGAGGGTAAGGGATGGTTTATTTTGGCGGAGAGGAGGAGCTGAAGGAGGGAATGGAGGAGGGGGTGGAGGAAAGAGGACGGTCTCCTTGGAGGAGTCAGGGCTGGCGGGGGCCGTCTTCCTTGGGAGAGAGATGGAGGGAGAAGGGAGAGAGATGGAGGGAGAAAAATAGGGGCGGCGCGAAAGAAAATCGTTTACACATAGAGGGTGGACGCGTTTCAATTGAATGCTAATGCTGCGAAAGGATCCGAGGAGTAATTGAAGAGGCTTATTGGACGATTTATCGAGAGAGGGCGTAAGGAAAAAATGGGGTCTTATAAGATCGATGTGGGATCGAAGTATTGATCGCTCGAGACGAAGGAGCCGGTTCCTCGAAACTGAAATAATGAAACCTTATTACCATAAGTATGTTCACGATTGTTCCTCTGAGCCGATTTGACGTCTGAGGGATCATTGTGAGAAAGGGAGAACGAACCGAAAATGCCATTGGAGGGATTGGGGAGTCGACCGTGTATCATTTCCTTAAAATAAGAAATTTCACGAGGAAATTGGAATGCTGTTTTTTTCTAAACATTCAAAGGGCCTCTCCGTTTGATCATTCGGTAAATGCATTTTTCCAGAAGTGGGATGAAAAGATATGCCACAAAATTAAGCGAAAATTACCTAAACTTAAAAAAACTTCAGCTGTTCAGGTTGAAACGAGGGTAAGAAGAATCGCTCAAAATTTTGGCCGAATCATAACCACATCCCTCTCTCCCGATGCATCCACGTTCGAAAAGAAAAAGTTGAAGTAAGCGTTTCGCATTGTCTCCCTTCCTCAAGATCCATAAATTACGCGACAAGCCATTGCTTGTTCCAATGCGACGCCTAAACTTCCTTCAGAGTCTGTCGACTCAATTCATTACTTAGTAAAAGCATTTGCCCACCACCTCCAAACTCGTAGCATTAGGATTCTAATAGAACCTCACGGATGGAAACAGTTCCCTTCCAACTACCTTAAACTATCCAATGACCTCACACGCCCCTCTAACCCTGCCCTTATCCTCTCCATCTATTCCCCTCCCCCCTTTCCTTCGTACGCCGATGCATTTAACCCGACGATAAACGTGGGGTCTAGAACCGTTTCTGATGCAATAAAAGACGTTTCCAACGACCGACTCACACGATCCGTCTCTAAAACAACTCCGATTGGCCGATTCAAGTGTCTGGCGACTTCTCCGTCTGAAAACCGTCGGAGATATCCGAATCGTACAAACACATACACTCGGGCAAATAGCGTTCATGTCCCACACCACCTGCCACACCCACTCACAAACACCCTCCCACGCGATAAGACTCGTACGTAAGAATCCGTATAGTTGCTTAAGCGTCTCTCGGTTACTCCCACGGCAGTTGTGACGTCTTCATGCAACGGAGCAAGTCTGCAAGAGGGGGAGAAGGGGAAAGGAGGTGGGAGTAAATGAGGGGTCGGGGTGCAAGTGCACTGGGAAGAGACAGACTGCTTCCACTTCCTACCTCTTACCTCTCGCCATTCAAGAAATCTCCAACTCTATTCCTTCCTTTCCATGCGGCCCCGTTGATTACAAAGCGTTACCCGCGAACTTGGCAATGCACTGGCGGACGCGTCGTCCGATTTCCAATTAAGATATTAATGTCATCGAGCCGAGCGGCTTAGTGCTAATCTCTTCTGAGACGTATTTGAGAGATGAGAATTGGCTAAATTTTAAGAGAAGAGGTTGAAGACTCGTATTTAAGGAGTTAAGAAGTAGCTTAACGTTTTTTGATTGCTAATCGAAGGTAATTTGTAACCGGAATTAACATAGGTACTTTTAATGTCTTAAGTATATCCGTGAAAAGTGAAAGTTGGTTATTTCGTTGCAAAGCGCTAGTAAGAAAATAATGAGCGGAAATTGTTATCTAACTAACTGAAAGTACCTGGCATTGTTCGGGTTTTTAAGTCAAGACAAAAAATATCGAGTAAGATTTGAGAATAAAACCAAGTGATGAAACCAAGTTAATTTTAATTGTAACCCTTAATGGCATACAATACTTCTTGTCTTCCCATCATTTCTCCAAATAAATAAAATTTTTCTGCATCATTTAACGACAAATTTGGCAGCTGTATTTTTTCAAATAAACATAATAAACGCTGGCATCACTTTTAAAATATAGTTATTTCACTCAAATTGATTTCCAGTGGAAGATTATATAATATTATATATTATGTGGCCATGAATCTCAACAATTGCAAACCTTGGGCAAGAATTGCAAACTCTAGGGACGAAAACACGTCTGAAGATATAGTCAAATTTAGCTTAAGCATACGCTATGCCATGCAAAGGCTGATTTTATAGGTCTAATTTGTCACGTGAATATTTTAAAGTCAAACCTACGAAACGAAATGATTTCTTGGACTTTGAAATCGAATTTGGTGATAAAAAGTGTGATGGTATGTGAAAGTGTTATTATAATATAATAATGACATAATTAGGTTAATTGATGCATACAAATATTCAGTTGAAAAGAAATATAAGATTTAAGGGGGGAAGAAGTTCAAGATTACATTTTGGTTGAAATTAAAGAATTTTTATAGAAGTTTCCTTATTGTATCTTCTGTGATATTTTTCACTTTCTTTGTTTTGTAAGTCCTGAAATCGTTGGAATTTTTAGAAATATTACAGATATGGTGGCATCAGATTTTTATATAAATTTTAGTGTAACATATAAGCTATTATGTTAATGATGAATATAGTTATTGCTTAAAAAGGGCGATCTGAGCCATGAAACTTGAAATTGGAAAACTTGGCAGCGAAGCCGATTACCAGAGAATTTAGAAAATCCGGATAGATGCCTTAATTTCGCAGAAAATGAATACTATTACCTTATTTAAACGGGCTCTGTGTAGTTTAAATGCTGTTGCGTTGGTTTATTTACGAGTTTTATTTCTTGGTGTATGGTGATTTTTTGAACGCTTGCAGTATGCAAGCACCGACAACTCGTTAAGTAAATAACAAAACAAATATGAACGTAAAGAGTAAATAAGTAAATAAATATGAAGGTGCGATGTCATACAAATAATAAATGGCGCTCAACAATAAATGAATCACGCAATAAACGAAAACAATTATTTAAACCTTTTAAATAAAATATTTCGGTGTAAAAATTAGCGTATTCGGCTAATTATAGTGGTTGGATTGTTATAAAAAATGTGGAATCTGCAGCTATTCGGGAAGTCAGACTTTATTTTGCACAAACCCAGAATCTCTTCAAAATATATAATAGATTTATGGAACATTTAATTTTCTCTCTTTCCCTTCCTCTCTCCTTTCTTTATTCCTCTATCTCCTTCTCTCTCTTGTATTAAAGCATTCAAAGCACGCATTACTAATGCATATATCTTATAAGGATTAAGGCGACAATACAATCTCGAGGTTTAGCAATGACACGGTCGGCAAGGCAACATATCGTTAAAAACTTGACATTTTCAAATAAATGTGATTTAAACTTATTGGGCGATTTCGAATCGTAGGCGAAATGTGACGATAAGAATTAGTAATGATATTCTTTTTTCTTTAAATCAGTCCATGTCCGAAGATCGTAGGTCAATTCTTTCTAATAATTTGCAAAAGAATAAAAGCTTGCAAGATGAAAAAATCGATTTTTACGTGTTATCCTATGGGAAATGAAACCCCCTCCACTGCCCCCCTCCCACCAAAAATAAAAATTCTGGCTCCAAGGTGCACATCTTCATGGTCTCATTAGTAAGTGTACCAAGTTTTAAGTCTCCAAGTTTCTTGGGTTTCGAGATATGCTGTCCACGCACACACACACATATTGCCTTTTATTAATAGAGGTATATTAGCTAAAATAGTTACATACATATGCATATATGTCGCGTCCATAATACTCGTCGAAATATCAGCCGCCCATCATGTATTTTGCAAAATATACTTCGACATTCAGGTCTCACACACAGTACATTCGAACGATCTTATTTGATATAATAGTAATTTCCCGCTTGGAATCTCTCAACATATTTTAGAAAACGTAAAAAAATACAAAATGTTTTGGCGCGACGGCTGCAAAAATGCCTCAAGAGAAGCATCTAAAAATACAATGCGCTAGGAATTAAAAAATAAACAAAATTTTTGCTTCAACTCAGCGTCTCGCCGTTCATAAGTTTTAAAAACATCTCTTCACATTAAACTTTCGCGAAAGATGTCCCGGTGCATTATTTTGATTCCTTCTCCCACCTGCGTCTCCCTGCGTCGCAAAAATCCCTTCTCCCTCCTTCCTTCATGCGGCCATCGCCTCCTTCCTTTCTCTTCCCTTACCACCGTTCCACTCAATGCTACATAAGGTTTTTATTTTCTTCGCCCGCAAAGTCTTGTTCAAGTGGAACCGCTTCCCAGAGGAACTTAAAGAGTTAAGATGAGACGGAAGACGCAATGAATAGCATTTAAAGTAAATTGCTGCTCAGTCGTTTGCGACAGACTTGGGTGGTGCTAGAATTGTCTCCTTAGTTTCCTCCTTCTTCCTCTTATCCTGTCTTCCATATTTTTCTTGCCCATGCTATGTCGTGAGAATAACAACTAAATGTCGGATTAAAGATTGCCCAAATTAATCAGAAACTGGTGTACGATTCGCGTATAGCAGATGACTTCAAAGAAAACAGAAAGTGCCGTTGGTCAATTTTATGGTTAACGTCCTAATATATATTTTTGCGTTAAAATGAACGTAGATTAAATGAGAATAAAACACTTATTATGTAAAAGAAACTAACATTTTGCTTAAAATATGTGAGATACTCTGGCCACAAGTGCATAAAGCGTTCTGAGCAGGAAAGAATTTTTTCGGATCGAATTCAAATGCATACGCTTGAATGTTCCTTTAAACGTTCGTTGCGATAAAATTCGATATAAAACGCTGTACGCTATTACGCTTTTCGCGATTTATTCCTAAAAATTCCGAGTATTTTAATATTCGAGATCGCCTCGACCTCGTTTGCGCACACATGCTCAAACACAACCGTAACCCTGTATGCTTGTAATGACATCTACATATACACTCACGCATGTATAAATGTAGATATTTAGCGTCCCATGATGGGGAAAAGACACCAAAAAGAGTCCATGGTAAAATCGAATGCGGTAGACTGATGTGAGGTGTGTTGGGATGAAAAACACATTCCCAGAAAATAGGATATCATTTTAATTTTCCCTAACAAATAGAGAGAGAGAGGGATAGGGCGGGAGAGGGGGAGGGAGAGAAGGGGGAAGGGGATGGGGAGGGAGAGAGGGGAGAGGAAGAGAGAGAGGTAGAGGGGGAGAGGTAGAGGGGGGGGAGAGGTAGAGGGAGGAGAGAGGGGGAGAGGTAGAGGGTGGAGAGAGGGGGAGAGGTAGAGGGAGGAGAGAGGGAGAGGGGGAGAGAGGGAGAGGGGAAGGGGGGGAGAGGGGAAGGGGGGAGAGGAAAAGGAAGATGTGGGAGGGGGAGGGAATGGGGAGAGAGGGGGAGGGTGGGGAAAAGGAGTGGATGGAGGGGGAAGGAGAGGTGGAGATGGGGAGGGTGAGGGTGGAGAAGGGGGGAAGGGGTGATGGATATAGAGGGAGATGGGGAGAGGAAGTGAGGAAGGACGCGATGATTAAGTTGAAGGATAAAATAGTGAAGAGGCGTAGGTAAACTGACTCTATTTAACACCAACCGTTTGAAAACAATGACACATCGCGAAAAATCAATTTCTCGTTGCCGGAACACCTCAAAATAAAAATATTGCTTCAGAAAGGTGCTCGAGAAGGTTTTTAACTATTGAATTTCCCTTCGGCGGGGGATTTTAAATTTTTACTGCTGCTTTCAAGATATAAGAAAGTACGTCCGAGGGCCTTAACTTATGGATTATGTGAAAACCGCAAACTTTTATAATTCTGTGGAGCAATTTGTTGCTACCGGTAGCCTAAGATATCAAACTAGCTTAATAAAACATACTTTTTCTAGCCTTGTATCTTAACTCCTCGTGATAAACAAAAATTAATGACTGACCAAATATGACTATGGCTGAAAACTGATCTCTTTAACTTAATAAAGGGAAACATCGATTTCTTTTTGGTGAGCAAAATGCTGGGTGAAGTATCAGAAGTTCGCATTGCAAAATATTAAATATAATACTGATCTCACATCCATTATTGGTGGCCATAAATTTCTAAAAGGTTTATTCTCTTAAATTCTCCGCACGTCTATGTTAAATATAAAACAAAATATGAGCAGGAATCCAAAGTCATTCTGATTTTAATTTTTAGCGTCACTGTAACGGAGCCATAAATTATCAAAACTTCCCGATAAATTATTGAGTGATTTATTGTCATTTTTTGCCCTCCAGTTTTTTAACACACTGATCCAACTTCTGCACACAAAAGTTTCTCCTCGGAAATCCAGAAAAATGGAATCGAACGGCAATGTATATAGTGTGGAAGTAACCTTCGACCGGATAAGGAAGACATTGATGCATTGGGTATGAGGAGGGTTTGAGGGAAGCAGAGAGATAGAGAGGGAGACTTCTTCTTATGTTCCACTTTATGCTTGTGCGTGCGTGCATGTGTGTGTGCGCGCGCGCACGCGTGTGTGGAATTTGAGAGAGAGATAGAGATAGAGAAGAGGTGAAATGATGGAGAGTTGTATTAAAGCCACGGGCGGGGAATGATTGGTTGAGAGAGAGAGACTGTTTTAGCGAGAGGAGAAAGAGATATACTACATCTAAAGGAAGAGAGAGGGTGAGGAAGAGGAGAGAAAGGGGATAGATAGAGAGAAGAAGGGGAGATAGAGGAAGAGGAGAGAGAGGAATAGGAGAGAGAGAGGAAGGGGAGAGAGTTAGAAAGAGGAGGAGTGAGAGAAAGGCGAGGGAGAGAGACGAGGAGGAGAGATATAGAGAGAGAAAGGGGAGAGAAATAGAGAGGAAAGGGAGAGATACAGAGAGAGGAAAGGGAGATAGAGGAAGAAGAGAGATACAGAGAGAGGAAGGGGGGGATAGAGGAAGAAGAGAGATACAGAGAGAGGAAGGGGAGATAGAGGAAGAAGAGAGATACAGAGAGAGGAAGGAGAGATAGAGGAAGAGGAGATAGAAGAGGAGAGAGAGGAAGGAGAGCAATAGATGACTTGGAGAGAACGCGATCGAGAGTCCTTTCGCGGAAGACTCACGGCGGTAGTCATACTCGAGGCCACAAAACATTTTATCAACTCCCTCTCTCTCTCTCTCTATCCTTCCTTGCCCAAATTCCGGCAATAGAAAGGGGCACGTGAGGGATGAAGGAAGAGAGAGAGAGAGGCGGATGGAGAGAGTGATACAGGACGTGAGAAATAGAGAAGAGGCACAAAGGTGTTTGACGGAGCCGAAGAGAAAAGGAAGAGAAGGGGTGGAGATGGTTAGAGGAGTTTGGTGGGGTTGAAACGAGGTCGAACTGCGGAGAGTGGAGTGAGTAAGGAGAAAGGAGAGGAGGTGTGAGAGAGAGAGAGAGGAGGGAGGGAGAAGGAGAGAGGGAGTTGAAGCTCTAAGGTTATCGAGGGAGAGATGAAGAGGAGTGGTAGGGGATGAGTGAAGGGAAGGAAGAGGGGATAACACGCCAGATGGTTCCAACATTCCACTGAATTATGGATTCCACAGAACCTCCTCCTGCCGAAATCTCCCCCCTACACCCCCGCAACGTCTTCTTCTTCCCTCTTCCGTCATCCTCTTCCTCTTTTCCTCATTCTGTCCTTCGATTCCATATCTCGTGCCATACATTCTTACCTTCTACCTTTTCTACTTCCTCTTTCTTCGATACATTCTCCGAAAGGCTGAGTGAATTCGTTCCGTCCTTCTTTCCTATGTTTGAGACTCCGTTCCGCGCAACTCACCTTTTTCTCTATTTCTCTCTTTATCTTCCTCCCTCTTCCTTTCCATTCCAATTTTCTTTCGTCTCCACTGCCATGAACTATCACAGAATTATCATGTCCACCTATTTGACATTTTTGCCTTCGATTTCTATTTCTATTCCGCCACGAAGATTTAATCGACACTAAGTAGTAACTGCTATTCAGAACTGAAAGATTAACTCGGATATTTTTCATATAAAAATACTGTTACATCGAAGTAACACGCCTTCATTTAGCAATGATGAAACCAACAGGAAGAATAAATTGCTTCTACGAATCAAGCTAAACTAAATTATCAATCAACGCCGCTTGAACATTAAAAACTGAAAGGCCACGAATTGACGGCTAATGCAACCTTAACTTAAAAGGAAACGCATGAATAAGCTGTCGTTAAAATATTACAATGAACACAAATAGCATATCACGAGAAATTAAATTGAAATCCGCTCGCAGAGATAAGCGGAAATGAAGAAGCTAAGGAACATCTCATTTATAAGAGTGAGGCAAAAGAGGATTGAGATAGAAGCAGGTTAAGGGAAGTTGGCAGCTTACATTTATTCCATCGCTTTCGCGCGGAATTTAGAATCGAAAAAGGTAAGACCCCTCCAAGAAGCGGGGATGAAGATTGGTTTTGCTAGGAAAATAAATAAAAGAAGGGAGAGGTAGCCAGAGGATGGGACGCCCATCGCGTTTGGAGTTGGGCGGAACGGGAACACGCCATTGGATGGCGAAAGGGGCGCGGACGGGCTGCCGCTGCAGCCAAGGAGATACTCGCGAAGCAACGCTGCGAGTCGGTTGTTTCGGACGGGAGGACGTTGGGATGGCGGGAGAAGTGAGAGTCGGAGGTGTGGAGAGAGAGAGAGAGAGAGGGATAAAGAAGGGTGCCGAGGTGAGGAAGGAGGCGGCTGCGGAGGGCCGGGGATTTGTTCTCTGGTGTGTGAGTGAGAGATTGAAGCGGGCGATGGGATGTAACGGACAAGTTGGAAACAAGTTGGGAAAAAAATAAATTATATGCGGGCGCGAATAGGAAAGGGGGTGGGCGAAAGATGGAGGGAGGGGGCGGAGGTAATTCGAGCGGCTGCGGAAAGGAAACAAGGCGAAGGAAGCGGCGAAAGAGAGCTAGGGGAGCTTTTCTTCGAGCATTACTGAGACGTTACGGTGTTCCATCACCAAGCCTCAAAGAAAAGTTGAGAAATTAAATTTAAAGTTCGGCGGAGGATATGAAGAATAATTTGTATTCTAAGGGGTATATATAACTCATGGTTTCCTTAGCGTGTCGCTGTAAACGTCTTTGAATTTCACGCCGTTTTCAATTAACCGAGATTTGGGGCAGATGTGACGAAAATAATGACAAAACGGGCCGAGTTTATTTTATTTTTTATCGGTCAATTGCTTTAACCTATATTTGTGGATTCCGGCACATTGAAATGAATGCTAATTTAGTGTCTTATAGTATAATGACGCCCTTTTTTGGTCAAACGGAAATATAAATTGTTTGACTTTATTTCGTCAGCTTGAAGAGATTTTAATAGTTATTAATATTTAGAAATCTCATTAAAAGTACGACAGAATTGGCGCATTTCTCTCAGGATTACTCTATTTCTGTAATCAAAATTTGAAATGTTAACTTGGATTTCATTGGTTCGAAGCTACTATTGAATTTCACCGGCAAAGTCGAATATTCAAATAAGATCACTTAACTGCCGCTGACATCTCGAATATAAAAATAAAAATTTTTACCATATTTCCGTAAGCAACATATAAAAATTGAATTTATTATAATCAAAGGTTAAAGAACGTTTTAAAATTGTAATGCATCAAAAACTAAACATTTATATGTCATATTAATAAGCATTGCAACTGCCAAATCTCATTTTACATTAATGCATATAACGTTTCATCAAAAGAGTTTTCAATTAAAAACATTTCAGTTCTCGCATTTACCACCTTGCATAGCTTTTTCCTTAAACCGAGCCGTTTCGAACAATTTTACACGATAAATTATATAACAATGGTGTGGATCGTAAATATGGCGGCGGCATGGAAGCCGATGCCTCCTCCGCTCGTTTCCTGTTTGTTCAACAAACGAGAGATTGGAATTTCGCTCGCGCGGAAAATTTTTAAAGGGCGGAATCTTGTTACGCGCACGTTGTCCCGCAGGTGAACAAGGTTTCCAATACTTTTATTCCTTTCTATTTCCCGAGCCCCGAAATATAACGCTTTATTTATTTTTGAAATATTTTTTCTTATGTTTTGAGTGTGGATCGAGCGCAGCGCCCTCTTGCGTTAAGAGAGAGAAAGAGAGACAGAGGGAGCTTCAAACACTTCAGTTATTCCCGTTTTTTCCCCGGCGCGCCGATTAAATTTTTTTCCCGTTCAGAGGCGGCGGCAAAGCGACCTTCATCTTTCACCGTTTCGCCTCTCCCCGTCGGGCGGGCTGATAAAACTACTCTCTCTCTCTCTCGGCTTCACCGTGCATTAACATAGGGCAAAGCACCCGGGTCAATCGCTCCCCGGGGACAAGTCGTGGGCCACGGGGCGGCGGAACTACGTCGGCCGCGCTCCATGCCAAATCTCTACTACCCTCCCCCGCATCCTTTCCCCTTCCTACTCCCCTCTCCCCCCGCTCTTCCCTCCTCCCGTTCGTCCCCTAACGACCTACCCTTCGTTACCGAAGGGAGCACCCTCGCCCAGCCCCCTTACCCTTCCCCGCCTCCCTCTCGCCTGCGGTGTACTCTCTCCCCCGCGACTCGTGTGACCCTCTCTTTTCCAAATCACCCTCCCCCCCCTCATGTAGCTCCCGCCACGAACCTATCGGAATGCGCCATTTGAATTAAGTGCCGTAATCAAATTCATGCGCGGATGGACACGATGTCGCGCACATGGCACCTCTATGCCCGACTTACTGACGGCAGAGTAAAAATATCATTTTCATTCATTTTTTTGTAATCCTGCTAATTTTTGCTCGCTTTAAAGCCGAGGACATTAACGGAAGTGAGAAAGGAGGATGAATTTTCTTTTAAAATTTAAACTCGGATGCTGATTCGTAGGGTATTTTTTGTTTCCGTTCTGCGTCAAATTCGCTGCTTATATACTATGTTGCGACTGACAGTAAGCAAATATGTATAAGTCGGGTGTGCCTATTATCGAAGTACATTTTAAAAACAAAAGAACGAAAATTCAAAGGGCGTCCGTATACATATAATGAAAAACGTAGAACCCTTAGGCAGGAAATCGGAGTTATTTATGAACTCCGTCAAACTAGTCAATATTTACGTTTGCTCACAAATCTATTTTATGTCCAACGCCATCAAAGTGGTAGTTGTGCAACATCAACGGAGTACAAAATTAAACATGCATTCGAATTTGATTATAAAAACGTCGAGTACCGAAATTAAACAATTTTTACGTTGACCTTTATCTGAATACTTGCGTATATGCCCGTCAAATGAAGACTAGGTTTTTGCAGCCTTAAATCTACATTTAAATATTTCTTTTAATTCTGACACCATATGAAAAATCATCTTTACCTCACAGCCATTTCGAAGAATGTTTTCGGTAATACAGCGGAAATGATTGGCCGATTAGAAAATATTGATCTTTTTCTCAAATAGCTTGGTAAAATGAAAATTTTCATAATTTAACGCGTTAATGTTCGCAATCAAAACTTTTGAAGACATATACCTTAGCTGAGAGTTTATTCAAAATATCAACATAAATAATAAATGCATAAATCATTGTCAGCATTTAGCAAATGCCTAATATATGCACTTGTAGGTATATAAAAGCCAATATCTTGCTTGCATGCGTGTGTGGAAATCTATAACTTATCTACTACAGAGCGTAGAATCAAGTAAGAGGTGTCATATTAACCGCAATAAAGGGTGTCGTAAGGTTTTTTAATCGATTTGATTTGTCACTTTAAATTTTAAAAAGAATTTCTCTTTTAATTTTTCCATTTGAATAACATGGGAACGGGTGCAGCATATTTATAATTAGCATTTTAAAATTAGTTATAATCGAGCTCAACCTCGGGACTTAAACGATCGCTTACCTGAAAATACGTTTATTTTGATTTAAGAGAGAATTCGAATCTATGTCGAAATATTGCGAAAATACATTTGAAGCATAGAAACTGCCCATTTTTTATGGCTCAGACAATGAGAAATTATAAATAATACGATAACGTAATCGCATTGCTGCCGCTTATAAATAGGAAACCAATATCTTTGGTATGCTTAATTTCGTTTTTGTTTTGTTTACATATCAACAAATACGTATATTTTTTGTAAGTTTTTTAGATGATAATATTCGTTGTATTTGTTTAACCAAAGCATACATACTCTCTGGCAAACTAGACATATGATTTGAATCAACTTTGCATACAATATGAGTATATACAGGGTGTCCGGCAACTTTATATCATAACTTCTATACCTTTTTATACCTTACGTGATTTTGAATAAAAAATGTCATATGAACATGGGTCTGATTCTCATTTGTTACAGAGCTACGGGCCAATTGAAATTATCTCGTACTTTGATTTGTACAACTTAATGACTGAAGAATGCATTGTTTAAATAATTATTCGTATACATTGTTAATTGTTGAAAATGTATTATTTAAATAATCATCCGTTTACATTGGTACTTAATCCATTGTTACAACAGTGAGAAGCATGACGCTTACACAACAGACGTGGACGTAATTTGAAAGCTCACAGGCAGCATGTCAGTAGAATGTAAGCTAGAGTTCAGTGGAGTGCGCTGTGACACGTGTGATATCATTAACTTTCAATAATGCCGTTTACATTTTCAAATGAAGAGTATGCGGATATGTACTTCGTGCACGGCTTTTGCGATGGAAACTCCGTTGCTGCCGTTTACGAATATCGACGACGATTTCCAGAAAGATGAACACCAGATCGACGTACTTTTATCCAAGTTCACCGACATTTACGAGAAAATGGCTCATTTCCGTATGTGTCTTTGAGAGCTGAACGTCCAGTACAAGTTAATGTAGATGAGGAGGAAAACATTATTCAAACGGTTCAGTGAAGTCCACGTCTTAGTACAAGAAGAATGTCCGCCCGCCTCAACGTTCCGCGAATGAGTCTGGCAAACATTATTCTTCGTGCTGTTTCACGTTCCCTACTCAAACGAGTCAGATTGTTCATCAGAGCTGAAGGCGGCCATTTTGAACAATCGATGTAACAATGGATTAAGTATCAATGTAAACGTATGATTATTTAAATAATACATTTTTCAACAATTAATAATGCATACGAATAATTATTTAAACAATGCATTTTCAGCCATTAAGTTGTACAAATCAAAGTACGAGATAATTTCAATTGCCCGTAGCTCTGTAACAATAGAGAATCGGACCCATGTTCATATGACATGTTTTACTCAAAATCACTTAAGGAATAAGATTCCGAAGTTATGACATAAAGTCGCCGGACACCCTGTTATAATGATAACGAAATAATTAATATTTATTTTCTAAGATTTATTAAATGCTGACAACGCGCCATTCATATTTTTAAGAAAAGGGTATTTTATGTTGTGTTGTAGTAGATTCACTAAATCCGTTGAAATTAAACGGGCACATACACCAGTAAGAAATTTAATGTCACTGTTATCTTTATTACCAAATAAATTTAACGTTGATTAAATGAAAAGACTTTCTAGACATTTTGCTTTGGACAACTAAAAGCATTATAAAAATACGGTTGAAAATTATATGAACAACTTTAATAACTACTCTCTATAAAAACAAATACTAAATTTAGTAACGCAATTGAAAAAAATTGATGTGGCCACCACGTTACTTTCTTTATACCTGTAATGTATCTAAAATTTCCAAATAGGTTAAATGATAACAAATATTTTAAGGAACTGCGAGAAAAATTTAAAGACTACAAAGAACAGAAATAAACTAAAATCGTTGACTTCTGATATTGGATATAGCCCCGAAGCTCCAACAATTAAGAAAATGAAGAGGAACCTAGTTTACAAAAGTCGTCGGTAGGTGGTGTGATTGTGGCAGTTAAAAATTTACTTTTTCAAATCTCTTCAATGCATTATATGGGAAAATATTTCGAACAAAGGTTGTAGAAAATTAAATTTCCTACGACCTTTATTCCAGTAGTTCAACATTCATCAAATATTAAAGCAAATATTAAATAATTGGACTATCTCCTTAAAAATGCGTTCTACAAAAACGTGTTTCAAACAAAAGTTATAGAGAATAATATTATCTATTAAGTTTATAATAAACAACATTTACATTTATTAAGATTTAAAAGAGTTATTTGCCAAAAACAAAACATGACTAGAGTTACATCCACTTTTGTTTGAGCGATTGTTAAAAAAACCTAATCAGCTCTTTATTATTTAGTACTCTTTCTAAATATAAAATTTTGTATTCATACGAGTGTTTTTGAGTTAGAGCGCCCACAAAATCCTATCACATACAGACAGACATACAGACAGACATACAGACAGACAGACAGATATACAGACACATACAGACAGACAGACGGACAGTCATGCATGCATGACTGTCTGCATGCATGCATGCATGCATACATACATACATACATACATCCATGCATGCATGCATGCATGCATACATGCATACATGCATACATGCATACATACATACATACATACATACATACATACAAAGATACAGACGTGCAGACATTCAGTCCTCGTTATTGACCATTATCGTAAGTACAGTTTGGGCTTTGACGTCATCCTGATTCTCATAAAATCAATTTTGTGCCAATTTTTGATCCAATAATTTAAAAACATTTGACTATGTTATGTATAAATGAAAAGCAATTGATTTTCATTTTTTCTAAAAGTAAATGACTTTATTTATGCTTAGCCATATTTTAGTAACGCAAAACTTATGAAAATTGTGTGCAGCATAATCTAGAATTTTAGAAGGCTTCCTTGTTAATATTTGTAGTAATAAATAGTATGGTAGTGATGTATTTTATTAGATTTTTATGCGATAATGTGCTCTGCACGTATAACTAAAATAAACAGAATAGCAAATATTAGATTACACTAACTTGAATGAATATTTTCTTATCTTAGAAAGGTAAAAGCACATTGACATTTAAAGAAACTAGAAAGTACTAATACTAAATTCCAATTAAAGAGGAAACTCAATGGAAAAAATGAAAATAAGTGAAGAAAGAATTTAATAAAGGAATTAATGAAGAAATATAAAAATGAAAACAGACATTATTTTAATTTATCATTATTAAATATTATAGAGCTCCATTGATATTTTTGACATATACCCATTCATTTATCAACTAATATATTTCTCAATAAAAACACCAGCTAGCAAGGAATTTAATCTTCCGAAAATCGATTCATTCAATAAAAAGTGACCGATATATATCTAGCTAAATGCCGAGAGCATGTTGTCGGCAAATCTAAAAAAAATTCGGAGAATCCCTTTTTCATCCCATTTTCTCCCCGTTCTGATTCTCTCAGTGATCTCAGAAAAGTTTAAGAAACAAAAAATGTTCGTAGAAATCGGAGAGGTATATTTTGGGTGATATATATCTCTCACCGTAAGGCATTCTTTCCGACAAGAAAAAAATGACGTATGACGTAAGCTTGTTAAAGACTAAAGCCAATGGGATCCGCGTGTGCAACGATATGAAAAAAGTAAGAGAGAGATTGGACAAAAAGTGGGAGGAAATGGTGAAGAATGAAGTGGGAAATTTTGAGGAAAGGAGAAAAAACGAGGAAGTTGGAAAAGAAAGAGTAGAGGGAAGCAAAAAAAGGAGCAAGTGAAAGGGAGAAAGAGGTAGCAATTAGAGAGATATAATGACGACGGAGACGGCGGAGAGAGAGAGAGAGAGAGAGAGAGAAAGGAGGGGGATAGAGAAGGAGAGAGAAAGAGGGGGAGAGATAGCGTGAGATAGAGAGAGGGAGGAAAAAGGGAATTTATGGAGAGCGAGAGATGAATGGAACGGGCGCAATGGGAAAGAGAGAGAGATGAAAAGGAGAGAGGATAGTGTTCCAGTAGTTCCATCTCTCCTCTCGCGGGGAGGGAGAGTGGAGTGGAGGAAGAGATAGAAAGAGAGGGGAAGGGTACGCGAATGAAGCGGGAGACCGAGGCGAAGGGAGGAGGATTGGAGGAGGGGGAGGATGGAGAATGGGGATGGGAGGTAGTTCCGAAAAGTGGAAATCCCGAGAGACCCAAATATATCCCAGAGACGCGACCGTCTGCCTCTTTTGGACCTCTTCAACGGACGGCAGCGGAACAGGAGCGGAGCGGAAAACCCGCGTCCTCCACCCACTTCCTACCTCCTCCCCCCCCCTACTCCCTCTCCTCCCTCCCTCCACACACACACTCGGGGGACCAACTCACTTTAACCCCCTCCCACATCACCCCTATTGCTTTCCACTCCCTCCCTCTTCGCGAACACACGCACGCTCTGGGTACGTCCTCATCACCCCCTCAGTCTCTCTCTTCCTCCTCCCTCCCTCTCTTCTCCCTCAAGCCTCCCGAAAAATGGCCTCTCCGAGCCCGCCCTCCCCCCTATTGCGCCCCTCCACTCACACCCTCTCTCCTCCACACCCACTTCCCGTCGTCCGACTGTCCTGTCACACTACTCCCGGCCTCCCCCTCCTTTCCTTTTTATTCACTTTATATACCTGCCGCCCATCCCTTCCGACTCTCTCTCTCTCTCTCTCCCATTCCCGCTTTACATTCTGACCCCCTCCCACCTCCCTCCTCCTCCCGCCTCCCCATTTCGCCCCTCTTCACCGACACTCCACATCAACTACACCCGAACTCTCTTCTCTCCCTCCATTTTTTCCGTTCTCTCTCTCTTTCTCCTCTACCTTCGCAATTTTACCTATTTCCCTCTCTTTTGTTCTCCATCTTTACTCTTTTTCGGCTCACTTTCCGGTCCTCTCTTCTTCATCTTCCTCTTTGCGTCGACGGAGAGAGTAGCGCATGCTTGGCGATAAAAATTTCCTTCCGTCCTAAATCATTAAAAATGAGAGGTTTTTGAGCAAATATGCTTTTCTCTTTATTCTTTATTTAAGCAGCAGGTCACACCTATAGAATTCCGCGGAAAGTATTTCTCAGAATTCATTTAGTATACATTTTCTCTTCCTTCCTGTTTTACTGAGAGCCTGATGTATCACATTGATTATTTTAATTCTTAAGTATTTTTACTTGGAATTCACGCACAGCGACGCTCTTATATTATACTTTACTGGAAACGTTTCTCCATTTGTATTATTTTTCGCTTTTAAGATTTTATTCATTATTCCTACCTGTTAATTTCTTCTCGATCTCTCCCGCCTCCTTCCTTCTCTCTTCCGCTGGCGAACTTCTCGCGACCTCTGCGCCTCATTGCCATTATAAAGCGCTTTCTCTTATCTCTTCTTCATTTCCTCTCTCTCGCTCTTCATTCATGCCGGGAGGCTGTCCGCACTCTTTGTCAAGCATACCCCGCTGACTATGAGCAGAGAGCGGATCGCGAGCAGACAAATGTCAACACTAAAGCAATTAACTCTCTTTCCAATACACTTTTATGAGAGAGCCGTGCGTGTTGTCCATAAAAAAGGAGCGTTGAAAAATAAAAAAATGAGATTTTTTTAAGAGAAGGGGCTATGAGGTACTTTTTATTTGAGCGCATAGAGGGTGAAGTGGAAAGGGTGGAATTTAAAAAAAATGGAAGAGGAATGGCTGGAAGGGATGAAAGGAGGTGTAAAGAGAAGGGGAGATAGATTAATAGGAGGGAGCAGGAGAGAGAGAGAAATGACGGGAGGAGGAAATTAGTGATGAAGGCTGAAATGAGGAGGGTGGTAGGGCAAAAGGCGGAGGTGATGGAGAGCCAATTGTTCCATGTGGATAGCGTGGAAATGAATGAGGAATGAAGGTGGACTGTTAAGCTCTCTCAGTGTATTATTTTCTTATGTACTGGACTATTTATTCCATCAAAAATAGTCTCATATCTCTTTGCAATTTACCTTAATAACCGAATTCAGCGGCAGATACAATATTTTTATTATTTCAATAATATCAATTACATTTTATTGGTGGAATTCAGTTAAATAGTGTTAGATATAAACTATAGATAAATAGAAAGTCGGATGGTATAAGAAAGAAACTGGACACTAATGGATATAAAATTCTGTTTGTATGATGGGAGTTGTGGCATTGAGATGTCTGCTCTTCCATTTAAAGAGAAATATGCAACTCGACTAAAACTTGTAAAAACAAATAAAAGCTACCTAGAAAAACTATTATTGGATTACTGAAACGATTTCTTTGTAGAATTTTTATTAACGATCGCAACAATCTTTTGGAAAATATTTGGAACCAGGCTTATTTTATTGTTTTAACGATTTAAAGAAAAAAACGCTGATATAAACAGAGAAGATCATTTTTGTTATCCATGAATCAGCCATATGTTTGGCTAGATAAATCTCAATCTTCATGGTGAATATCTAAAAAAGGCGAAGGCATTGCTTATTTTGGTTTCTTAAAATAAGAGTTACGTCGGGCATAAAGCGAAGAGGATGTGAAATCAATTGACTAGCAGACATGAATGAGATGTACTTCGTACATCCAAATTGGGCAAACTTCTTAGCAAAATCTATAATTTGTGCATATTAATGCTTGGCAAAATCAAGAAATATATTTTCCGTACTTCATAATAAAAATACAGCATTGCTCAGCTTTTTGAAGAGCAATATTATGTTTAAACGATTATTGTCTATACTCAGTAAGCTCAAGCAAAAACCAAATTTACGCTTTTTTCACTGGAATTAATTATAATTTTTGGACGCCTCAAGCAGATACGCAAAGTGGTAGAGAGAATAGAGCAAAGTGTGTTGCAGGACATCTGATTTGTTAGATTAAATATTAAATCATAAAAACACAATTCAGTGAGGCTTTTAACATTCGTTAACGGTTATTGACGGACTTCTAACGTTAATTCTCTGCAACAAAATTACTATTATGCCAAGCGTACATAAAAGATGAAAACTGATTATACGTTGCGAAGCGCAGTTTTATTTTTATATCGAGAGCGGTTAGATAGAACCTAAATCAATACACAACTTCAATGTTCAGAGTTATGAAAAATCCGAAAATATTCCATTATGGATGTAAAATTAAAATGCGCCGAAAGGCGCGGGAAAAATTAAACTTGGCGAGCTTAAATTAACAAACGCGTTTACTTTCCCCGCATCTATATTAAAAAATTTAAAGGCTTTGCAATGCAGCACGGGCCGAAATCAATTTAAAGCCTTTTCCACGGCCGAGCGGCGTAACGAAGGAGAAAATTAGGCAACGATCGACTCCATTTTCAGCCGCCCTTCGACACAAAAAACAGGTCGCTCCGCGCGGACACTACTTAATCTCCTCGACCCCTCCATCCTGTCCAATAAAAAAAGCCAGAAAATGAAAGAAAAAAGTACCGACTCCCATGGCAAAAGGCTTCCCAAATCGATCGTGCCACGGAGTTACGGCGGAAAACGCGATATCGGAGAAAAATAAATCGACATCGATTCAGGTCCGTCGAAATATGCGATTATAAACAACCCGAGAACATTTTTCGATGACTGCGATCGGTCCATAGACCGGCAAATCACTCGACTCTGCTCTTATGCGTATGTTGCTCGATCGCATTGCGAGCGTCTCCCGTCAGCCAATAGCCGCCACGGCGAGGAGTAGGAAATGACTGCGTTACTGGCTACGAGTGGCAATCGGAATCCGTTAAGGGGTCGTGGGTGGGTTGGGTTGGAGAGGAGGAGAAAGGTATCATAGTGCTGTTGCAGTGCTTTTAACAAGGCGCGTCACAGCAAATGCGATCGCAGACGCGAATTTCGAGTGGGTGTATAATGAACGCGCAACCCCTTTCGACACAGAAGGCGAGACGAGGTTCCAACGGATAGAGGCGGGTTTCGGGAGAATAATGAAGGAAAAGGTGCAGTAATTTAAAAATACCCGCATTTCAACGAGAAAGCGACGCACGAAGCAACGCTGAATATGGATATAAGACGTAATACAAAATGTTGTGAACGAATATCGTGAATATGTGAACTTAAAGTGTTCTCTCGCCACTTGAAATTAAAATTGCTGATGATGTTTGTACTTACGATTGACTGGAATGCATGGATAGGGAATTCTTGACTCACCTGGAAGGCAAAAATAAATAAACATTAAAAACCGAGAGCTTTTAAACACTGGAAACATACGGCGATCAAGGAGTATTGAGGTCAAATTGCAGTGAAAGACTTAATTCCAAATTATTATCTCTGAAAACATATGATGACAAGGTTTAAGTTTTTCTAACGAAATTATAAGTTTGCGCTAAAGAAAAGAATTAAATAAAAAATATTAATCCATTAGTAATAAATATACAACCAAATTAATAACTCTATAATATTACAGCCTAGTTTAATTATTATTTCCTTGGGTTATTAATACTCATATGATGTATTATACTAATACTATTTGCCATGAATTATATTCTAGTAACAATAGAGGCGGCCATTTTCCTCATATACCTGTTCAAATCAAAGAAGGATTTTAATGAATTTACTATGAATACCACTCTAATACCAAAGAAGGTGAAATGCACTTGTTTCGTATTGTGAATGGAAGGCAAAAATAATTTAAACTTTAATTAGTGAAAATATATCCTTATATTATGCATCGTACTCTCTCGGTACTTAAATCTTTAATTCAGCTATTCTACAATTGTCGGAAATGTCAAGAGAATAAGTAAAATACTTGATATATATATATATATATATATATATATATATATATATATATATATATATATATATATATATATATATATATATTTATATACATAACATGGTCATGCTATCAGTAATCACGTAAATATTTATTGCAGTAATAATGTTCGGTAAGCCATTTTAAGAGAACATTTACGCTCTTGGAGGCGCTCGAATCTACCGCGTCATTGGTGGTGAGCGTGATGCTGTGGTCGGATAAACACGTTTGTACTTTTTTTTGGATCGGTGCATCCTAAAAGCTCCAAACGGCTCAGCATCCATGTTATGGCTTTTTTTTTAACCCTTACACTTAACTGTTTTTTCCATAATGGCAACGACACACCGAATAGTTCGTCGTTACATTTAACATTCTCGGTGAATAAATGAGTAGGCTCTTGGAGTGGGTATTTTCGGCGTAAAATTTTTATGCGAAGACGGGAGCGGCGGCTGGGCGTGGTTTTGGAGAGAAATGGAAGGAAGTGAGGGCGAGGAGGAGGAGAGAAACGTCACGCAAAGTGAGGGGAATGTGGGGGAGAGCACGCGAGTAAACCGCTGCTAATACGATATCAATTGGGATGAGATTGCTCCGTACGAGCGCGAATTACACTCCACGCGTATATTCCAGGCTCCGGTTTATGTGACTCACGGGCAAGAATCTTGGCACTTTGTGTGTGTGTGTGTGTGTGAGACGATTACGGGGAGAGGAAGAGGGAAGGCGGAGGAGCTGTAGAATTGTAGGTTGGAGGAAAGAGGGAGTGCGTGGGAGGGGAGGTAAAAGAGATTGTTATGAAGAATGGGAGTGTCTTAGAGGGCAATAAATGGAAATTGGAGGAGTGGCGAAGCGAGGAGTGGAACGAGAAAGATCCATCAGGAGGTCACCATTCGCGGCTACGAGGAGTTATGAAGGCGCGCGTGCAGGGGTTTCGAGAGGAGAGAGCGGTAGATTCGGACCAAGGACAATAAATGACGAAGGGGCTGGTTTTAGGGTTAAGGGAAGTGGGAAATGCTTCTCGGAGGAGCCGGTCTGCAGCTCCATGCCTCAAAAGACGCTCCCTGGAGATTTTTTTTTGAGGACTGGATAAGGTATTCGAGGGCGCGAGGAGAAATTTTAGTCATCCTTAAGGAATCCGCGGCATTTGAGAGGATTTTGAGATCGCTGCGAGGAATTTTCAAAAGGGAAGGAGTGTGGTGGGACAGAAAGAGAGTGAGAAAGGGAGAGAGGAGGAGTTCTCCTCTTCACTGCTTTCATCTTGAGACGGCACTGCAAAGATTCAGAGGGAACAGTTTAGGTCGGGGAACAAGCGTCATGGATACGAATTTTTATTGTGTGGTTTATTTTCGAAAAAAAATTAGAATTTTTATTTAATATATATTTTTCACCCACTCTAAAAGTTCTAGGAAGTCGTTATTTCGTCGATATTGCCAACTTTAGAAAGCGATATAGCGAGGAGACTCAAAGGGGAAAAAGTCCCAGCAATCAGGTTTGAATCCTTTTACGTTGTTTAGTTTCAAAATCATCGTCAATATTTTTCTGTTAGCTAGTTAGCCGTTATAAATTATTATATAATAATACGGGATCCTTTGTTCGATTTGAATTCTTATCTAAAACCCACACTTTTAATACAGTATGCCATGCTGGTGAAAATTAGTTCTCACATAGGTTATTGTGCATACCGTAATTGAGAAAGTCAAGCAGCTTTCTAGAAATGATTTTGATGTAAACATGCAGTTAATGGTTAAAATATGTCATTTAGCGTAATTGGGAATTTCATAATTTGAACTTAATTAGCAGATTCTCGGCAAGTATTTAAAAAAGAACAATGCATTTAACTTATATAGCGTATCCATTGTAAACTCCATTTCAACAATAACCTTATTTTCCAGCGGTCGAAGGAAAAACGGAATTTTTCCAAAGTGGCACAAATTTCACTTATTTATAAAAGTGTAATTGTCTATTTGGATATTTTTTTATTACATGTTTTTCCAATGGCTTAAATGATCATCTTTCGTAAAATGGAATGAAAGATGGAGAATAGTAAAATATATGACTACTAAAAATAAAAGTATTACCTTACTAATAATGGTTATTACTGCCATAATTTCATTAATTTCACAGAAATAAAAAATAATTACCTATATTCAGTAATGGATTTGCAATAAGGACAAATTAGGGAATGACCTAGGGGTGGCGGGAATAAAAAAATATTATTACGCAGACTTTTGATGAATTAATTATGAACCACAGACGGACGAATGGGCAGACAAACCATATACATGGGCGATTTTTTTTAGGAAAAAGTGCCAAAAAAGTGGCAGAAAAATAATTTGGCCTAGAAGCGGGAAATTTCCAAATCCACCACTATTCTATTCTATTTGATACACAATTACATAATTTGAATTCGCAGAATAATATGCCAAAAATAATTTTATTTTTAACCGAGAAATGTTTCCATTCGTAAGAAATAAAGAAAAAACCCCTAACCATATAAAAATAAAAATAGATGACTTGCACTGCCAAAAATTGCCGTACTAAAAACCTGTAAAGCTTTTTACGATAGATAAGAAGTTAGGCTAAAAATAACTTCGAAATAGGCAGAAATGTGTACATTAAAAATCTCATTTCGAGCAGAATGTGAAAACATGCAAGCGCATTAAAAAAATTGGCCATGACGCCAGGTATTCAATATCCACACAGGATGTATTTTGAATGGACAGTTGAATTCTCTAGCTCAAGTTCACCGAATACGTATTTCATTCCCCGAAGCAGGCCTACGCTACAGATTGAAGTTTAACGGGTTGAAAAATGTGAGTTTTTTCCGAAATGAAACAACGGAGAAATATAAAATTTCACATTTATTAGTCGTTGAATGCGTAATAATATATTCGATAAATCTATACGTTTATGCAATAGACGGCCTTTGATGTGACCACACGGACGGCGGTGCATCAAAAATTCATAACGCCCTGATTATGTTGATAGGACACCGGAGTACGGTGCGCCCTCTGCATGCGTTTGGTGTATCGGTGGTGCCCCCCACACCGCTAAAGCCAACGCTGTACGCGCCCCTCCCAGGCCCACCGACGCAATATGTCTCGTCTGCCCACATCAAGAAACCTCCGCCATTGCGGTCCTTTGTCGTCATCTCCGTCCCGACCCTCCCGCCCAGTTACACCCACCATACTGCTTTCGGAATTGAAAACCCCGTGGAATAACTTCCGAGAACAAGGCCCGGCAAAAAAAAAGCGGTCGTTAAAAATGAATATGGTACAACTTCCCAAAACCACTGAAGCGAAAGTGGTAGGGTCATCATGGTGACACCCTATCCCTTGAAATAGCAGGGAAATAGGTTTGGGACGTGCGAGTAATATTTTGAAGTGGTATTACAATAAATTTGAATTTAATGGGATCAACTTATTATTTCTATTACAAAAACCGAAATAGAAATTTTTTATTAACTCGTGCAACTTCTTAACGAACTGATTCAATATTTGTCTTATTAGCAACAAAAATTATGCTATTACCTCGGTAGAAATCTTAAGTAAAGGCGTACCAAAAATCAACCGCTACATATGACTGTGAACGCCCGTCATATTTTAATTCAGAAAATTCTTCAAAGGGTTGAACATAACTGTGAAATTCAGAAAGACAATACTGACCTGGATCTCCGTATTCAATTCTCCCTATCCTTTCCCGGAAACATCCCTTCGTTCCCACACTATGCCACCAAACCCCTCAAATCCCTGCACCTTCAGCCTCCCCTGCTCCTCCAACACCACCCTCCTCCCCAGAACAAAATTCAATCGCCAAATCATTCAAATCAGCACAGCGGTAGCAGCGGCGGCTGCTCCCCGCATACGCTCAGACTCCATACCCACGCTTCACAACGCCACCCTCCCCTCAAACTCTCCACCGCCCACATGTCGACAACCTCCCCCCTTGTCCCAGCGCCACTCTACTCCCAGCGGAAGGATTTGATAACAAATGCTCGCCATACAGAGAGGTATGGAGAGAGAGGAAGAGTGGGAAAAGGGAGAGATCTCGTATGGAGGGAAAGGGGGGACGGAAAGGGGAGAGGGAAGACGGGGAGCATAAAAGGAGAAATTGCAAAAGAGGGCGGAGGGAGGAAGGAAAATGGCGATTCCAAAGTGTAGTAACGGAGCGTGTGTACGCGATTTTGTGTTTATGGATGGTTGTAGGGATGCGGTCCACTTATTGGTGTGAGGCGCAGGATGAGATTCCAGGCGAAATAAACCGCTTAAGTATAGGTGGGTGGGACATGCATCAACGGTTGGGAATATAATCGGCAGCTATGCCTGTCTAGCTAGTGTCTCTCGGGCCGTGTTCAGCCGACTATGTGACAAATTGGTAATGAGATGATTTCGCTTGATCTCACCGGGTTTTATTGCGTGAATAAAACGGATTGCAGCGATTGCGACCCTTCCCTGACGGACGCGCTGCGCAAATTTGACATTTCGCGTGAGTCGTCGTGTGCGCTTGGTGTTAAAAATTTACGATTCCGTCCGAGAGGGTAGCTCGCAGCAATCATTTTGTTAAAAAAAATGCACGAGGAGACGCATTTTTCACGAATGGCAGAGAGCGTTTGACTGTGATGAATATTAAAATAATTGTCAGTTTTGCGTCATCAGATAACTTATGGGTGTGGATACATCAAATAAACTGAAGAATATCTCAAGAAAAACGGACAAATAACATTTTACAAATGAACAGATTTTAATACAAAAGAAATTTAGAATTTTATCTTGTGTGCCTCCTTCATAGTTAACTAATGTTGTTAAAAGTAAAATTATTGTATTAAGAATTTTATGAAAAATATGAAGAGGATTTGATAATCACTAGGACTAGATGGAAACGTAAAAAATGAGAATATCCAATCCCAGGCGAAATGTGGAAATGTATAGCATACATATGGATTCATTTTATTCCATATAGAAAATAGAATCGAATGCTCAGCTATGATAGCTTGGACGGGGATTTATTCTACAAAGACATTATAGTAAAAATAACCCATCGAAGTACTTTCTTACGTCATATAAGCCACGAATTCACAGGAATATCTCGTCTTTCTAAACTTCTCCAGAATCCGCACTCTTTTTCTCTCTTTAGGCATTATATTTCCTCTCTCCTCGGAGTCAACGGGAGCCACCGAGGGCGACGGCAGAGAGGGAGAGAAAAAAGAGAGAGAAGAGCCACTTCCCCAGACAAAAAAGAACGTCGGATCCCTTAAGAGTATCGAAGCATGAAAGAATCGAGAAAGAAGTGAAATGGGGGCGGAGAGAGAATAAGTGACCGAGTGTTCTAATAAAAATAAAAACATGGAGTTTGGGAAAGCGGGAGGAATGGAGGGAGGGGGAGAAGAAAGAGGGTTGGGGAGGAGAAGAATACAAAGGGGTGGGGAGCAGGAAGGGGCGAGACGGAGGATGTCTCTATGTCTCTGAATTTGATGTCTCTCCCCCCCCCCCTTTCTTTCTCCCCGAAATGGGAGTGGATCGGTGGATAGCAGAAAAGGATATGGGCGGCATGTAAAGGGGTGTATAGGAGCAAAAGAGCGTTATGTCGCCATGGAGAAGGGTGGTGATGTAGTGGCGAAAGGAAATGACTACGGGATCATATAATCCGGAGGGATATAGTCGGTGGGCGAGGGCGGCCTTGTGGAAAGAGAGGAGGAGGCGGAGGTTAGACGACGTCGGCCGGGGAGTAAAAGCAAATGACATATCAATTACGACGAGATGGACGTTTTTACTGTCTAACTTCGGTGGAAACTGGTCGGAATTTTGGGGCGGTTTTTTGGGGGAGGAGACTGTGTAAAAAGGACAACTTTCGTGTGTTATGGACTGTGGAAAGATGGTGGAGGGGGTGGGATGGCGAGCAAAAAATGGGCGAAAGAAAGTGGATATTGTAAAGAAAGTTCTTCATACGTAAGTACTAGGAGGAGGAGAGAAAAGTTTACTCTCGTCGCCGTAGGGTGGAAAAGTGTTATAAAGGAACTTAATGAGGCGAAATTTGCTGTTTTTTTAGTCACAGTAGCGATTTTAGGGCAAAATTCATGAATCGCAGAGTAAACTGTATCATCACCGATTGACCTTAAGCCCTAAAATCTTAAAAAAGGAAATATCTGCAATCTTCGTATACATGGTCGTCTGAAACAACAAAACATGGTCGAGAGTAAAGTCCTTTATCATCAAAGTTAGTTGAAATGGCTACGATGCATTAACTGGCAGTATGTATTAGTCCAAGTTGCAGAGCTACTAAAGGTTCATCAATCAGAAAAAAAAACAGAAATATATTTTTGGATAAGTTAGGTAAATATATATTAGAGTCATAAGATGTTGTTTGTTGCAATGACGACAGTTAACCTTGTCGCTGTCATCAACTTTTCCATCTGCATTTAACTTAAACGCAAAATGTTCATTTAACTTTCTTGTTGTAGGTTTCACGCTTTTATCGTCCGCCATTTTGATAACCGGAAATGGGTTTTAATCGATTTGATTTTAATCGATTAATTAAATTTTCATCGATTAAAAATTTTAACGATTAATCGGTTAATTAATCGTTTAAAATCGCAGCCCTAGTAATTATACATTTTGCAAAGAATGCGTTTACGAGCCGCTATAACGAAATTGCCAGATTTGGCAAAAACTATCCTCAATCTCGATCCGTCTTGTTCCATTAATTCTTCGCTAATTAAGCAATAGACAATATGGAGCAAACTATTCAAACTAGAGTTTGAACGAGTTAAAGTAAAAAATGAAAATGCACGACCGTAGGGTTTTTAGGCGACGCTTTTTGCGCCATCGAGAGCTCAAAGGAACGATTCCTCAAAAAAGTGGGTGTGCGTGGCTTTAGGGAGTTTAGCAGCGGCGGCTGACTTGACTCTCGGCGGCCTTTTGCTGTGCAAGGAAGCGTCCTCCTCTAGCGCCGCGTACAAGCACCACTGATGCCTACAAGTCGCAGCGATGATGCGGTCCCTTTGATCCATAGGTGAAGGGGTTGGAGGAGGATAGATGGATGATGGGAGAGAGAGAGAGAGAGAGAAGGGGAGCGAGGGTGGGAGGAAGAGGGGAGGATTGGGGATGGAGAGGGGAAGGAGGAAGGGAAGGGACTTAGGGGGAGGAGGAAGGAAAAGGAAAGGAGAGAGGGAGGGGAAGGAAGAAGGGAGGGAGGGAAGCGACACCCCGGGAAGCAGAGGGAACCTCTTCAGATGGGCACACGCCCACTGCATAAAGATTAAACACTAGAAAAATTACGGACGAATGCGCAAGCAACTCATACATCATGAAAACCTGTTATTCATGTCGACATCGCGCTCTTGTCAGCCGTTTATTGAGCTGACACTGTAAAAGATATAAATATTTTTAATCTCAATAAAGTTAGAGTCATTGATTAATGTATTGTGGACGTGCTCATGTACAAGCGGGATATTTTCAATCGCAGTGCTTTACTTTTACATATAAAACAGTTAATGTAAAACAAGAGATATACTTATTTCCTCACTTTAGCATTTCATTGTTTTGTTATTTGGATATCAAAGTTGGTTTATGGTCAGTTCAATGCATAAAACGTGCGACCGTTCTGCCGTTTATTTTACTATGAGGAAATGATTCGCCGCGTGTTACTGAATGCAAACGAGTGGCCGCATGGCTTTATATGGAGCGACATCATCAATAGGAGATGAAAATTCGTTACTTGAATTAAAAATGGGTCGAAGCGGGCTCATTGTTCAAAGTGGAAAATACTGTAATATTTGCACATATCCAACTCTCAATTAATTATTCACAAGTTCAAATCATATAAATTCATGGAAAATATTCTGGCTGAATCCATTCAAAATGCAGGAATCCAACGCCATTATAACCACTGCATAGTGCACCGCAACCAGTTTTCTACGACAAAAATTTGGAGTGCTAAGGTTGGGAAATACAGAAATCTGTTTATTATTCCAAAAGTACGAACACTAAAAAGAAATATAAAATAAAAAACACTATGATTTGGTAAGTTACACCGTTCTACTTAATTTAAACGGCGAAAATCTTATTATTAGTTGGCGGATCAGAGATTTGATAGTGCATGTTATAATAATAATTCGCTCTAGCAAGGATGGAAAGGAGACTTTTCCTCACTCTATTTTAAGGTGCAATAAAAAAGGAAAAGGTTACATATCATTGCTTTAAAGGATTCAAATAGTAAATTTTATGAAAATTAAATAACTTTGCAGAACACTCCATAAATAATACGGAGACAAAAACACTTATGATTTCTTCGAAACTAAAAACACAGGATAAAATGTACCATATTTGGTATTTTATGCAATTCACGATACACGATAATTGTTCACAATTTTTGTGGAAACATCTAAATAAGTAAAAGTCTAGTCCAAAGTGTAATTTAAATTCTCGAGGTGCGCATGACGTATCGAGGCAGGTAGATTTTGTTCAAAATCTATTACGGTGACACTTTGAGGCGGAGCTTACGTCCGTATGGTGGCACTTTTCCTAGGGACCGCAGGGGTGCACGCATTGGGGGAGGGAGAGACGTGGGAAGTTCTCTCTGGAGCGAGCTTTGTTAGCGAGAAGGAATTAATATAGCGGGTGGGCGTGTCGGTGGTTTCGGAACGAAAGGGGTGGTTGGAGGTTTTAAGGAGAGAGAGGGGGGGGGCATAGTGCATTGCGTCTGCGGTGGCGTAAGAGGGGCAATGTAGTGCGTGGGATCGAGACCAGGGGGAGAGGGGATTTGGAGGTGGGGAAAGCGGCAGCATAGCCTTGCATCATCTACAAAGAGATTTCCGACATTCGGGAGGGGGAAGTAGAGGGAGTTATGAGGTGCCTTTCACGCTGGCCTTCCATGGAACTAGAAGATCATCTCTGAAGATCCCCGAGGCGGTGCAGATTAAAACCCATAATCCTGGGAATGGGTCGGGGGAGGAACGGAAGGGAATGGGAATTAGCGGGAAGATCGATCGCCCGCACGCTCTCCTTCCCTTTCTCTCTCTCTCTCTTCCTATCTCCCTTTCTCTCTCTCTCCCTTTCTCTTTAGAAGACAGATGCGACAACGAATAATCTCTGCCGCGAGCTTACGCGCACGTTGCCTCTCGTGGCAGTATGCGTCCATTTGAACCGTAGCAAATTTTTCCATTAGTCTTGATTTGAATGATGGGATTTCAAGGAAGAGATATTCCACTAATGAAATTTTATATGCGGACTTAACGATTTCTTCGGAAAAAAATGTTTTAAGCAGAGAATTGCAGTTATTTATAAATTAACTGAAAAAAATTCACGGAAATGTTGAGGGTTTCAATTATAGAAGATGTTCAAAATAAATAAATAAAATAAGTACAAAGAAAATTTCGTCAATCAAGTTTTAAAAATGCCTGTTCTCTTCATGATGAATTTTGAGAGAACTAGAGAGGAAACCGTATCCATGATACATCACTGCATCTATTTTACTTGTTGTCATACTATAATTAGTAAAAACAACAAATTTTTATGTTAATCTATATTTATTTATTTTTTCTTTATTTTTATTTCCAAAGAATCTACCTACAGCATGGGGCCAATTACAGTAGACAGGGCATAACAAGGTAAAAAAGAGAGTAAAAACAACCATGCCCAAGGCAGGACTCGAACCCGCGACTCTAGCATTGAGAGACAGATGTGCTAGCCACCCCTCTATCTTCAAGTTAATATTCTGTGCGGTGACGTTATTTTAATCATATAAATACACCTCAATGACTAATTTGTTGACAATATGAAAGATTTTTAAGAAAAAAACCAGCAAAATTGCATCGTTACCTCAGGCTCCACGAGAGAGTTTAATAAATAATATTAAACATTGTAACATAAAAATACATACGCAATGGCACAACAAATATCTTATTCAATAAAAACTTGAATTTTTATTCAATACGATGAAATTATGGCGCGGAAAGAGAAGAGATAGGCAGAAAAGGAGAGACAGAGAGAGAGAAAAAGACAGAGAGAGAGAGGGAGGGAGGAAGGGAGGGAGGGAGGGAGAGAGAGGGAGTGAGAGTGGGAGGAAGAGAGAGAGGGAGGGAGAGAGAGAGGGAGGGAGAGAGAGAGGGAGGGAGAGAGAGAGGGAGAGAGAGAGGGAGGGAGGGAGAGAGGGTGGGAGGGAGAAAGAGCGGGAGGGAGAAAGAGTGGGAGAGAGGGAGGGAGAGAGAGATAGAGAGAGAGAAAGAGAGGGAGGGAGAGAGATAGAGAGGGAGAGGGAGAGGGAGAGAGAGGGAGGAAGAAAGGGAGGGAAAAAGAGCGGGAGAGAGAGAGAGAGGGAGGGAGGTAGAGAGAGAGGGAGGGAGAGAGAGATAGAGAGGGAGAGAGAGAGGGGGGGAGGCAAAGGCGCGGTAAAATAACAAAAGAAGAGCGTGGCGCACGGATCAACTGGCGAAAATAAAAAAAACGGACCACCGAAAGGAAAGCGGAGAAAATAATGAGGGGACGGAGTGATTAGCAAGCGTATGTGCGTGGGTTAATGGGAAGGGAGGAGCAGGACAAGGGAACAAGTTGGATGGGGAATGGGAGAGGTGGAAGAGGAGAGGTGGAAGAGGAGAGGTGGAAGAGGAGAGGTGAAACAGAAGAGGTGGAAGAGGTGAGGTGAAAGAGGAGAGGCGCTGAGGAGGGGAAGTTGCCTTCCTGGAGCCGGCTTGGGAATGAAAACGAGAAAGAGGCTTGAGGATTTGAGGATGGTTTGATTGATTGGTTGATTGTCTTTTATTCGGGGCGAGACTGAGACTGTGCAGTCCCCTCTTCCACCTAAGGGAAGGGGAGAAAAGGTGTGACGAGTGGGAGGGGATGAAGAAGAGGTGGTAGGGGATGAAGGAGTGGTGGGAGGGGATGAAGAAGAGGTGGGTGGGGATGATTGAGGGTGGGAGGGGATGGAGTGATGGGAAGAGATGAAGAAGGGGTGGGAGGGGATGAAGGAGGGTGGGAGGGGATGAAGGAGGGGTGGGAGGGGATGAAGGAGGGTGGGAGGGGATGAAGGAGGGTGGGAGGGGATGAAGGAGGGGTGGGAGGGGATGAAGGAGGGGTGGGAGGGGATGAAGGAGGGTGGGAGGGGATGAAGGAGGGTGGGAGGGGATGAAGGAGGGTGGGAGGGGATGAAGGAGGGTGGGAGGGGGATGAAGGAGGGTGGGAGGGGATGAAGGAGGGTGGGAGGGGATGAAGGAGGGTGGGAGGGGATGAATGAGGGTGGGAGGGGATGAAGGAGGGGTGGGAGAAGAAAAAAAGAGGAGCGCACAGAACTTCAGTTGCAGGAAGTATTAAAAGAGACGGAGCTGTTAAAGGGAGGCGGAGGTGTTAAGAGGAAAAAGGAAGTGGAAGGAGATACTGGAAATTCTGCCGGGGTAATAACGCAGCATATTTCCCTCACTGATCTTCGAGGATTATGGGGCTCAATCCTCGGAACATAACGGAAGGGATCGCGGGAATGCGTGAGTGTACGATGGCAACGAGAAAACTGCTTTCTCTTCTTCCCCTCCCTCTCTCTCACACACGCATCTCCTCTACATTCCCTCCGTCCTCACTCTCTCCCTCATTCATGCCTTTCCTCCCTCCCTCCCTGACTCACTTCTTCGCTTGCCTCCGACACCCACACCTTCACTCTCTGGCGGCAAATACGCATCGTAACGGAAGAAAAGAAAGATAACTGCGATTGGCGCGTTTACGAAAGCAACAACGATTCCGCGGTAATGCGCTTTAAAGAGATTATTCGGCGAAAAAGGGCGATTCACGGCAGGAATTCGAAGAAATGGCTATTTTGACATGGCGGGGAGCTTCTATCTAAACACAGATATTGATCGTTCTGCTCTTAATCGATACTCAAAGTTTACTGAAAATTACTTTATTTTTTAGCTCGTTAACAGCGATTATAGATTCCGGCGAACAACAGTTTACTGAAATCTGTTGTTTTGGAGCTAATTTCTTCTCGTATAGAATTTAAGGTAAAATTGGCACATAAAAAAGCGTATGCGAGTAATTTGCTTAATAATGAATCGATTATAAATATATGCATAAATAATAAAAAATACGCGAAGTAGACTGTTCCTATAACTTATATTTGTATTATTTGTAAATGAAAATTATTTTATATGGTGTAACCAAACATTACCCATTTTAAAATATTATATAGCTTCAACAATTTTACAGTAAATTTCTTAATATTATCAAAATTTTGTTTTATTTACTAGCTTTTGAAAGAACTAGACATGTTTATACATATTTGTGTATTTTGTAAGCATATATGCATAAATGTATGTGTATTTAAAAATTAACCGATGCATCCCAATTATAAAATTTTAATGATTATTAAATATTTATAGATTAGACTTTTCGTCAGCTTAATTTGTAATGGATAAATTATTCACCTTCTGATAACAGTGTTTGCCAATAACGATAATGGAAAATAAGATAGAATCGCTGATACGAGATTTTCCATAAGTAAAAGAAAAACATTCTAGTGAAATACAATATTCGCAAAAAAATCCTCATCCATTTAATTTCAACGATCCATAAATAAATACCTCCACATCTCTCGAATTGTTCCAGTTATTGGAGGAATTAATAAAGTATAAGTCCATGAAACGTGGGTAAGCGACGATAAATACGAAACAAACCGTAGTATCAGAAAGGAAACGCTCTCTCACGAACCGAGATCACTATTTGATGAGAAAAGCGCGTTTAGAAGCACAAAGGAAGGTGCGCGTGGAGCACTACGATTCGTGGGGGGAGGGAAGGAGGAAGAAAAGGGGAGGGACTGATAAAAAATAGCGGGCGGTTGTGATTTTTTCCTCGGAATAGGAGGATAATTGAGCACTCTGCGGAGCTAAGGCTGAAAGGAGAAGGGTTAGAAAAAGGCGGAGAGAACAAAAGAGAGAGAGAGAGACTGAGGGAGAAAAATAGATGTGTGTGTGATGCTAGAGAGCACCGCTCTCCGCGGTTTTTTCGCTGCTAAGACTCAATCGATCGGAGTGTCCTGAACGAGAGTTACCGTGGTCATTGTGAAAAAAGCGACGGTTTTACTGCGCGCCGAGCGGCGGCCTCCCGAAATGAAAGGCAAAAGGGATTTCGCGACCAAAGGGGGAGCTGCGGTGTGGTTTACGGGTACGAGAGAGAGAGAAAGAGTGAGAGGGAGGGGGGAGGGGGAGCGGAGAGAGAGAGGAGGGGAGAGAGGCGTGAGGATGAAAAGAGACGCGGTAGGCGAGTGAAGGGGAGAGAAACGAGAGAGAGGTCTGTGCGGAAGAGGTTTCCAAAGACAGGAAAAAAAGGAAGGAAGATTATTATAATCCGAGGGCGTGCGTCTGACACTTGCGTTCGCCAGTATACTTGTGTACACAGTCCACCATTTAATGCTCGCGCTATAACGAATGACCGGGCGTGCATTTGCGGCTTTCCAAGATCACGCGGTGAAACCGGTTCCCTCTGTCTATCGCGCTCTCTCTTTCAATACCGTTGTCTTCTCTCCTTTGTTTCCTCTCTTCGCATAAATAACTCCTATTTCTTCCTTCTTTCTCCTCCATCCTCCCTCATTTCTTCCTTTCATCACTTTTTCTTACCCGTCTCCTTTCTCCGCCCCTATTCCTATTCCTTTCCCACACTCCCGTCTCAACGCCGGTAACAAACGCCCTTCCCCCTCGAACCACTCCTCAATTAATTCAATCAAATGATTTTTCGCGGCTTAACACGTAGCAGCAGAATGTAGAATAAAATTCAATTCCCAATGAATCGGATCCGAGCGCGGAAAACGGCGATTACTTTCAATCAGTCAAGAAAATAAAAGTAATAAGTCGACGGCGAGGGAACTCGTAAAACGGGATCGCTCATTGGTCCAGGCAATGAAAAGGGCAGTTCCGCGTCCATTGTGTATCGCTCACGGAATAACGCATTAAACGCCCTTAAAACCAATTTATATCCACGGGAGCAAATAGCGGTACGCAATTCATGGCTAGTTCGCCAAGTATATTTTGTTTTTCGTTCGGAAACGCAGAAAACTCATCGGTCGTTACGTTTTTTTTAACTGCGGTAAAAGGAAATTTCGCCGGGAGTTTAACAAATATTTGCTAGCATATCAACGCGAGAGAATTAATTCCCCGCAACAACGGTCATGAATGCGCAACGGACCCGAAAATAATTCATCTTTACGAGTTTCTTGGAGTTTATTCCCTAGTCCATGCGACACCGCCACGTTCCCATTGATGACTGGGCGTGGGGATTGCACGCCTTAGCCCGCAGGGTGGCGACGATGGGGCGTGGCGGAGGAATGGAGGGGGGGGGGGGAGTGGTTGCGAGGACGAACCATGGCTTAGGAAGGGGAAGAGGGAAAGAAGGAAAGGTCGTGGGGGATGAGGCCATTGTGCCCGGGCGGCAGCTTGTGTTATTCGGCCTGCTGCCCCTGGCAGTTATTTGTCACGCTGAACGACAGACAATGGGTGGCGGTCGCCCCGGAGGAGATAGAATATTAGGAGAAACGGAGCGCACAGGGAAGGATGGGGGAGGGAGGGTTTGGCTGATGAGAGGGAAAATGGGAGGGGGGTTTCGGGAGGGTCTTCGAAGAGGGAGCGGTGAGTATTGAAGTAACGGGGCCGATATGGGAGGGGGTGGGGAGATGGAGGCTGGGATTTACTATGTGGTGGATGCGGAGGGGGGATGTGGCCCAGGGGGTAGGGAGGGAGAGGGGGGGGGGATATATATTGGGAAGGCATAAGCTCGGATGCTGTATAAAAGACCTCCGCGGTAATACTCGGGGCCAGATGAGGTGTGGGGATATGGTCGTCCGTTTTCCCTTAAGGTCCAAAGAAGCCAACCACATTTCTACGTCTATCCTTCAGAATACCTCGCCTCCCTGCGGACCCCGTAGCCAATCAGAACCGACTTTTCGCGCACTACGCGACGGTCGCAGTCTCGTCCTCGTACAAAGGGGGTTCCCCTTATATAGACTCATATACTGATCGCACCCCGAGATGGGTAATGCCAATAATAAAACTACCATAATACGCCGAGTGCGCGACCCGTCTCCTGGGGGACATGCATGCCCTCGCCTTAACACGCAAGGTTTCACCAGCTGCGAAAGGGCACGCGTATTTTTGCCACGCGAGGGCGCGTGAGAATTGGTGTGTGTGTGGAGGGGGAAGGGGAGAAGGAGAGGGAGGGGGAGGCTTAGACAGGAAGGGGTGGAAGTGGGAGAGAAGCAGATAGAGGCTGAGATGGATAGATAGATGGGGAGGGAATTGCGGTCGACCTTTTGGGATTTTGGGAAAAGATTTTAATAGGTTTCGTTGATAGGACTACGGAAATGATCTTTCCCCGCTATAATTAAAGGGTTACAATGGGAAAGGTGCTCGTAAAGATTTGAAAGATAGTTACGAGTTCATAATAAATATGTCACGTACCCACGAAATGAGAGGTTTCATGATAGTTTAACGCGCCAAGATTTGATCGTGCTCTACATTTAGCTTTTATTAATGTGAGTATTAAAAGTGGGTGGCAGAGTTACATAACTGAATAAGGAAATAAGACCAAAAGCACCGCAAATATCATTAGTGGTCTATGTATATCGATTCTCGATTGCTAAGCCCAAGCATCATCCCACCAGAAAACAAGGTAGCCATTATGAATTTGCATATTGCAATTAGTTTGAATCGAGATAAGAATTAGGTACTTGAATATACAGCCAAAAGAAAGACGCCTACTTTGAATTGCGCAAAGATTCAATTTATTTCCAAATTGCCCAAAAATTGGTTTTGAATCAGAAAAAAAAAATTTCGGGAAAGGGAAAGATCTCATTTGGGGTGGTGTAATTAAAGTTCTTTCAGCCAAGCAAAGATACACGTCGGAAAGGGTATTGTTAAGCATAGATAGGAAGTTCAAAGTGGGTGCGTGCGCTTGCGTGTATAATTTCATTACGATGTTGATTATATCTTGTATTTTTGCGGACTGTTTGCATGAGTTGAATTAACAGCCTGCTGTAAAATTAGAAAATATTAAAATGTTTCGATATAATTTAAGTAAAAAGTATTTTGAGTGTATTTTTCGTATTTGCAGAATTTCAAATCAATTATTTATAAACTCTCCTAAAAAGTTATAAAAAAAATATTAAGTGAACTGAAAGCAACAGCATAAATCTTAGTACTTGAGATACCTGGAAAACTATCGAAGCAGGTGTGCCTCCGAAAGCTCCAAACCTAGGTTTAGGATCTGCTGATCACACAATGGACTCAACAAAAGAGAGTCCGTTGAGGTTTAAACGTGGCGGAAGTCGTGTTTGCCTTGAGGTCTTATCGTTCTTTGCGGGTCATAGAGGGTGGATTAAGGGACACAAATAACGAGCCTTTCTCCGGCCACAAAACTATCTACCTCACCATTATCTTCGTCCATCGAAATACTCTCTTGAAGGGGGATTTCCTGCCCTTTTTTTGCTCCAATAAATGGCGATTCGAAGCAATATGGGGCGTGTTGTAAAAAGAGCAGCCGGGAGATTTGGGACCAGCGGTGCTTTCAGTTTCCATCAAAACCCAGTTGGGAAGCTACCTTGTTGCTTCGTAAACACGTATTGTTAATGCGTTTTGATTGGCAACGATCGATTATTCATCCAACAATTCCAATTCGGATACATCTTTTGTGCCAGACGCATTGAATGTGACACACAATTGGATTTTATTTCATTAAATATTTAAATTCCAAATTTGGCTGATTGAAACTTTCAAGTTTCGCACCTTCGAAGAGACTCGGCAATTTGTAACAATCGCCATGTTATTCGGTACAATAAGGTTAAAATTTTAAAATTATGAATTTTATAAAAAGGTAACATAATGATAAATATCATGATGTTTACTAGTTTACTTTTTTACGAACTTGTTCATAGTTCGCTCCCTTATAAATTGCAAACTGTGGTCTCGCTTAATTGCTGCAACAAAGTAAATTCGTACATTATGGCACTGGGGCTGTTTGCTGGCAAGACATAAAAGCTTCGTTGAATTAAACCGAAATTCATTACTTTAAACAATAAGACGCACGCCCGGGAAACTCTTAATTGATAACGCAGGCCTTTACCCACTAATTTATAGAACCCATAACCCCACATTTCCCGGTGCATTCCATGAAAATCGAATTTATCCAGAAATATGTTACCGACTGAGGCAATATGTAGATTAAGCCGTAAATATGGCATAGTCCCAGTTCTTATAGTAGCAGTATTTGAGGAGTTTCCATTTATACTGGTTGATTCTCCCATGGATTAGTAAAACCCACAATATTATTGCGGCGTGCTGAATTAATTAGTGTCCTCTACACCGGAAGCTCTCCTAATTGGGACTGTTGCTCTGTCAAATATTCGAGCACGTGAGTGGGGCTGCCTGATAGAGAGAGAGAGGGAGAGACAGGAGGGAGATGGATGGGGAAGGAAGCAAAGGAGATTGGAAGAGAGGAGGAAAGGCCCGGAATAGAAGAAGAGGAGGTAGTGAGAGAGGGAGGGGAGAAAGGAAATGAAGGGGGAAGGAAGGACGTGGGCGGAGAGGAAGCCGGAACGACAGCGCTCTCTATACGTTTCGCTGAAGGTGCAAGAGCTATACTCCTGAAAGTGTCACTGCAAAATTTAATTTCGACACAGCTCTCAACGCCGCGACATCACCATCTAAGGCCTTAATAGAGGCTCTTAGACGCGAGAGTAATGGAGTTGGATCCTCAGCAAGAAGATATTTCGCTCGAGGGAATCGATGTAATGCTCAGCACTTTTAACAGTGATTAATGCATCAAATAATACGTATCTAAATCAATAATTTAATCGGACTTAGAAATGATTCGACAAATTAAAAAAAAAAACAACTTCGAAAACAAAATGACACAAACGTCTCGCATATTACAAAAAAGATAATTGATAAAAACATAAATGAAATTATCCCCCTCCTTATTTCAAGTAGAGCCTACATTTGGAGTTTCCTTAAGTAAAGAGACTCGTAAAGATAACGCGATTGCCGTAACACGAAAGTCGGTTTTAGGCAATTGCACGGTGAGTAATAATATATTTTACGATCTCGGTTTTCGTTCCTAGCTGATTGAATTGGACGCATGTTAATCCGCCGTAATTTACTTACCCGTTTAATCCTCGCGGCAAAGACACTGTCAGCGCATGAAATGTTCAAGTCCGTAAGTAAAGCGAAAAAAAAACAAAATTAATCAGTTTCTCCATCTCTAAATACTGGCCACGGTTGGAATTCGTTAAGCTTAATCACATTTGTGATCTGCGGCGTAGAAAATATTTTTTTCCCTCCACGAAATATGTTCCCGTTTCTAAGGCTACGGCGCGTACACTCTTCCCTTTCACCCACCTGATCGAATCCCCTCCATACCCTTCCCTCACGTACCCATTCCCCTTTCAAACCGTTTTCAACCCCCAAAAACTCTCCTACCCCTTTACCTCCCCAAAAAAATCGCCCCCCGACCCCTCTTCCGCGAGCATTGATGGAAACCCTTCCGTAGTATTTTTTTCCCACGTGCTCCGCTGGCAGACGAAGAGAGATAGGAATCGCATATATTTCCATACACTCTTTGCATGCCATCGACTAAGTGGGTCCTCCCCCTTTTTTCATTCGGGCTCCACTGACGTCCTTTGCGGAGGGTGGGAAGGGGTTTGGAGGGCTGGGAAACATTTTTCCTCGCTAACTCCGGGAAACTCGGGGTGAGGATAAACAAACAAGTTGCTTCACTTTATTTTTAAAAATTTTGAGTTGATTAATATTAATGAAGAGGTAGACGAAAAATGCACTCCCGAGTTGCCGTTGTCGCGCGGAACGGCAGCGTATGCCCACAAAGACGAAAAAACGACGAGATCGAGTAACGAAATTAACGCAGACGTTTTAATCTCGCGAATGCCACGAAATTGTAGGATTTTAGGAAATCAATCGGGTAGACTGTGGCCGAATGTATCAAGGTCCTAACTTATATTTTCCAGCTGAGCGATTGTAAATGACACTTTTAAAAGAAACACTCTTTCGTGTTTTTCTCATCTAGTAAGAGTAAACATTAATTAATTCCTAGGACACCTTTGGATATTCATCTCCGGCGTGCGAAGGAAAAAGACCGGAAAAATTCATTATGCAGCATCATTATGCCAGCCTAAATTTTTGGCAGCTTCGACTCACGGAAATAAATTTTAAACGGGTTTCTAGGGGACATTATTTTTCCATTCCGATGGAATGCTTGTTTTTTTATTCTTTAATTTGTTGAGGGGTTTGGACCTTTCAGTGAAGTGTAAGGAGGATAAGGTCTGGAAGGAGGGTGGAGGAGAGGGCTAGAAAGGAACATGATGGAACTTGGACTTGTCAAACAGAGGAAAACCCGACCGAAGAAACAGCGAAGGTGGTCGTGAAGAGGACGCGACCCCTAGAAAGGAAACTAAGGATCGAGAGAGGGAGAGAGAGAAAGAGAGAGAAACAAGGATGCAAAGTGTAGCGCGCGTGGGTGAGGAAGTTAAATGGAGATGGTCTAGAGGAGGGCGAAAGGGACTGCGGTCGGGTGCGCGCATCAGGAGGGAGTTGAAAGCAAGGAAGAAGAGAGGGAGTGAGTAGAGAGAGGGAGAGATAGCAGAGAGGGAGGGAGTAAAGAGGGAGGGAGTAGAGAGGGATTGAGTAGAGAGGGATTGAGTAGAGAGGGATTGAGTAGAGAGGGATTGAGTAGAGAGGGATTGAGTAGAGAGGGATTGAGTAGAGAGGGATTGAGTAGAGAGGGATTGAGTAGAGAGGGATTGAGTAGAGAGGGAGTGAGTAGAGAGGGAGTGAGTAGAGAGGGAGTGAGTAGAGAGGGATTGAGTAGAGAGGGATTGAGTAGAGAGGGATTGAGTAGAGAGGGATTGAGTAGAGAGGGAGCAGAGAGGGAGGGAGTAGAGAGGGTGGGAGTAGAGAGGGAGTAGAGAGGGAGTAGAGAGGGAGTAGAGAGGGAGTAGAGAGGGATTGAGTAGAGAGGGATTGAGTAGAGAGGGAGTGAGTAGAGAGGGAGTGAGTAGAGAGGGGGTGAGTAGAGAGGGAGTAGGTAGAGAGGGATTGAGTAGAGAGGGAGTGAGTAGAGAGGGAGTAGGTAGAGAGGGATTGAGTAGAGAGGGAGTGAGAAGAGAGAGAGTGAGTAGAGAGGGAGCAGAGAGGGAAGGAGTGGAGAGGGAGTAGAGAGGGGGGGAGTAGAGAGGGTGGGAGTAGAGAGGGTGGGAGTAGAGAGGGTGGGAGTAGAGAGGGATTGAGTAGAGAGGGATTGAGTAGAGAGGGAGTAGAGAGGGATTGAGTAGAGAGGGTGGGAGTAGAGAGGGAGAGAGTAGAGAGGGAGAGAGTAGCGAGGGAGGGAGTAGAGAGGGAGGGGGTAGAGAGGGAGAGAGTAGAGAGTTTGGGCGTAGAGAGGGAGTAGAGAGGGAGTGAGTAGAGAGGGAGGGAGTAGAGAGGGAGGGAATAGAGAGGAAGGGAATAGAGAAGGAAGGAGTAGAAAGGGAGGGAGTAGAGAGGGAAGGAGTAGAGAGGGAGGGAGTAGGGAGAGGGGGGAAAAGGCGGGGGGGGTGCTAACCTCAGAGGTAGAGGAGAAGCGTAGTAAGTCGTGCGGTTCTCGAGACATTTGTGATGCAAATTCGTCGGGTTTGAGCTTTATACAGGTTCCCCGGGAGCGGTTTTTTTATTTCACTTTGCCTTTTTTCCTCTTCCCCTTTGTATTTTCTTCCAACTCTTCCCTCTCTCTCGTTCTGCGTCTCATTCGACGGCCGCTTGCTAATACTTTTACGTCCGCGTGATTGATGGCGGAGAGAATACAGAAAGTTTTTCGAACAGTCGGGACAGAGAGGGTGAGAGTGCTTTCTTTATATATATATACACGAATCCTTCATGAATACCGAGGCGAATTATTTCTGAAAGCATTCGGCGGTTTTATTGCGCGCCATCCTCCACATTTGAATGATTTAAGCGTTCGCTGACACATTTGTGCCATTAACCGATGTAGGGATTACGTGGAAATAGTTCCGAATTTTCTCCTCATTACTCTTTCTTTTTGAGCGCGTATTCTGTTGCGCCGTGACATTTTTCGTATTCGGTTGGGCCAGGTGAATACCCGAAACAGTATTCCTTGCGTAAAATGCAATTTCCAAATATTTTATCCTTAACCAACTTAAATTTTAAATTTAAGCTAAACCAAAGAGCTTTCAGGATATTGAAATATTAATACTATTCATTATGAATTCAGTTGAAGATTTAAATGAACAGAGGCATGAATGAGGCCGAAGCAAGACTTAAGGTTTTATGGTCGAAAGCAATGCCACATTTTCATCAAGAATATGTCAGCAAAACCATCATATTTAAAGCGCTTGATTCAGTGGCCGATCCAAGGGAGGGGAGTGATGGGGGTGATCGCCCCCCCACCCCCACGCATTGCCCTCCACTGTGCGCATTCTTAAATTCATTCCGAGCAAAATTCGTTGTTCCTACGCCAATGATTAAGACTGTATGGCAAGAGAAAGAAAGATTCTAATGGGGGTAGGGATTTTCAAAATATAGTGTCGTCGGCAGAGGCGGATTCAAGAGGGACAATAGGAGCGATCGCCCTCTCCCTTGGGAAGTTTCTGGATCCGCCTGATTTGAATATGCAAAATACTTAGAAAAGCAATGCACGATTTTATGAAATGCTTGTAAATATGATTTGCTATCATTGAGTATTTAGGGACGCAGAAGTGCGCCTCTTATAGCAGAATTAACTCGTTAAAATTTCAAATTGAGCATCAAAGGTGCATAGTAATTCTTTAGGACAAAAAAGCTCTACGCGTAATTGGGACCGGAGCCGCGGACGGTTTACGGCGCGGAATAATCGCCGCTCGGCATCGAGCGCGTAAACAAGATGCTACGCCGACAGTGTCATCCAGCTCGACGAGGGGAACTGCCGATGAGACGTGAAAGGAAATCCATCGGAATGTTTGAAAGAAAAAAAACACTAGTGTCATGAAACCGAGAATGGAATCCAATTCCGTCCTCCCGGGAACGAACAATCAAAAGCCCCTTCGCGACGCCGTCAAACCCGCTTCGTATTAAGGCGAAATTCGGCTAATGTGTCTTTCCCTATAATCCCTCTCCGGTACCATCTTCCGATCTTGTTTCTCTCCGCTCCTCAGTCTCCATACTTCCATCATCCACTCTTCCACTCTCCTGCCCAAATTCCTCCCCTCACCCCAGCACCTATTCCACTCCCCCGATTACCAGTCCGCTTCCCTCTCTCCTTGTCTCCCCCTCCTCTCCTCGCTTATACAGATAGAGAGAGAGATAAATTCCCGATATGGCAGTGAGGCACTCTTCATTCGGCAGCTCGGAGCAGATCGACCCAAGATGCCGCTTCGAAGCCTTTCGCGGCGTGGAAGTGTGAGGCGATGAATGGCCGCCGAAGGGAACGCCGATAATCTCTATGGGAGCGGCGGAATGACATGGGGACGGAGGGACGAGCAGAAGGAAATGCGAGCTGCTCTTCTCCTTCCACGCTTTCGTCTTTTCGAATCCGAGTAAGAAACCGCGGCTTATAATCCGAGGACGAAAGAAATGGGCCGAAAAGAACTCATTTTACGGTCGTATTAAGGGATAAGGCTTCAGGGGATTTTTTTTCTACGGCAACCAATATGTAATATGTTGAAGGGAGTCGAGGCATTTCTTTCTCAAGGCTGCGGTTTCAATGGAGTTGGAGTTATTAAACGATGGAGTACGCTCTTGCGTCCATTCTGCTTAGTTTGGGATTACGACAAAGGACTGTTACGTAAAAAAATTATTGAACCTTTTCAATAAATTGATACATGGCACTGATTTATAATGCGCGAATCTCTCTCAGAGCAGTATAAGATCATATTTTATCTGTATGTTTGTCTTGACTATATTGATAAGTTATTTATTGGTTAATTTTAACCTATTGGAGGGAATTTTTAGTTTTAAAAATATCTTATCAAAATTTTAATTCTAGAAAAAAACAGATTCTAACCAATTAAACATAATTTCAGCCTAAAAGAAAATCAGATTCTATAAATAAACCAGTCGCAATTCTGGATCGGCAGTGATATCAACCGCATATTACTAAACGCAGCCTTATTATTTACGTGTGATATAATTATAGAATGAATTTAATGACGGATTTTCAATTTGAATTTGTCGCGCATGTTAGCCATGAATAGCGAAGCGCTGGGTTTCACTACATTGCTGCGCTCCTGATTCACCTCTTTACTGCACACCGAGTTAATGTCCTTGCGTCGGGAGAGGTCTCGAGAATCACGAGAAACGCTCCAAACAGCCGCTCCGCTATCTGGAAGATAATCAACCGTGATCCTGGAACCACACGGGGTGAAATTCCCTCGTGTGGATCGAATGATCATTGACCCGAAGCAGTATGAGGCCATCTGGGACGTTTCTAACAGCCGCCATAACTGCCTTGCATGGCGGGGCAGAATTCACCTTTCTAGGCGGGGCCAAATGGGGACGAATTTGGATACGTTGGGACATAAAGCATCAAGATAAGACACAAGGAATGGGAAATACCGCATTAAATCAGGAAATATGGTTACGTTACAATCGGTTGCGTTACCCAGAGCAAGCCATTAAATTATTTACGAGTTGTACCCAGTTAAAGGTGAACACATTCTAAATGTTACACTTCAAAATGTTTGGAGAGCCTGGCATGAATTCCAAGAAAATCTATTAAGGTTTGGGTGGTTAAAGAGAGATGCTATATGAGTGTACATGGAAACATGTAATATTAGGGGATGGAGTTAATGGATGATCCACCGCGTTAAGCTCTAAAGCAGATCGGAGGAATTTTAAGGATGATGAATGAAGTGCTATTAAAGAATCAGTCAATAGTGTTTTTAATAAGTGAAGAATGCGTGTTGTGTGTATTTTGGCTAATCAACCTCTTGGATTATTATAGCTATAACTCCCTCCACACCGAACATAATCACAAGGGAGGAGGGAAACCAGGTGCCGGCATTAGCCTACTCATAACGAAGAGCACCAAGGGAGCCAACGGCTTAACGTCCCTTCCGCGGTCTCCTCAAACCACCCAAACGGGGTCCGGCAACCTTGGAAAAATCCTATTTTCGCAGGATTAGTGCCCGCTGCCCTTTCAAGCAGCAGGCGAATAGCAGCCAGCTTCCTAACCACTACACCACCGGCACCCCCAATAAGTGAAGAATATTTTCGCACTTGTGGATCAAGCATAGCTAGAGATAAATTCACGATAATAAGTAGAGCTAACTATTATTTAACGATGCATTAAATTAAGATTTTGAAAATAAAAGTAGAAATTTAACTAGAAAATGTTTGTGCAAGAAATATATTTATTGAAATGTATCGAAGGAAATAATGTTTAATTAAATGCGAGCAAAACTTTTCCATGATAATAAATCTTATAACGGTATTCCCTGACTATCTTTTTTACATCAGGCAATATTTTGAAGCAAATCTCTCATTTCATGCATTTAAAATGTGTTATCTGCGTAGTAGCACTCTAATATATGCAGTAATATTACGCCACTAACTTTGGATACATTTCGTAACGTTAATTTTTGAGAAGGTGCCGATGCGAGCTCTATTTCCAGGTAGTCGCATACACGTATATATAGCTACAGAAAAAAACGCAGGAAATCCGTTGACTGATGAATCTCTTCCTCGTTACTTGGACGACGAGCGGAACGGAATGAAAAATTCTGTTTACAAACAAACGGGATAACAGCCGAAGGAAGGTGAAATATCGCCTATATATCCTTCTGGATGAAAATGTACGTCGCTGATAGTTCTACTCCCGACTAACCCCGCCTGCGACTGCGAGGCACCGCCATCGAAATAAACCCAAGGGGTTGAGCCTCGCGCGGCTGAGGCACCGCACGAGTCCCCCTCACGCGGCGCGCAAGGACATATTTCGTCCTAACGAAGTAGCGGCACCCAATTCATGTCCTCCATATCTGTCACGACCCCCCGCTCCAACACGTTTCACGGAGGCGGGGCTGCCGAGTTACTCGCTGAGTGATGTACGCCGTAGATCCAGTGCAAAATAAAACAATTCGGAGAACAGTTGCGTAGCCAGATTTTCTTAGGAAAGCCAGAAAAAAAAACAAATAAATTTAGGAAAAAGTCTGAGAGAATGGCATTATAAAACTTCAAAGTTTCAAAAGTAATGCGAGAAAATTATTTTTTTTAATGAAAGTTATGGCTATATTTCAAAGCTTTTTTAAGACTAATAACAAGTCGAAAAGTTATTCTTGTTAAATAATATATTGATATATTTATCAAACTCAATAAAAAGGAGGTACGCTCAATGTATCTGAATCGTCTAAGTCACATCTATTCTACCGAATATCGTACCTTATCTTAAAGATGTAGAATATGGGACACTTCCTATGCAATGGCATACATGGATCCGCACTGAACATCAAGTCTACGACAGTTAACCGCGTTTGATGCTATTATCGCTTTTATAAAATATTAAATACATAAAAAATTGCTTAGATTAGGCGTTGATGTCTTCATAAGACAAGTGCCGAGAAAATTAGGCTGAAGGATAATGTGTTGCTCCACTTGCTTAGAACAGGTGTCACCTCCGCCGTTGCGGAAATTTACCTGATAGACCTATCGTCCATTGAAGTCTTCTGTATCATTTACCAAACGAATAAATAAGTTGATTCATTACAAATAAATTTATTCGTAAGGTGAAAATGTTTTCATTGAACTATTTTGCTGTCATGGAAGGCGAGTTCATTAAGGTTAGCCATCCTCGCCTTAGTGTTTCAACAAACTTCCATTATTTAGTCTCGCCACTAGAAAAACAAAGGAAGCGAAAGCGTTCTCAATTACTCGCCGAAACGAAAATGTTTGGAATGAGAGGTAAACATTTATAAATAGTCTGTGAGTAGATATTTCAGAGTGAAAGAGGAAACGGAAAGAAGGAAAGAGAGAGGCGAGCAGAGTGAGGGAGAGAGAGAGAGAGAGAGGGAAGAGAGAATTCTCTCGACTGGAACGCATATATGTGTCATCGTGCCCTTAACGCCAATGCAGACTGACTATAGTGACTATACCATCCAAACAAGACCTCTACAGCGACATCTGGCGCCCGAGTTTTAAAAATTCCCTAGTTTGAAATTGTTTTTCCTCCAGCTTGAGTTTGCTTTTATATAAATAAACACATTAAAATTTAGTAAATAACAATACATTTATGCATCAATTCTGAAATTTGTTTGCTCTGTTCAAAGTGCGTCCTTACAGCCAAAAATACAAAACAGGTAACCTGTGAATAGTAAAATGATATTAATCATCTCAACTGTTCCTGGCACATAACAAGTAAATGCCAATACTTATTCTTCTGCTATTTCTCTTTTTGTCAATTCTTCATCGAAATAACTTGTTTCCCTCTCTTTACTCATCTCCTTATATAAGGTTTTTAATTTAGAATTTTACTTTGATTCTAATAATATTAATAATTTATTCGCTCTGAATAAATAACAGCTTAATCAACTGATTTTTGCTTCTAGCACGTTTTGAATAAATAAGTGCCTTCTGAACATCAGCATAACCTATGAAAAGTGGTAATTTTCAGCAGAATATCTCTCTTTGAATTAACGCCGAGCACAAGTTTCCTGGATTCGCCGCCAATTCCAATAAAACAAAACTCTCACATTCTGTCGTAGGCGCGTCGCCTTTTTGACTATATCGGAAACATCAAATGGCTCATCAAATTCTTTACGACGAATTTGCGGTCCAATAGAAATGCGAAAGAGAGGGTGGAAATGGGAGGGAGTGGGTGGAATAGGGAGGGAGAGACGGCACTGAAACCATATTTATATTCCCTCATACTCTAATTCTCTCTCTCTCTCTCTCTCCCATTTCTTCTTCCACCCTCTCCCGTCGATATAGCCGTCTCCCGGCTTCACGCCTCCCTCCATCCATCCTCACCACCTCTCCCATTCTCACCCTCTCGCATCCTCATCCTCCTTTCCGCACCTCCTCTATCTACCTCCCCCCCCCCCACACACACGTGTTCCTCAGCCTCTTTTATAACTCCCTCTTCATCACTCCCATATCCCCCGCCCCTCCCTCCCCATCCTCCTCTTTTCTCTTCACCCCCTATATTCTTGTATAATTTCTCTTTTTTTTCCACCTCTCATAATCCCCTTCAATCTTTCCTCATTTACCATTCACCTCTCCCTCTCTACTCCATTTACCCCTTTTCTCCGTTTCCATTTCCCTTATTTTTCTCATCCCCCATTCTCTTTCTCTCCCTCTCCATGTTTCTCCTCTCCTCCTCCCACGACATACCTCCACCGCCCCCCACTCCACCGCCCCCCTAATTCTTTCCCTCATTTACGATCGCCTCTCACCGTCTCGCACCCTATGTTCTCGTGGCTTTACTTCCTCGTTAACCGTGTCCCGTTTATATCATTCTTCCTTCACGAGGTGGAGCTCACCAAAACTCTTATATTGGCAATAAAGGTCCCTTATAATATCGTCCTCCGACGATTTCCGAATACGAGTAGCTTGCTTTAGTGCTTATACGCCGCGATGTCGACGTCGAAGCGAATCCAGAAATAGGCCTTATAGAAGGAGGGCGACGAAATTCATCCGTCTTCCCACAAACGTAGAGATTTTTTACTATCTTCGCCAAGATTTCGTTATTATTATGAGGTAAGATTGGTTGTAAAATAAAATTGGTCAGCTTTTTGGTCTCGTTCTGAGATATGACGTTAACTCGAATAAAATAGGTTTTCCCATATATAAAATTAATGGATGGCGAGTATTTAGCCTTTTCACGCAGTCAAGTTCCACTTTGTAAACATTAAGACAAAAATTAAATTTTGTTATTTTAAGAAGATAGCGTCATTTCTGAACAATGAACAGGTTTTTAAAAATAAAGTCATATCTTATGTTGGAATAAAGAGGGAATACGGAAATGTAATTGCACGATTGCGATTCCACCAAGACCATCATTCCCTATTATGTAAGCAGTAAGCTCTAGAACGTTTAGAATTTTGTTCTCCTTCTCACAGATTCTAGTTTCAGTCTGTTTAAGTTTAAAATTTACAGTTTAATAATTTAAATCTAATTATTAAGGTACTGAAGTCAAAATAATTTGGAAGGCGCCCACGGAAGGGAATTATCAATTTAAATTCGGCAGATTACCATCAGAAAAACGGCTCACCCACCCTGAGGGAACCTGCGAATGACGTAGACATTATTATTAAGTAAATTAGTTCTCCTTTTTCATCCTCAAAAGAATTGGCTTTGCATATAATCGACCAATCTCAAAACCACAAACGAAAACCAATCCAGAGGAAAAAATATTAAGTTATCGTCTATATAAGCAGCATTGTCCGATGTTATATTGGTGTGAAAATGCGGAAGGGTGAGGGACGATGGGAAGGGGCGGAACTTAGGGGTGGCGGAGGGCTGAGAGTCGGAAGAGGGGGGCGGAAGGGATCGGAGGGGGTTGGAACGGAGGCAGTAGGCGTCTGAAGAGGGACAACAATGTCGACGAGAAATAAGAAATGGGGTGAAGGGGGAGAGAGAAGAAGGAAAGGATATGCGCTGAAAATAGGAGTGGGTTTATGAGGAATGGAAAATGGTCTTAAGAATGAATGGGGAGGAGGATAGGGGGAGGGGGAAGATGGGTAGGAAGGAAGGGGGGAGGAGAGCGCAGAGGACTGGTTTAAGTAGCGCAGTGGCAGAAGGAAAGGGAGAGGGAGGTAGAGACGAATGAAAGGAGGAGACGAGGCGTGAGATGATGGAGAGGAAGGGATATGTAGCGTGGGAGAGAAGAGGAGAGGGAGAGAGGAGAGGGAGAGAGGGGAGGGAGAGAGGGGAGGGAGAGAGGGGAGGGAGAGAGGGGAGGAGAGCGCGGGCAGAAGAAAGGGATTTACAATTCTCAAACCTTCCGTCCCCACCTTTAGCCCTCCTCTTTTTCCCGTCTTCTCGCCCCCCTCCCCCTTGATCTTCCTCTCGAGGGAAAAGTGGAGATGACAGGGCCGCGGATAAAGAATGAGACGGCAGAAGAAAGAGACGCTTAGGTTATAGAGCGGTGGATCGGATGAGTTTCATTTTTGCGTAGCAGCGTGCGGTGACAACGACGAATGTATGACGGGCGACGCATATGAAACCATTTTATTTTCTTATCTATAATAACAGCCTTTTTTCTCCAAAGAAGAAACCAGTGTAGACAAAGGCATTATGGATTCGTAAATGTCATAAGTTAGTGTGGGATATTTCTGTAAATGTAACTTCACTTCTATTACCGCTATTGGTAGTTGTAGACTTGAGCATTGACTCTATAATTATCTCATTGTTTAAGCATTTGCTCAAAGGAATTTCTTAAAGGTATTTCAAGATTCCCGTTAAGCTTGTCTTAACGAATTAGAAAAAACGAACACTATCAATACACAATTGTTGTTTCGAATATACATTTGACTTTTTGGAGAATCCAATAACAGCGTCTCACAGCGGAAAGAATAACATCCGTTGACTTTTCTCAATAGAAGATATCATCTTCAAGAAATTATTTGGAAACGTTGTATAAAAAACATTAAGGTCCGGCAAGGTACTACAGCAGACCAAACCTATAAAAAGTTCTTTTTTCATGCATCTTTATCTTTTTGGCCTGATATAACAAATGAACCCTTGGTTTCCGGCATTTTGTGGGATATCTTCCAAGTCGAATCGGAGAGAAAGAGAGAGGGGAGAAAGAAGACAAGAGAGGGGAAAATGGGAATGGAGAGAGAGATAGATAGAGAGAGAGGGATAGAGAAAGAGGGAGCAGGTTGAGGGGCGATCGGAGAAAGTCTCTTCACAAGAGGCTAGCAGTGGAGGGGGGGGGGTACAACTCTCCTTCGAGATCAGAGTTTTGGAGGATGGCAAAGAGAAAGGGAGAGAGAAAGTAAGTGTGTGGGGTGGGCGCGGTTAGAGAAGTGGAAGGGGTGACGAATGGCCCGGAGACAGCGAGGTGGTGAGGGTTGACGTGGACGAGGGAAACCGAGGCTGGAGGAGGAGGGGGGCATAGGGAGGGGGAGGTGGAGATCTGCGGGAGACGACGCTGGAGAGGTGACGGGTGAGTGGGAAGGGGGAAGAAGGTGGGGAAGGAAGAGGAGGAAAATGGAGGAGGGGAGGGGGAGGCGGAGGAGGAAGTTTGGAGAATGTGGGAATATTCGCTTCGATCCGTCATATCGAGAGCGGTGGAGACTAATTTCACTTGGTCGCTCGGTTATTTTCACAGTGACTGAAGTTATGCGTGTATGACATCACCCCTGAGTGATGGGATTCCGGTAGATCACTTTAAGTATAATCTAAATCAGTTAAATGGTAGGTATATGAAAATGATAATCTAAAGCAATTAAATGGTAGGTATATGAAAATGTAACACCTTATAAACCAAAAATGTTTTTAAAAGAAGAAATATAAGAATAAATAAATACTGGTGATAGTACACGGACACACCCGGTTTATGGAAAACTAATTCTCTCCATGGACCGAAGTGTTATGCGTGCGAGTTTGCGGGAAATGAATCTGCGCCAGTAACACACACAGACATACACACTACCACACAAAATCCCGACATTACACCAGTACTTATTATTATTCTAAATGTATATTTCGACATCTACGATGTCATCCTTAGTAGCAGATATTTGAAATTAAATTAACTATTCATACAGTTTTTCTTTTAAAAATTTTCTGGGGTATAAGGTGTTACATTTTTATATAACCTCACACCAAAGGCAGCTCGCATACTTATTTTTAAAATTAAATGCTTTAATTATTTATTCGGGGTAAATTTGTATCTGATGAGAATATGAATCTAAAGGAAAGAGGTAATTGAGGTATTTGAGACAACATTGGTTGTCTATTGGGGGACATTAAAAACAACGCCATGGAAAAATAAGCAATATGAGAGAGGTTAGACTAATCAGAAATAAATGTGGACAAAGCATAGAAGCCCAGTTCATACTCTGTATATTATGTGTCATATATTAATCTGTGTTATTAGGCCAAACTCTCACATTTCCCGAGCTTAAGAACAAAGTTAAAAGTGCGTAGTGGAGAAATAAGTGTAAAACGGAAGACAGAGGATGAGGCGATGGAGTTATAGACAGGAGGAGATTGATGAAAAGGAGATAAAGGCAAAAGGCCAGGGATAAACGGAATGGGAAAGGGAGGGAAATTGTGTCGCTTTAATGATTAATTCTGTTCAAACTTACGAAAAAGAGGAAAACGTTAAAACAAAACTAAGGTAAACATAATATTTAAGTAATACGACATAGAAATGCTCTGTATACAACGTCTAAATTATTCAAAAGAAATCTCTTATTCTGACATTGTTTTCATTCCAATTGCTGCAAATCTATGTAAGAGTGGATCTATTTTCAGTATTGTGATTAATGAAATAAGTTTATTTTCCGATGGTATAATATTTACATAGAAGTGTTTAACGTTAATGTAATATTTATAGAGAAAATTTCACAGTTAAAATATTTGAAAAAAATTGAAAAAAAATCAGTGAATGCCGGAAGGAATGCGCGGTATCAGCGATAATTACACACAGACGCTTAGGCGAGCTAAACCAAAAGAATTACAAGTCGTGCCGGTGAAATCAAGCTGCTATCCCGCACGAAATAATTGAAATTCTAAATTGGAACATTAATCAACATCCAATTCGAGTCTCCCGGAAAACTTTATTTCGGTCAACGTTTCCGCAAAACCACTCACCCATCCCCCTCTTCTACTCTCCCACCTCTTACCCTCTCTCCATCGCCTCCCCTTTCCTCTTCTACCCTCCCCTTCTCTCCCCTCCCTTATTCGATCCACCTTACGATGGACTATTCTTCCTCACTCCAACGATTTCGGAATCGAAAAGCGATGGCCACATGGTATTAACCTCCCCCAATTCCCCTTCCTTCGTCCATTCACTCCTCTGGTCCTTAGCGCCCAGACCACCAAACACGACCTTCTGCCTCACACACACACGCCCGCGCTCACACACTCACACCCTCCCCTGTGCCTCTCCGAACACTCTCTCACTCTCGCCCTCATCAATTCTCTCCTGATGTATGGACTAACCCCGCATCTCGGAGGCATCTACATCAGCAGCACCCCCAGGGCAGTCACCAACGCGCACCAGCTCTGCGGAGGCCGAGAGGCGCGCGAGGCGATCGAAGTGTGTGCTGCGGAGAACTCTCCCTGTCATCAATAACGTGGGGACGAAAGCGAGGGAAATTCCCCTGTCCGAAGGGAGGGAGGGAAAGTGGACCGAATGAAGGGAAGGGGAGAATAAGACGTAGGAAGAAAGAGAGGATGGAGAGTATAAGGGAAAGATGCGAAAGAGGGAAAATTGAGAGTAAAAGAAAGGGAGAGGAAATAAGGGGGATAAAGGGAGAAATGTAACGAGTATGAGAGAATGGAAATTAAATGGAAAGGAATAGGGGAAAGAAAGACTGATAGTGTAGCGATAGCGAAAAGGGAAGGAGGGAATGGAAGTTAAGAAGAAAATAGCCGAAGAGAAAGAGAGGAGAGAAAGGATGAAGATAAAATGTTTGAGGCAGAGAGGATGAGTTTGGAAAGTAGTTGGAGAGAGAGAGAGGAAGGGAGTGGGGTGAGAATCCTACCTTTTTCTTCAAACTTAGACCGCAGGGCCTCCGTCCTTATCCCTTAACTCTTCAAAAACGTCCAGTGAACGGGTGCATTAATTGTGTCAAAAGAGTGCGGAAGACGGATTGTCCGACATAATAAGGGGAAGATGGGTGAAAATCCGTACTCGAGTTCCATCATTTTAGCCTAAATGGAATGAGAACTCATGGCGACATCGCTGCGGATGCACCAAACGAATTGAGACTGGGATATTTATCCTTCAATTAGCTGAAATTATTTGTCGATTTCAAACATACGTAAAATTATAAAGTAGAAAACGTATCAAAAAGCTTTATGGTTTAATTATCAATAAAGAAATAAATAAATGATAAATTAAATTATAAAATAACTACATCCATGTTTAGACGACAATTTTATTTAGACTTCAAAGAAAATCGTTTCTATGTGCTTAAAATAAGATAAGAGACAGAATAAATAACATGCGTAAAACTAAAAAAGAAATCAAATTGGATCAGGCATATCTTATGGAGAGAGTGAATGAGTCAAGATGAGTTTAAGGAGAAATTTGAAGGGAAAAGACGAAGAGAAAGGGAAGGAACTCAGCTATTAGAAGACTCGAAAAGAGTTATGAAGAAATGAAGAGGGCTGAAGATACGGAGAACTCAGTTTAACCTATAATCACGGAGCTGTCGGCGAACAGAATACTAATGACGATGATGATATGGTGCAATTATTCACGGGAGATATTTCGCTTTGAAGGAAATTCTGGGACATTTTTAAGTTGTGAATTTTATTCTAAATGATTTCAATAGATATTTTTACAAATTTTCACAAATTTTTATTTGGCATAAATTTGAAGAATGGAGGCTTCTCTTAAGTTATTTATTAACAAAAATTTCAATCTAAAGCATATTTTTACAGAAAACTTTCGCAATAGGGGATTACAATAATATTAATCTTTAGGTTTGACTGAAATTTACACAAAAGTGAAATAGAACAGCTTTAATTCCGTAATAGCCGTCTAAGAAGAAGGCAAAAAATTTCAACCTTCGTGACTGGAATTAGGAATCCGCAGAAGAATAGAAGGTTGGCATGGATAGGCACTAGAGTGTCGGTGAATATTCAATTCGAGCGAATATCCATCGCTGTCTTGCAATCGACTCCGTCTACGGGAGCGAGATTCGATTTTCCTTCCACTACTCCTCTTTTCCTCCCCTTTCTCTCTCTATCTCCTCCTCCTTCTCACTCCTCCCATCCGCGCCTCTTCCTCAACCTTCCTCCTTCCCTTTCTCTCTCTTCACGGATGGAATTTTAAATAGTCCGAGGGTATTGTGCCTTGAGGTCTATTCTCGGCGCTTTGCCGGCCAAGAGGGAGAATGGAAGGGCATAAAAGGGTGTGGAACTGCCTGCAACTGAGCCAGTGCGAAGTAGTCGTGGGGGGTGGGCGGGTGCAGTGATGGGAGAGGAGGGAAAGGGAATAGGAAATGGCGAGAGGGAGTGGATGGGAGAAAGGGAGATAGAGTTTGGGAGTAGGTGTGAGGAGGTGCTTCATTTTTCCCAACACACTCGAGTGGGAGCATTCTCGGTACAAGTGCATAATTTAGTTCCTCAACATCCGTCGCCCCTTCGCGCACATGATTGCGGAATGGAAGCAAGGGGGGATGTCGGGGAAAAAGGGAGTCAACCAAACATAAGTGCGAGAGGGAGAGAGAGAGAGTGCCAATGAGGTAGCGAGGCGTGTTGGGGACGTGAGTAGAGGGAGATTTGAGGACGGAAGGGCCCCGCAATGATCTCTCTTAGTGTAATTGGGCCGGACCGAGGGGGGAAGGGGAGGCCGTTGATTAGGGAGAAGGTGGGTGTCAAATTTGGGCTGTGCCCGGAGAGGGAAAGGATGTGAGCGAGGCGAGCGGGATGACGCGGAAAGATGAACGCCACTCCGGGGCCATACTTCCTTACCTCTCCCCCACTTCACACGATGAATTTTTAAACTGGTTTATGCTCCGCTTTCATTTGACAATTTTTTGAAAGACAAAGATTAATTATTAAAAACATTTCATTGTTGGAATGGAATAAAAGTAAATAATCATATAGTAGATCCCCTAACAGAATATCTTATCTACAGAAAAAACTACTTGTAACACCTATACTTGGGCTCACGAAATACTCTTCTCTTTTAAATGATGCATTTCAGTTTTCCTTATGGCAAAGATAAGATCGAAAATTCATTTCGGTAACACATTGTCGTGCAGCAGCGCCATGATGTAAAAACATCAATTCACGCGGAGTCGGTATTTAAAACGCTAAAATTTGGACAAAATTATTCTTATATTCAAGTAAATACATATACTTGCAATGTATGCTGTTTTATAATACAGAATTTAATTATTCAAAACCTACAACAATTTATAGATGAGGCTATTACATTGTCATTAATTTTATGCATAAAATGTAATGCATGCATTGTCATAAGAATTAGCATCCAAATAAAATGCCACAGCTATTGCTGTTACTGATAAAAGTGAAAGGCGAAGAAAGATTTATGAACATAACAATTCAGTAGGCTAAAAAGGCGACAATCACCTATTTTCAGTTTCAAATTAGCATTAAACTGCTAGAAAAATTTTCATCGCAGTTTGAACTTTGCATAAAAATAATTTGTCAGCGATGTAGCTAATTTAGCAAATTTTGATTGCTGACCTGAGCTGCTGGATGATTCATCCGCAAAAGGTAAGAGGATTATTGAAAGAATACAATTTTTCAGCATGAAAGTTTTTGAAAATTGCAGGTCTTCATGGAGTCAATAATAATCCCAATTTTCAGTATGGAGCATCAGGAAAAGATTTTCCTCGGGCTGTATCTTCATTTTGCGCACTAAGAAGATTAAAACACTAGAATCTAAACATTGAAAAAGGGGGCTACATTTCTTCTCAAACATAAATAAGTGTAAAGTGAATCAGAGTCAAGCTCCACGTTGGACACTGTACGTACGCGTACAGATTAAATAGAGAATCGAAAAAATGGCAAATGGAAAAGATAAAAAACGATTGGTGTAGAGTTTAAAAAGAGGAAAATGTTCTTTATAACCTCCAATTATTTTGCCGAGGAGTGGAATTAAAACGTCTCTTTGCAAGTGAGAAGATTTGGAATGAAACGTAACTTCATTATAGCGCAGGATGCAGAAAAAAAGAGACTGATGAAGAGAGCGGGGAAACGAAAAAAATCTTAGTTATGCAAGAATGATTTCTGAATCTGAACGAGAAGGAGAGAGAAGAGAGCGTTAGTTAATGGATAGTGTTGGGTAATGAGAGGTAATTGGGTATGAAAAGTGGAAGGGGGAGGAAAGAGAGGGAACGGTGTGGTAGAAAGGGAAGGGATATGAGGGATGGGGAAATGAAAGGGGGCAGAATATTAGGCGGGGGTGGCGAGCGGAGGTGAGCCGAGGCTGGACGGGATGGAAGCGGTCTTCACACGTAGGGTCGAAACCAAAGAGAAAGAGGAATGGAGAGAGGGGAAATTGGGAAGGGACGAAATAAGAGGAGGGAAGGTAGAGGAGTAGATGTAGGAAGGGGGGAGGAGTAGGATGGTAAAGGAACGTGTCACGTAGGTCGAGGCGTGGTGTGGAATGACGAGGGCACTTGAAGGCAAGGGCGGCTGAGCGAAATTGACATCCTTCACGCCGCCTGGTGGACGAGAGCAGCACTAAAAGGGTGAAGCTGTTTGGAAGGAGAGAGGAAAAAAAAGAGATGGATGACGTCTTAGGAAAGCGTAGAAGATATTACATATATGCGTTCGAGGCATTGGGATATCGGCTGGAAAGTTCCTCGGCTTCCTTCTCCTAAATCAATGATGCTTCATATAGACTAATGAAAGTCAAAATCCTCTTCGCATGCAGAAACTTAAATCTCGATTAATGTCATCTTTAATGTCGGTTACTGAGACAAGTTGCCCAGTTCGTGTCAGCTAACATTAGATGAAAATATATTTATCGATGGGATGTGTCGTGAGATAAATCTTTGAAATTCATCAAAATATATTACTTCATTTCCGAATCGAATTCTGAGAAAATATGATGATGATCATATTTATAAAATATTACATAAAATATTAATTTATCTGTATAAAGAAATACATTATTATACATATATATTTATTAGAATACTATGATTGATTGATTCTACTTTAACCGTTCTAAAAATACACAGACATTTTTATTTCACCGTCATGCCTTGCTGGTGTAAAATTATGCGTAGTTATAATTCATTTCTCACAAGACACGATTTCGTTCAGTAGACACGAGTTGTTATACAAGGAAGCAAGAAATGAAGAGGAGAAAAGTTGCTAAGGTAAGCACACACCGGAAGAGTAGTACAGGGAGTAGAAGGAAGTGTATTGAGGAGCAAGCGGTGGTGAAAGTGAAGTGGGGAGGGGAGAGAGGCAATGAAACGGGAAACGAGAGAAATACTGGTGAGCAGGTTGCGAGGGAAGGGAACGCTGGAAGATGGAATTCGCCGATTTCGAAGTGAGGGAACGCTAATCGCCGAGAGAGAGGGAAGTTTTTAATTAAAAAAATAAAGGGAGATTCCTCCGCAAATTAGAATAAAACTCTTTCAAGGTTTCATTAACATTAATTCCGACGGAAATTATTTTTCTGATAAATAATGCTCAGAGTTAAGCCCTGGGGCATTGAATTGTACCTCAAACGGAAGGAAAGGAATCTGAAAACTTAATTTTCATCGGCAAGCGTAGGAAGTTCTTTTTATTTTTAAGGCAGTGCTATTATTGATGCGTTGATTTCAGATTTAAAAATTAAAATAAACTGCTTCGAAAATAGCATTTCATTAATTCGATTTATTTTTCTTTCATTGCTGAAAATAGTCCGTATAATTATAAACAGTTACGTTGCTCCACCAGTGGCTGCTTACTATTGCCAAATATAATATCAAAATTTTTCATTTTAGGGATCATGAAAAATTTACTATATTCAACTTTATAGTACAAATGGTATGAATATTTAATATAGAACGTCATAAGAATTGCAACAACGAAATCAACTGGCAATTGATACTTTTTTACGCATACGTAATTTAATTATTTTTAGCCGCACAAATTTTTTATATTTTGTTAATATTATTATGCATGAAATAACATTGTGACCTTATGTTTGAATTTAATTTAATTTTATACGTATTCAGCAAGCTTCTCTCTTACTAGGAAATAACAGCCCTACACAACGTGGAGTGAAGCCCCGAATCACAACCGAGAGAAGTGGGGAGGGTGACACGCGAGCGTAGGAATAGACCGGGGAAGGGAGAAGGTGTGGTACGAATCGATTTGAACACAGAAAACCCATTAGAAGCCTAAGAGCGCTAAAAAGCTGGAATTGTTTTCGCCAGGGCTACTACTCAAAGTCTTTATCCGGGAGAGCCGGTCATGTCACTAGGTCACCTCCCTTCTGTTTCATTAGCATCACCAGTCCGCCGGTTCCGTTTAATCGTCTCACTGCCATGATTATCTCCTGCGCTGAATGGTTCGAGAGAGAATCACAAAACCTCCGTAAGAATAGTACTTCTCCATTAATTTGCAATGGTTAGTTTTAAGAAGGCTTTATGCAGTAGTTTTACAAATATGCTCAAATCTATTTTTTTAAGCTAACCCAGATATAATTATACCAATTATTATAATAACACCCATCTTAGCTCTTAAAATAAAAAATATAATACTATGCGTTAATTTTTGCGGCTTATTACAATAAGCTACGATATATTGTTACTAAAATTAATTCAAGGTGCATTATTTCTGAAAATTAAATATTTCTTTGTCGAATTTTAATGTAAATTATACGACACTACACTATTAAATTGTTAGAGCTTAGTTCTCACATCTAACTGTGATATTATTTTAAGCAATAATGGTGACCCAGTTACTACCATAATACAAGAATTATACAGTAAAACCCCGATTTAGCGCCCGCCTCATATATAGTGCTACGCCAGAATACAGCTCATGAATCGCTTTGAAAAGAAATTCCATCTTATGATTACATCGAGCAAGCCTATACCTCGATTTTTCCGCCACCCCCGCTTTAACACCAATGTCAGTGATGGACAAAAGGTGGCGCTAAATCGGGATTTGACTGTAAATATTAGAAAGAGAATTTATACTTCTTTATACTAATTTGGAAGAAACATTTGTGACATTTGTCATTTCACATTTAATACGTAATTAAAATGGAAAGATTAAGTATCACAGACCTCTCTACGGACAGACAGATGGTGATGATGATGTTATATTTATTCAAAACCGAATCTACGACTAGGATTATTAAATTATTTTAAATTAATTTCGGGCTATACTCAATAAGATCTAACAAACAGCCATAGGCTATCGTCTTTCATTTATCTATTTGTTACGTTAAAGGTACGTAATCGGGAAATGTGTGCATTTACCGGTAAATGTGCACATTTATCACCGAGCTCGGTAAATGTAAGTTTAAGTTTCCAGAAATACGTATTATTCGTACATTTTCCGGCAAATATGCACTTTTACCGATGTGCCTTGGTAAATGTGGAAATAAGTAAGAATGAGAAATGCTACACTACGTTAATTTATAACAAAAATCATCGAGGGTTCGGCTCCACTGGTATATATTAAGATGAGCGCTTCCCAACCCGAGGGGGGAACACAGTGAACGTGAGGAGGAAACAAAAACACTTCGACTAACTAACCCAACCCGGTGGGACCGAGTAAAATTTGCCTTCGTGTTCAAATTTAGTTTAGTTAGTTATGCACATTTACCAGGAAATTTACACATTTACCGGAAAACGCACATTTACCGTACTTATAAACTGCAACAGATGTTCGCGACGCTGCCATGTTGTGGCCTGACTTGCGAAGTTTATCCACATTTACCAGTGTCTATATGTAAATTTACCCAATCCATTCGGTAAAACTATACTATACTTACATTCAGCACCCGGGGAAAACTACCAAATATGCTCCCCGTTCATAAAAAATTCTCTAATGCCTATTTTTTTATTTTTGGATTTTGGGGTGAACAATTAATAAATAAAAATAAACTATAAAAGATGTAATTTCTCACAATAAGTGCACATTATTTAAATACATAATTATAAGTATAATTACATGCATACATAATTTAAATACAGAAAATATAAATATTTTAATATTAAAGAGTTATTCTACGTGATTTTAATGGAGCAAACTCATCAATAACATCATAGAAATTGATAATTTCTGCTATGCGTTATGTCTGGAACAAGTATAGTAGTGAAATCGCTCTTGTCCTTGTGCCATGAAACCTCGCACAACTGACTATTAACAATTTTCGCGCCCCTTCTTTAGTTGCGCCCGGGACAGATGTCCCGCTTGCCCCGCCCTAGTTACGGCACTGCTTACATTTACCGAACTTGGTGAAAAATGTGCACATTAACCGGGAAATGTACCCATTTACCGGATTACTCACATTTACTGGGACATATATATATATATATATATATATATATATATATATATATATATATATATATATATATATATATATATATATCAAAACATATCAATTAACAAACTTCAATATTTTAGGATGACAATTATTTGAAAATGTTTATCAAAAATTTATGACAATAAAGAATTAAATGCAAAGTTTGCAACGATTTTCTGTAGACGCTTGTAGCAGTGACGATCCCATCATCGGCCAATAAACTGCAAAACACGCGAGCTCTCACATTTCACGTAAAAGCTACGCAATGTAAAAATTACCGAAAAGGTTTCAGGAATACGAAGGAAAATATGTCAGGCGGAAAAAGGTAGCCATTGCAGTGAAGATAAAAATATACAACGGAGAAAAGCGGTTTTTCTTTTAATCCGACAAGCTTTAGACTCCAAGCAGATAAGAGAAGAAATCCATAAACAAAATTCATTAAAGCTTTCCTCTTTGAAAAAACACGAGTCTTCCACAATATCCACACAGGCGCCCGTCAACGTGGGGAGGAGAGAGATGGAGAGAAAGAGAAAGAGGGAGAGAAAGACCGACTACGAATGACTGCGTGGGAGCTTGTCAGCTGCGGAGACAAGAGTTTGATGAAGGAAAGGGAGAAAGAGGAAGGAGAGAGAGAGAGAAAGAGGGGGAGGGGAGACTGGTGACACCACGGCAGAGAGTGAGAGCGAAGAAAGAAGGGTGTTTTCGCGCACTGGATAGGAATAGGGTGTTGTCCTGCTAAAAGACAAAGGTTAAACAAAACATACTGGATGGGAGAAGGGAGAGGACGGAAGAGGAATGAAAAAGTAAAGAGTGAGAAAGGGATAAATGAGCGGAAGATTGAGAGTGACACGGAGAGGTTGTGAAAGAATGAGAAGAATCAAAGGCTGAAAAGAAGGGAAGGAGGAGACGGCGAGGACCAGACGGCGTCCGAGTTAAGAAAAAGACATGGACGACGAAAGAGCGAGGATCAATGATGAGACACAGATGGCAGAGGAGAGAGGAAAAGATAGATTACAAGGTAGAGGAAGAGGAGAAGACGCAGATAGATAAACGGCGCGATAAATTGAAAAAGTAGGGAAGGCAGTGAAGGAAGTAAAAAAATTGGAAAAGAGAATGAGAGGGGAGTGAGGGCAGTGTGGAAGGGAGAACGCGATAGAAATAATTATAGATTGAAAGTGAGAGAGAGAGAGTGGGACTAGAAAGGTCGAGTGAGTGAGAGGAGATAGGGAGGGAGAGAGTAGCGTGAGGGAGATTGTAACGGGCGCATGTGCCGAAAGAAGATGAATAGGTGAGAAGGAGAGAGGCGTGTGCAGCGAGGAAGGGAGTATCGAGTAATTGAAAGTGCTCTCTCTAAAATTCGAGCCTGAATGGCATTTCCAGAGTAGGAAAAATGACCGCTTACGCTCACCCACACATTCTCTCTTTTGCATTCCGAATCGCTTCTCACTCCGTTCCCGCTTTTCCCTCTCTTTCTCTCTCTCTCTTTCCCTCTCTCTCTTTTTGTCTCCCTTTTTTTAATTTTCCCAACTGCCAACTGCGAATAATGAAGAAATTTGGGCGAGGCAGTCGCAAAAGCAGGCGGCGGGAAAGGAGGGAGAGATTGATGAATATAGGGTGGCTATGTTGTAACATGAGGAAGGGGATTAGAATGTGGGCGGGACGGGAGATGATTCGAGGAAGAGGGGAATGAGGAAAGGGAGGAGAGGGGAAAGTGGAGGGAGAGAAGGAGGGAGGGAAGCGGGAGGAGTGAGTGAGATGGAGGGAGGGCGGGAGCGGGCATAGCAGGCGCGGCGGGAGAAGGGAAGGCTTTTTCGGGACTGATTCCGGAGATAATTTGATGCTCGAAATCCCCAAGAGAAAATGAGGAAAAAGTTGTGTACGAATTATTGAGAGAATTCGAAAAGTTTTGGGAGAGAGAGAAAGGGAAAGAGGGGAGGAAGGAGGAGGAAAGAGGGGTTCCATGTCGGGGGATGTGGGTCTGAGGCTCATGGACCAGACCGCTCGCCCGACATCATTTTAGAAATTTGTGGTTCGAAATGAATTTATTGCCCGAAGAAGGAAGGGGAAGGACAGTGAACCTCGCGGAAATTTAGGGCGTAGGTGTAAAAAAGTAACCGTTGGAAGTAAGGATGGATGTAGGCGCGCTAATTTCATACGTACTTAGCTGAAATATTGCATTGGGCGGCGCAGTTAAGCGTCGGCGTTTTCCGCCCGACGCTCATTCGCGGTCCATTAGAGGCGATGATGGGGCGCGCAGTTAGGGGATAAATAAATTTTATCGCCCATAAATAATAAATAAGAAACACGCTTATCGGAGCGGCAGTTTTGATCTTTATTTACTGGTATATCCGAACGTTTCTTCGGCGGTATTAAATTTAACACTTTTTGTAAACTATATATGACGAATCCAACAGTTTTAACGAATCTTAGTACCGCTGGAAAGTCTCTAGACTCTAAAACGATTAGTTATTACAAGTGCTCAAAGTGGTCTTTCAAGAATTTACTAAGGAATATCGATTATAGGAACGTAGGAATATGTATTTATATACATTGTTATAATGATTAAACGTAGTTTCGTTTAGAGTAATAGTTTAGTTAGGCATTCATACTTTAAATATCTTAATGCACAAAATTTTCTCGATTTTTACTCTCAATGATTAAAAATTTCAAATACGCAAATAAATAGATCATAGATTCCTCAAAGGAAATTATTTGGAGCTTTCCTTCTACCTTCGCTGATATCACTTTTGAAGGGCGCAACAAATGACGACCTTAGCAACGCCGTATTTATCAGAAGGAATACGGCAGCAGCAACTGAGCGCCAGTTGCACAATCGGAGATGCTTTCCAACTCACTGGAAACACAGTTCGATCGATATATACAAATTATAATTATAATTTACGGTGGATAAGGGTGGCAATGAGATAAAATGATCCATTACAGGAATAAAATTGTACGAAATCGAATTTAACTCTCTAATCTTGGGTCTTATATTTCCGGTTCTATTTGCGGTGAGGCGAAGAGCGAGCAAAAATGGGCAGCGAGGCATTCGAAGGGAGGGATCGAGGGCAAGTGCTGGAGGAGAGAGGAAGAGGGCGGCGAATGGGTAAATAGGTCGCCACTATAATGAGGATGAGAACGACGATACTTCCCATCCACGGAGTGTTTGAATACAGGGTTATGGGTTTGGTTATGGGATCGCTGCGAAGAGGAATAGGAAGAGAGCCGGGAGAGGGGCGCAAGATGGAGGGCGGGAAGAGAGGGTCGAGAGAGAGAGGGGGAGGGGCGAGAGAGGGGGGGGGAGAGAAGAGGGCAGCAGGGCGGAGCGCGAGGGAGAGAAGGAATGGCACGGAAAAGTGCCGCCGATGTCGTGACGCATTCTTCGCTGGCTGAACACAGATTCGAAAAGCCGGAGAGCCATTAAAAGGGGGAAAGACGCTCCTCCGCGGAGAATAATGGGGAAAGAAGTAAAAAGGAAAGAGAGAGAGAATGAGGACAGGGTATGGAGATGGGGAGAGGAAGCAGAGAAGTAGCGGAGTGGATAGCTCGTACGAGAGAAAGAAGAGTGAAGTGGCGTGGAGAGAGGGAGAGAGAGAGAGGGGGAGAAAGGGAGATAGAGATACATGGAGATAGATAGAGAGGGGGGAGAGAGAAAGAGGGAGATAGAGAGAGAGAGATAGAGAGAGGGAGATAGAGAGAGGGAGATAGAGAGAGGGAGATAGAGAGAGGGAGATAGAGAGAGAGGGAGAGGGAGATAGAGAGAGAGGGAGATAGAGAGAGAGAGAGAGGGAGATAGAGAGAGGGGGAGAGAGAGCAGCGTTTCTCAACCTATTTGATAACACGGCCTACCTAAGCTACACGAATAATCCGCGGCCCAACTAAAATACAAGAAAGTTTTATCAATAGGTGAATATATATGCAGGAGAAAATTGTATATTTTTGTCTAAAAGTAGCGGGTTCTGTATAAAAAACCTAAAGCAGTTTATTTAAATTGTCATTAGTTTTTTTAACGTTTGATTTTTACAAAATATTAAGTTTTGTCTATACTTTTACCACAGCTGTCAAATATTGTCAACAAATCTTAACTTACAAAAAGTGGAATACTCCTTAAGCCAAAACAACTAGAGGGCTGCAAAACCCAATGCATTTCGCCCACCGGTTGAGAAATGCTGAGATAGAGAGAGAGAGAGAAGGCATGAGAGGAAAAAGTCTCTTTGTGAAGGGTTGTGGGGGAGGGTGCACGGTATGAGCTCTTCTACAGAGGGTTTCGTTTGGCGGCAGAAAGGGAAATTAAGAAGCCGTGGTGTTTGAGGTTGGAGATGTCTTTTGAGAAGTGCGACTACTAACCACCCTCTTGCCTTTCGGGCTCAGAAACCCACCCTCTCTCCTTTCTTGTCTCCCTGACTCCTCTACCAGTAAACTCTACTTTCCTTCATCCGGAAACCAATCTGACGTCATACTCGGCTTCCCTCCCTCGTTTCGCCACGAGCCACCGGAGGTAGAGGAGGACCAACAGGCGCCCTCTCCCTCTGTCACTCATCTCGACAATTTTTTCCGAAGGGCAAGGAGGCCATCCGCGCAATCCCTGCCTCCAGAGCTTTTCCTCCACAACCTTGATCTGTCTCCTAGGCGGCGAATTGAGCGACGATTAAAGTTCACCGCTCGCGTTCACGACGTTGATGAACGGAGGGCGGTGACTGAGAAAGGAAGGGAGTGAAAGATAAAAGAAAGATAGAATGATATCCGTCTTTATTTGGGCGAGATTGAGACTAAGCAGTCTCTTCTTCCATCTGACCCAAGGATGGGCCAACCTTTTACGTAGCGGGCCGCATTAAAAGTTGCAGCTTCTTAAGCGGGCCACATTAACAGATGAAAATGCTTCGATGAGTCACGTTAGGGTTCAGAAGTTATTTGAGATAATGCGAGGGATCCTGTTAATTAAAATCAATAATAAATAATACTTATGCTATCCCCATAACATCACTGGAAAAGGTTTTCCGGTCATATTTGTAAGCTACAAATATGGAATTATCTGTATTTTATATTACGGTTTGCTTTCATTATGGCATCGCGGGCCACATGTGACTCGCGGGCCGTAGTTTGATCACCCCGGCTCTATCCCATGGAGAGAGAGAGGAATGGACAGATTCCATGGTTAGCGTCTGCGTACGAAATCGAATGTTAACGTGTTGCGAGAACTGCAATTATTCCTTATATTTCCTCTAAAATATTTGCCAGAGCAATTATTTTCGATTAAAAGTATTTCGAAAACAATCAAATAAGAAAATAAACCTACAATGAGATAATATTGCGATGCAAATATCAAATTATATTAGATCTTAAATTAATTCGGTAATTCTTTTTAAAATTACATTTAGTCACTTCACTCTTGGTTACTATGCGTGAGTTTTTATAAAGGAAATACATACGAATAAATGGGAAAAATCAATATGGTATTTTAAAAAGTTGTCAGAATTTGTCAATTTTAATGTTTTTATTACATTTAATTTTCATAAAATTACCGATTTTGCTTAGAAAAATTAATAACATACGTTATGAATGCCATACTTGTTATAAAATGGCATCTAGTCTCTTTGAGGAATCCATGATCGCCTAAAGCTGTCAAAGACTGTTCTCTGTAACTACCAAATGGCTAAAAAGGTAATGAATTTTAGATTATAAGTAAATTTTTAAAATTATGTTTTTTCAGGTACAAAACCTTAACGATCAATTCGCTTAAGCGGAAAAGCCTTAATAATGATTTGAGATGGCACAACATCTGCTCCATCTATTTTCACGATTCTATTTGATTCATTGGAAAGTTGCTACTAAATTTTCACAAACGTAGTGCGTTAGCCATTTTAAAAGTAATAGCTACGAACGAAATATTTATTAAAGAATGAATGGATAATTATGTGACTGCAATTTTTAGACGAGATTTATATCGTGGATAAAAATAATTTTCTCAGGTAGTAAATAATTTGTTTTCGATGAGGGAGAAATTCGATTTCTATGAAATTTCATGTATATAAAAAAGTCTTAGATGGAAGCGAATGTGGAATGGGTTTTCACCGAAAAGAAATACGTGGAAAAGATACCAATTAATATACAGGCTTACAGAAGTGGCGGAAGAAAACTTTAAATGATTATGAATGCCATAAATAACCGCTTCATTCTACAATTTTTCTACAAAATTTCGTTAGCTCGTTTTCCGTTGAAATAAAAAAGATTAACAGATTTTGGCTCTTAATAAAATAAACTTTTATATCGAATTTTTAGTAACATTCCTGGCGCTAACGTTATCATGTAGCGAATTCTCCATATATAAGATATAAACTTGAACATTAAATAAAAGGAACCAAACAAGTAAAACTCGGCAATTTTCTTAACAAACTCGACCAAGTATCTAGCCAAAGTCGATGGACCGAAGGGATGGGGAAGTTGTGATGAAGGCATTGGCGGAGGAAGGATGAAAGATGGTCTTCGGACATAACTGACGAGGAAAGCTGAGATTGGCGTCTTCAGGAGAGAGAGAGAAAGAGAGCAAAGGAGGGGAAATAGGGGGACTGAGAGAGAAAGTGCGAGAGGTGGCAGGTTGAGGCGAAGGTCTCTAAGAGAGGAAGAAAAAAATTATCTCCTTTTTCTTCCTCCGCATCTCCCATCAAACCTCTGATTCCTCCAACCCCGAACCATCATACCCTCAGGGCTTCGATACGGACGTCGAAAAATTATGGCCGAGCTCTTGGGACGCTGGGAAAAGAAGTGCGGAGACCATTTTGGCGGCGCGGGACAGGGAGCGAATGAGAGGAAAGGTCAGACGGGAGAGGGAGGAGGAATCATGGGAGGCTCTTCCTCGTATCTAAGGAAGAGGCAAGCCCTGGGGAAGGGAGCGGCTGCGTGAGGGGATAGTGTGCGTGTGTCCGTGCGTGCGTGAGTTTGTGTGGGAGTCCGGTTGTCGCCAGATACGAGACATAAGGGCCGTGGAACCGTTCGGAATCTCTTCTAGCCGTAACCAAGGGAACGACCCACCCACGTGGACTTCATCACTTCTTCCCCTCTCGCTCCAACCCCTTATCTCCCGCTCTTCTTTGCCCCTCGAGAAAACCCTCCTTCTCCCGGAGACCTCGCGGAATCGCATTTCCTCCTCAACAGAGAGGGACGAAGAGAGGGCGCTTCGGTCGTTCTCCAGCCGCCTCGGTAAAGGATTTCTCGCACTCGGGAGAGTAGTTTCACCTTCCCTCCAGCCCACACCGCCTTCTGTCCCTAATGGGGTGATCTTCTCGCGGCCTTCGCACTGACGGAAGACGACAGGGCCGGTCGGACATGGAACCGTCGAGATAGGCGATCTGAGAACGGTTTCCGAAATCGAAGCGCTGCTCTCTAGGACGCCGCAGCAGTTTCTGATGGCAAGAATGAAGGCTTATCTGCACGTATGAGACTTTCGCCCCTGCGAATTGTCTTACTATTTACGTAGAAGCTCTATGCGTATGTCAAAGCGCCTTAATAGAAGCTGCAAGTGCGGCAGTTTCTTCAAAAGAAGGAATAATGAGGGGGAAAACGACTGGTTCTATACGCATTAATATATTGCCTTATCGCAACCGCAGGTGACCTAATCAGAATATAATAGAACCCTCATTCGCTTGGTCATTTGGTCTTTCTGAACGTAACGCTGAATATCTCAGCCGTTTCTTCAGTCAGTTCAATCAAATTTGGTAGGATTGCTATACTAAAATTTTATATTAAAATGGTTTAATTTGTTTTTTTATATCGTTTGATTACAAATCTCGTTTTAAACGGGCTAATTCATATAGTGTAATGATAAAAGTCTTGTCGGTGTTTTTAAAAGCAATGTAAAATATAATAAAGGCATGTTTTTTATTCTCTGGTCAGACTATTTTTAATCTCCGAAACACCCTTAACGACGCACCAAATTTCAACTATAATTCACAGATATTTTGGAAATTTATGTTACACCTACATTCGCTAATAGTAGTATACGGAATTTCCTTCGCAATTTACAATTCTTCTTTTTCCACGGCGCTCCCATCTACCTCGCAACTACAACTCCACTCTCTGCACACTTTCCAATTTTCATCCTTTCCGCCTACAACTCTCCCGTCCTTTATAGCACCCCCTGCTCCGTCACTTCGTCCCATCTCCCTCCCAGGCCCCTCCCCCTTCACCCCCTTACACCCTGCTGCTCGCCATCGCAACCCCCCCTGAAACTCTCCACCTCGACGACCAACTCTCCACCTTCATTTGCTACAGCGATCCCTTCCCATCATCCCTCTATTCTCTTTCTCTCTCCTTCCTCTCTTCTCCCTCTTTACTCCCTCCCTCTCTTCTCCCTCTTTACTCCCTCCTCTTCTCCCTCCCTCTCTTCTCCCTCTTTACTCCCACTCTCTCTCTTCACTGCCTCTTTCCAATCAGTCGTTTCCACTACTTATGCAGTTCCTTCTCTTTCATCTATCTCCTTCCCTCGTTTTTTCTCTTATATGAAAAAGAATTTCTCATCCATCCGTTTCCTTTCATCATCATCTTTTGTACTACCTCTCTATCGCTCTATCTCTCTGTTTTCCGGTTCTAGTTTCCCTTCCCTACATCATTTCTCCTCTTCTAGGGAACGTTCTCATGTTTTCCTCTTTTGTCCATTCCTTTCGCTCATTTCGCCTCCTCTTTACATCACGTTACCGTTCTCTTTTCGGTGTAATCCTTCCCCCATTTCCTCCTACGTCCGAGTCTTTCCTCTCTCTACCTTTTATCGCCTCTCCCTTCGTCGCTCATTTTTCTCACTCTAGTCGCTCTCCTTTTTTCGCCTCTCAGCTCCCTCTCTTCTTGTCTCTTTCCTCCTTCCTCTCACTTTTTCTTACTCCAATGCTTCTCTCGATGGGAAAGATCCATTCTCGATCCGGAAGGAAGGGTGATGCAGGGAGAGGAGAGGGAAAGCGGCCGATAGTAGAGTAAGAGAAAAGGAAGGGAGAGAGAGAGAGAGGGAGGACACACGCGCACACACACACATACGCTCGTCGAGAGAAAGAGACGCCTCGTAATTGGAGTTCCGTTGAGCGTCCAAACGACCACCTTCCCGGAAACTCCCATCTCTGCCGACCCCCCTTTTTTCATCCCTGCTCCGACCCCCTATATCTATCTCCCCTTTCCCTCCTATCCTCCCTTATTCCATCCTCTCTCTCCTTTCCTCCCCGTAAGAGTCTTCCTTCCCTCTCTCTCATCATCGCCCTCTTCCCTCCACGTCACTTCTCCTTCCTCTTGTCTTCTTCCCTTCTCTCTCTCCCTCCTGGTCTCCGGCTTACCGCAACACGAGGCGTGGAGAAGCAAGGAGGGGAAGGAGAGAGAAAGAGGCGGACCTTATATTAAAAAAATTAACGGAAAGGAAAAATGCGAGCAAGACTGAGTAAGGTTTGGGGGGATGTAGTGTGTGGAGGGGAGGATAAAGTAGAGAGGGAGAGAGAAACGGAGGTAGGGAAGAGAAGTGTGCGCGCGAGAGTGAGAGAGGGAGAAAATAAAATTGGAAGAAACCTTTCAAGAGCACATCTCTCCTCCTTTATTATTCGTACGAAACGACTAAGCCCTTACATGGATGGTGAAAGCCGCTTTTATGCCTCCAACCAACAGGTCCCATTTCTCTCATTCCGCCCCTCTCCATCGCCCGCACCTCCCCAATTCCTATGGAGCCTCTCCACGCTCCCTGCGGAAATATGCGCGCAGGGAAATTTTCATCTCAATTCGAAATGAGTCTCTCGAAGTCTTACTCGCCTTACGTCGGAATGCTATTAGAGAATGATTTTTAGCAATTTTGTTGGCCCAATTACCATCTCTTCGCCCCACCGCATTCCGCGCGAAGCATCATTTTCTTAAAAACTCTTCAAATGTTTTAGAAAAAAACGATAACCGCTTCTCATCCGAAGTGAATTTAGCTAATTATGAGAGTGGAACAAGAATACGCAAGGATATTTTATTGGAAAAATAAAAAAAATGTCGAGGAGGAGGATGGTTGAAAAGGGATGCAAAAATATTCCTAAGTAAGAAAAATAAGAAAGTGTAGGATACGGAGAAAGAAGAAAGCACAAGGAGAGGATTATAGTGAAATGACTGTAGTCGAAGGAAAGCAGAGAAGGATCGGTAGAGATTGGTAGAGGCAGAGATAGGGCGGTAATCGGATGAAGCAGTGAGAGAAACGTAGAGAGAGAAATAAGATATACGTGGAGAGACAGAGGGACCAGAAATAACGGAAAAAGAGAAGGGGAAGGAGTGGAGAGAGATAACTCTGCGTGGAAATCATTCCAGATGCTAATTCGGTAAAAAAGGAGGCGGAGAGGTAGAGAGGAAGGTGGCATTAGTGAGGATCGGGTCTGGAATTCCATTCTTCCTCCCTTTGGATAATAGACTCCATGATCCGAGCGAGCCCTACGTCGGTTGGAGTGAGAGAGAGATGGGAGGAGGAGGGTGAGGACTGTGTTTCTTTCGTTGGAGTACTCGGAAGCGGGAAAAGAGGAGAGGGAGAGGGTGGAGGAAGGGTAGAGAAGTTGAGGGGCACGGAATGAGAGTCAATCAGACCTACCACATCCCCCGTGGGGCGGGAGAGACGGCTGGAATGGCGGTGGGCCTTGGGGGTGGGAGCTGAGAGGAGGAAAGAAGAGAGAGGGTTCGTTTCTAAAGGAGTTCCATTTTGAGGGAATCGACACATTAAGGGATTCGTGTCCCTTCGGAAAATCGCTCCCAGGCGCGCAAGATGCCGTGCCATCACCATCCCCTTTCTTCCATCTTCATTTTCTATTTGCATGGCGATCACTCATTGCTCCCTCAGATCATGAGGAATCCCGCTCTTCTCCCCCTCCCACGCCGCTCGTCGTCGTCTCTTCCCGTCTCTCTTTCTCCCTCCCTCTCTCTCCCACTCCCTCTCTCTCCCACTCTCTCCCACTCCCTCTTTCTCCCTCCCTATCTCCTCTCACCCAATTTCCCCCTTTCATCCCATCCTTGCTCTTGACGCTGTCCCCACTCCTGTCAGCCATTCCGCCCGCGATCGCCTAACCCCTATCTTCTATGCGCCGTCTACTTCCAATTTTCTTTCCTCCACGGCCTCATTTCCCTCTCCTCTTTCTCAGCGTCTTTGTTCTCTCATTCGCAGCTTCTACCTTCACATCCCTCTCTTAATGCAGAAATTTCCACTTTCACCCGTTCCTTCGGAATCCTTTAACTCTCCGCCCCCTTCTCTTATATCCCTGGTAATCATAACCACCCTCCTCCGCCTCTCGCCCACAGCCCCCTTCCTCTTTTCCTTTATTATCTCTCTCTCGTCATTTGGAACTTTCTTTCCCCCCCTCTCTCCCATCGCCCCTCCTCGCGTTCCCGCTTATAAAAGGGTGCACTCTTCGAAAAACCTCTCGTCTCTCTCTCTCTCATCTCAAACGCTGAAGTACCCAAGTTCCGGGTCAAGAAACGTCATGCACTTATTCCAATTGCAAGGTGATCTGGGACCTTGTGGGTTTCTCATAAAAGGGGAAGGCCTTACTAAGGAAGGGAGAGATGAGAGTATTGGAGTAGGGGGTGAGATGGGAAAGGAGGGGGAGGGAACGAAAGGAAGGTGAAGGACGCGAAAACGGTGAAGAATACGCGAGAGAGAGGATGGAAGAGGGAATTAATGAATGAAAGAATGGGTAAGAGTGAGAATGAAGAAGGGCGGATGGGGTGGTGGAACGAATGGAGGGAGGCTGAAGAGGGACGAGGGCGGGGTGAAAGGGGGCTTTTGAAGGAGGAAGGAAGGGAGGGATGTGGCGGGAGGAAGAAGAAAAAATAGGAGAGAAGCAGGAATCGGAGTGGATTTACACTTAAAGTCACCGGAACACGCTCCAGTTTCATTTTTCAACACAATAAAAACACAGATCGCCTGGAAAGGAGGAGCAAGACATTCCGATTATTGTATTTCGCAGGCGAGTGGCCTTTAATGTTACTAGACGTTTTGTTTTTCAAAGGGAACAGGACCCTCGAGTATGATAACAGAGGTATTTAAAATATTTTTCTTGTAAATTGAACTGCTAAGATACCCTGAAAATTGAAACTGTATCAATAAATTTATGTTATCATTATAACGAACAAAGGTTTACCAGGAAATATTTCAATTGAATATATGCCAAATTATTATTTTGATTTATTGTTGGCCATAAATCGCAAATATTTTAATGCTTTAAAAACTACTTACATAAATTAAAGAGAAGTCAGAAAGTCCAAGTGAAGTATTTGCAACCAAACATTTGTTTTATAATATGATATAAAATTTTCTCAAAGACTTTCATCTTCCAAATCCTTCATAAATAAAATGAAATGATGTTAATGTATAAGTAAATAATGTTACGGCCAAAGTTCAAAATTTGGCCAGTATTCATAGTGACTGTCCATTATTAATATTGGTTATGAGATTTGGCCCATGTCTGACGAAATTTAAAAAATTAAGAACGTCGGACTTGGGCTGAGCAATATTAATATTTGCAGGACTGTGCTAGACAAAGTTCGAAACACAAATTGATTCGATTCACCGATGCTACGAGAATTGGAATTCCTGAGTTAGGTCCGTCATTTTCGTTATATATTAAAACATGGTTTCTTGACGGGAATTTAGAGGGGGGGCTTTGAATGAACCACGCCGGAAAACAATGGACCCAATCCAGGAATTCCAAATTGCGTAGCATCGGTAGAGCAGCTAAACTAAAACGTTTTGTGACCTATGGTCATAATATCATGTTCAAGATTCTCTGCAGCGAAAATTTTAACATGATGATATTCTTGCTTTGTAGACACCTAAAATTTAATTGGATATCAACTCTGGCCTACAGTGTCCGAACATTACTGATAATAGCCACCCAATATCCGAAATAATTTATCTCGTATAGATATTTCGGACACTGGGTAGTACTGATAATGGCCACCCATTTCGAATACTGACTGATTTCGGGTTTTGGGTGTAACGCACACATAAACCTATATATTGGCAGCAAAACAGAAGATCTCTCACTCTAGGAAGCATTGCAAAATGAAACTACTACAAAAACCTTTCAGAAACGTTACGACAATCTACCATAAAATGGAAGAGGCAGGAAAGCTAATCCACATTTTTATCTGGTACTACATGTCCTAATGCAGTGTTTCCCCAACTTTTTATCTCGCTACCCTGTGAAACGAAAGGCAACATGAGGAAAAAATTGTTTCTACTTGGGTTTTCATTGACTCGCAATAAAAGCAACATGCTAAAACAGGAATTTATACAATAGGAGAACTTCACTCCCTGTTATTTTCTATGTAATTCAGCTGGCTATGCATTGGGAGGTCCATGCCCTTTATGAGCCTTGCGACCCACTAAGGGTCGCAACCCGTGCTTTGAAAAACATTTTCGTAATGAAAACATAATGAATTTTGCATAATTACCCGCAGTAGGTAAATAAAAGATACCTTTACACTCGCAGTTCTACCAAAAACGACAATGAACGGTTGATTTAGACCAAAGTACACACTAAAAATATCCCATAAACCATGAGTTGGATTTAAACTTCGATTTGTTATGAAGGCCCGAAACAATTGAATAATAGTTGTAATAGAAATAATTTGTTAAATACCAAAAAAGCACAAAACATATAGACTTTCTAAAACATCGATTAGAAAATAATCCCTTGTGTTTCACTTTTATGGATAGATCTAGTAATAGTTACACTCAATGTACATTAGTCATGCATTTCATAACTTGACATTCACAATGAAGTGAAATGAACCGAAAGCAAAATATGACATTCGCCTTTGCAAATATAGCATGTACCTGTGTTTCGACTCTGCATCGGAGTTTCCCTCCCCTCCTTTGTAAAGGTATTGAATATCCGAAGTTGTAAACCATTCACTGAGAACGATTGCCAAAGGGATTAAGCGAGATCCAGTTAACTGGATCCTAATTGGATCTCGCGATCGGGGCTTTATTGCAGGAAAGGCCTGAGAGATCTCCGCACCAGAGAAGTTGGAAATGTTATTCCCGATATCTTATTTTCTTTTATTTCCACTCCTCTTACTCTTTGACTTTCGGTTTCCAGCTCGGCCACTCGTGGCGTCTCTCTTTCTCAGGTAGCTAACTCTCTCCTCACTCAATCTCCTCGCAACCAATCCGCTTTTGAGCCGAGCGGAGGAAGGGCGTGTCATCGACCCCACCCACCGCACCATTTTTTTCCTCTGGCTTTGCCCTCGGGTTCACGTGAAAAAGGACTGAATTGGAGAATGGAAGGAGGTAGTCCTAATGTTTACTGGACCAATAGAATGAAACAAAGGTCCACTTTACTTCTACGTCTATAGCTTTGAGTAAAATAAAATATAATCCCATATCCTGTATATAAGCCTGACCGAAAATATATTAAAAAGAAAATGCTTCTCTTTATTGAATAAAAACACAATGAAGTTGTTTTGATCAGAGAACGCCTTAAGAACATATGAATACATAGATTTTAAATTCTCTCACAAAACTCGCTAAACAGAAGCGTCCATTTAATTTGTATTCCTCATCCCAACCTTTGCATTAACATATCGTTCAAAGGTTTTAATATTCTTGAATTACATAATTAACTTATTGGATTTGGTAACTAAAATTAATTTTCCCGAATCTTTATTTCATGAAAAATATATTTTTCGATGGTTGGTTAATGAATTCAACCTCAATACAATTTCATCCAAATGACATTTTTGAGTCATTTCTAAAGAGAGGTTTTCAGAAATAATTTTACAATTATTTTAAACAAGCATTCTGCATGAATATTATCTAAAAAATAAAAGCACAATGCGGAACCTGAATTCATGGAAACAATACCATTATGAAACGAATTCTCATTGAATTGAAACTATTTTACAATAAGAAAATGTCCAAACATATTAAGCGTAAATTGATAAGTTTAACACAATAATTTTATAACCTACTCTCATCATATCCACAAAAACCGCGGTAAACCAATATTTCACTCAGAATCTTCCAAATGGCGACAGCGCAATTTCAAACACAAAGCATTAAAAGCATTGTGTGGGCTCCGGCAGGTCACAATCTTATAATAAGGGAGCTAATATAATAAGAGATGCCTATCATAAGCCGTTCCCTCCTGAATCAATCTTCTTTTTAAAAGAACATATTTCCATCCTCTAGGAGAGATCGGGTAGAACAAATGCTTGACATTATCTCGTTAGATTGGCCCTCAAAAGAGGAACAACATCCCTTCTCTCTCTCTCTCTCCAAGAAAACACACCAAAGGAGGTGCGTGGGAGGGAGGGGAAAAAGAGATCCTCATGAAATAAAAAGAAGAAAGATTCCACTAAAAGTCTCCCTTCCTCTCCTCCTTGTCCTCTCTTATCTCCTCATCCCTTATTTTCCCTTAACATTGGCTACAATGCGAAGCACTTCTCCTTTCCTCTATGATCTTAATCCAATCTCCACTCCTCCTTTTGACACAATACCTCCAAATATATTATACGCCTTTTCCTCCTGCCCGCTACTCGTTTTTTTATCAGTGCCTGCCTAACCCTCTCCCGGGTGCACCCCACCCTACCACGCCTCCACCGTAGCCCAGCCCACCTCTTCCCCGCCCTTATCCTCTGAACCCACACCTCCCAGCCTCCCTCCTCCGAAACCCTGCTTGTTCCATCAACAGCAACAAGCGGCCTTATCTACCTCCTCTTGGGGTTACCACGCACGAGACCGGGTTCCACAATAGGAAGAGGGAAGGAGACGGGATGAGGGAGGGATGGAGGGAAAGGAATGGGAATGAGAGACTGGGAAAGCGACAAGGCCTACAAAAAGCGATACGGACAATGCGCAAGTGAGCGGAAAAGTTGGGAAAAAAAGGTAAAGATAAATACGAAGGAATTCGAGAGTTACCTTGAAAAGAGAAAAGAACAAATTAAACATTCGAGTTTAAAATTTTTTCGCTCGAATTCTTTTTGAGTGAAACCGAGGGAATACATTGCGGACACAAGATATCGGCTAGCGGTTCTAGAAACAGATGGCTTATTGGGTTGGAGATGCCCATGTGGCAGATGCATGCGTTATTTGAATCGGAATGGTGCCTTGAGGCGCAGAAGGAAACAAATTTGAGAACGGAAGCGAATAGAAATGCACTACAGTGATTGCACATGGAAATGTCTGATTAAATATGTTTGACCTATATTGACGGAATAAATCAAACGTCAGAATAATGAAAGCGGCTCCTTTCAGATGAAAAAGCAAACGTGATCGAGCTATGAATTTCTATCCTGAGTTTGCGCAAGAGAATATAACACGGCTAAAACAAAAAAGAATTATTTACTTCCAGGTTCTTTAGAAATGCATGAGACGAGCAAATGGAGTATCACGATGAAAAGAGGGGAAGTGGGAATGCCGGGAGACCTAAAAAAAGTATAATTTTATGGAAGGCTTTAAAAGTCGATATATTTCGGAACATGAGTGACGAGAAAAGCGTGTTAAGATAGTCATATGGGAAGAAGAGAAAGTGGCGGATAAGAGAGGAGTTAAAGGCCAAGATGTATCTGGAGGGAGGGAGGACGAGGGAGGAAAGGAGGAGGACCGATAAAGGGGAGAAGGGATGGAAGGACTACACGGAGTGGAGAGAAAGGTGGAGAGAATGGGGAGGCGGAAAGAAGGGGAGAAGAGGGAGGAAAAAAGAAGTACGGAGGAGAACATAAACGTAGCGATTGGGAGGAAGGAAAAGGGCATAAAACATAAGGAGAACGAAACTGGGGGAAAAAGAAGCGTTTTATTCGAAGAATTTCCGTATGTGAATAACAAACAAATCTCATAATATTAACAGATATGAAAAGGTCGCGTAACAAGTGGAAATGCGAATCGTTTTTACTTAAGGAGACCTGATTGTAGGAGAAATGATTTCGGGGAATTGCTCCGGTATTTCATAAAATTGAAGAGTTTACTTAAACGCAATCGTCTTCCTGGTTTAAGTCATCTTAAAAAAAAATACCTTAAATTTTCTCGCAATTTTATTCGAGGAGGAAGTTTCGCTTTTTAAGAGTGGCGAGATATTAATGCCGGCAACAAAGAGTTTATTCATACTATATGGACATATTGAAAAAACTAATAACCAAAAAGACATTGCGAAGATAAATCCAGATGATCACTTTTTATGCGCAATTCGTCGCTAAAAAGACGAGCAAGACATAAAACCATATCATTTTAGGACTCTTATTCTCCCTCGCTCTCCTTCACAAGAAGAGAAAGAGAAATAAGCGAGGGAAGAGAAGATGAAAAAGAGAAGACAGACGAGGATCGTGAGCTGCAGTAAAAGGAGTATGAGAATGTTCGAGGAAGGAATCTTGGGAGAAGAGAGAGAGAGAGGAATGGCCCCAGGACGCTCAAAAGATGTCCCTCCATCCGGCCACATCTTCCTTCGTCCCCTCCCTCTCCCTGCCGCCCTACGCACAACGCTCGTGAGATACCACTTTCCCTGGAGGCAGTATAAGGACGGAGGAGATATAAGAGGGAAGAGGAGGGGGTTAGCTTATGAGGCGGGCGTTGGATGAAAGATATCTCTCCAGAGCAAGCGTCAGGTATGAAAGGGAGGGTGGGGGGAAGAGGAGGGTGGGATGAGACGGGAGAAAAAATTGAAGGGAAGGAAGCACCGTGATTGAATGATGGCTCGAGAGAGTGCGGGAGGTTGAGAGCGGGAAAGAGAGACGGAGGGGGGAGGGAGGGAGAGATGAAGGGGTAGAGGACTAAATTCACATCCCCCGCGCTTCAATCTCGACTTCGTGATCCCGATATTGTGAACCGTTTGCGACCTGCAACGTCGAAATTTCTAAAGGTGTTTTATTGAAGAATCCAATAGTTAAAGAGAAAGATTATTGTTTAGGATGAAATTCTTTTATCGGAAAAACAAGTGAAATTGGACTAAAAATAAACAAGTTTTACTCATGTTTGCCTTTTTATGACTCGGCAGTAAATTAGATAAAATTCAAATAGAACTGTGCATTTTAAAATTGCACGCTCTTCGAAAATTTTTTTTAATTCTTCGAGTGAGAATCACATTTAACATTAAAAAATATGAAGATATAATAGCTGATATCTAATTCTATAAAAACCTTTTTTGAGTTTTAATTACAGATTTGTAAGCATAAACTGTCAGGTATCTAGGTATAAACTATAAAAATTTTGAGCATTCCAATGTAAAACAGGGTATTATGCATATATACAAAAATGCTTATCAACAACAACAAAATATCAAAACACACACTAAAAAGTAGGTGGTAAGGAAATTCAAACTCTCGAAAAATATATTTTAGTTATATCTATGTTTTCATCATAAAATTAAAAGGGAAATGTATACAATACCTTGAACCTCAAGGTAAAAATGCTGACAAACAAAAAATAAGACAAATCAGTCAAGTAGAAAATAATTAAATATTGTACTTTCAAAATATCTGCAAATCTCAAATAACAATTTGGTGATAATTTACTCGTCGATAATTCTATGAACAAACCAATTAATTAATGCTCGATTTATCGTCTGAACCGTGTATATCGACAGCATCACCTAACCTTTCGCCTTAATTCACGAGTACCAAACCCAAGACAGTACATTTAAATATGGAGCGTTCGATTAATGTCCCATTCATCCCTTGAAAACATTTTCGAGGTTATATCTTCTGCTCAAGGTTATTCCATCATAAAGAATCGGCGCCGGATACAATAGCAAATAGACGGGATCGTAATGAACAGCCTATTAAACCGGTCCCTAGTTCCACTTCCTCCCACCGGCTCACTGACACCGTGTAGCAACCGAAGCGAGCGAGAGGGAGAAAAAGAAACTTTTCCGAGAGTCCGCTACCCATACTCCTTAAACAGAAGCCGTATCTCTTTACCAATTATAAGTTAGGGACCTAGACAAAGTGGGTTGGGAGGGAGGGAATGGTGATAAGGAAAGGAAGGAGAGAGGGTGAGGGTGGAAAAGAGGGCGAGGTGAAGTTGGCGAGTAGGTGCCCATCGGCCGCCTCCAGAATCCACCCACTAACTCCCCTAGGGGCAGGTAGGCCTCACAGCTCGGCGCCCTCTCTCTTTGGGGCGAAGAAGGGAGCCATGAAGGAGCAAGCGAGAGAGAGAGAGGCGTGATGTCTCGCGCCCGGGGCAAGAAGGTCGCTCTCTCTCATTCTCTCGTGGCCTGGATCGTCTCTCGTTTCGTGCTGGGTTTTGACCAGGGCGTTAGGTCTCGAGCGGGTTAGCGAATGCGTGGAAGGGCATGACCATGGGCGAGGGAGGTGAGATGCGAGGCCAGGGCGAGGGCGGCAGATAAAAATGGAGACGGGAGTGGGGGTGGGTGGTGGCATCCCCACATCACGTCACACCTGTGTGAATACCCCTCATTACCGATGTGGGGTGGGAGTGAGGGTTGTGCGAGAGGTTTTGTGTGGGGAGGAAAGGGTAAGGAGAAGGGTTGGGATACGGGAAGCGGGGGCAGGGTGGGACCATAGAGGCCGCGGAGGGATTAAAGGATGGGAGGACGATGGGTTTGGAAGGGGAGAGGAGTCGAGCGGCATTAATGCGGAATAATTCACGGTTGGTGGGAGGAAGAAGGTTGGCGAGTGGGCGGCAGGAGAGGGATGGGGAGAAAGAGGAGGAGGAGAAAGCGGGGAAGGAGGGAGGGGGGGCGTAAGGGAGGAAGGTCCTCAAAGGGAGGCGGCGGCTGGGAAACTTCAAAGAGGCGTGTGACCTACCTGCTGTAGAGTTTGCGATGGAAAGAGAGAGGACGTTAGAGTGAGGTAGGAAGAGGATGAGGAAAAAGGGACGGAGAGGGAGATGAAGATGGACGGGGAGATGTGAAGGAGAGAATCCTCATATCTCCTTCACGGTGAGCACCTCTCCTCTACGCCTAATCCTCTCGTCCGCCCTCCCGCCCCTCTCTCAACTAAATGCACTCGATGGCTCGCATGCGGTGCGGGCGATGGTCTAGAGAGCGGCCGGTCCGCTGGACGCGTCGATAATGTACTCAAAGTGGCGGTTAACCGTACTATAGAAGGAGTTGGAGCATGCGGGCTCTAAACGCATCGCTCGGAAGGATTTTAAGTCATCAGTGATCGCACAATTAACAGTTCGCCATTCGGAGAGGCAGCTCCAAGTGCAGACTTTTAACTGATCGTAATAAAGAAGGCAAAATACACTTTGTGCTTTGAATATATACTGGACGAAAGGAAGACTTAGCAATTCGCAAACAGGTTGCAATACGATGGCGAGAGTAATAATCTGAAGGCTAGATTAAAGAACCGTTCTCAATTTCTTTGAAATCGAAATTTCTATAGAAAATATCATATGCTAGGAGCATTTGGGGATGCCAGTATTCTGGTAGAGACTGCATCATTAAGGTGGAGATAAGAATTATTAAATATTCAGAATAAGGACGAAGGAAATTCCACAGAATTAATTTGGCAACTCCAAAATGCTGATAACCTTCCTTGATTGTGCAGCATGTATCACGGAGTGATTGGCCATTAGAAAAGTTTGACAACTTAATTAACGCGAAATTCGCTCTAGTGATTTCAAGAGAAACACTTTAGTAAACAGCAATTCAAATAATAAAAGACACAAAATGTACATTTTTTATTAAATTAATGTATGAACTTTATATAAATATAGATTATGGTGTCTTTGCGTGTTATTGGAGTAAAAACAGAATAATTAAATACATAATTTTAATGATAAAAATTTGAAGTTTTTACATGCAAGAACAAGTGCGTTCCTTCAAAATTCTCCTTTACTCCAGAACTTCTAAAATTAAAGTTGTTCATACTGCATCAGTGAATGCATATTAAACGTAGAGGAAGCAATACTACTAGCTAAAAATATCGTTATATAGATAATAACTGAGTCGTAACTAACAGCTTATTCCAAGATAAATTAATAATTACTTGGATAGATTCCTGTCGTAATAGCTTCTCCAAAGAGGACATTTGTTAATCCTACAGATATCATGCGCACTTTCTAATACAAACTACACCTCGTGTGCATATTTCCTCGTTTTTTCGTTTACGTATTTAAAATGAGAGCTCTTCCTTCACACAAGCAATTTTATCAATATTTTTGGATAAGAAATGATGTTATGTGAAGATATCCTCTATTTAATAATTCCTTACCCAGCTTCCCACATTGTACGTTTATCGTATCGTCGGCCAAATCGGTCGAAGTTGAGGAATTCAACACGCCAGATACGTTTGTTTATTCTCGCACTTAGTTTTTTCCACAGCATATGCACTCTATCTCTAAAAGTGCCACGTTTGCTAGAATATCGTCCCCGTGATGCTAATTCGCGGTAATACTCAGATACCAACAGTACGGAAAATCTGCTTTCCGAACAATTTTCCGGAGCAGATTTCTTCTACGTCGCTATTTCTCGAGCACAAAGAATTGATGAGACTGTAGCTATAAATTTATACTAGAAAGAAGGCCGGCCTTGTGGAAAAAAATTCAATGTAATCTTTACTAAATATTTCTATTTATCCATTTAAGCGAGCCTTTATTCCGTTTAAACACCGAAAGTGTTTCGTCAAATGGGAGCAGAATACGATCCATAATCACTTCATCCCTGAAGATGCGTACCTGCAAAGGATGCGAAACGTCGGAGACAATAGTCCACCGTACGCAGCAGACACCGAAAGCCTATACAATAACGCTGAGAGAACCTTTGCCTGAAGTTCAGTTTCATCAAGATTAAATGGTCTAAATATTTCGACTGATTCTATACCTTCAACCAATACTATTGTTTCTTCATATACAATAGGTAGCTATATAAGATATGAAGATGTGCGAAAAATATCGTTTACATTCAATCGACATGGATTTGATTTTTTCAACCTCCAGTGAAACCATTTTCGATCCACAGAAGAGGAGAGCGACGAAAGCTCTCATATAGTACCTTCTGGGCACAGAGTAATGCGGGATTAATATTATACTATACGCTATTTGACGCGGCATCTCATTCAATAACAAAAATATTTTCCATTAATAGTAAAATTGGTTTGCGTACTTCAATTAATCTCATTAACATATAATTAAAACATCAACACCTTTAACAAAAACACTGATATGTTGCTATCACAGATGTTAGTCATAGTGGAAAACTTAAAACGGAAAAAGGATTTCATGATTCATATATGTACATTTTTAAAAATCGTCACCGTGAATTTTGAAAGCGACAAACGTAACGATGGCGGCATAATGGCTATAAGCCCCAAACCAGTTCTCAGAACATATCCTCGACCCCAGTCTCCCTATTCCTATTTAGCCCATCCATAACGCCCTCAAATCTCGCCCGTCCCTCCACCCCAAGCAGAGTCTACCATTTCCCCTTGTGGACCCACGGCGTCCGCTCTCCCCTTGCATCCTTCATAAAGGAACTAATGACATCATTTACAGCTATGGAAACCTACTTCGTTCACACACACACACGTCCTCCCCCAAGAGTCCCTCCTCGCCCAGGCATCTCCCGTTCTCTCCTTCCCTCAATCTTCCTCCCCGACCCGCAAGCTTTCCACTCCCCCTCTCTCTCTGCATCACCAATTCCTCCCTCCCCTACAATCCCTTCACCGCAATCCTCTCACTCGGTTCAGCCCCACTCGCAACACCGTGCCTTCCTCCCATCTCTCTTACTCCCTTTCTCCCTCCCATCTCTCTTCCTCCCTCTCAGCCAAAACTCATCAGCTTACCCCTTTCCGCCGAACCAACTTTCCCTTTTCTCCTTCCCACCTTTACGCACTCCTCTCTCTCTCTCTCTGACAGTACTCAGCTCTTCTCCCCTACCTACGCGACACCCGAGACTGCTTATGTAACCGATCTTGTAACATACCTCCTAGACCGCACTCGAGCCAGTTAAGGTGATGGGTAGGTGATTTGCATAAAATATCACAATCATAAGGCTTTGAATCGCACTGTCGGTTACGGTTTAATCAGACCGACGACATCTTCCATTTCAGCTGCTGGGTCAACGTCGAAAGCTGCCGTATGAATAATGTCTTTCGTCGAGAGTTCAATATATGGCGGTTAATTTAGACCCAAATACGCTTCACGTGAAAATGAAATATGGAAGCTAACGTAAGTCGACGTTTCGCGCGACGGTGGGAAACTTGCAATAGTTTGGGGATAGCACTTCACTACTTGAAAGGCTCAATCTAAAACGGTTCAAACTAAGCAACATCGAGTTCCAGTAATTGGCGGGATTAATACTGGGAGTAATTTCCATTAGACAATGAGTCACGTGTTAACGCTTTAGTAGCATGAATTTTTTAGTACTTTTCTTTGCGTTAAGTAGATTTTTTATATTAGCCGCTGTTTTTTAACTGCTTATATGTTAACCTCCTGAAGCATAAATGTTTCGTTAGGTTTAAGCAGAAGCTAAGCTCGCTGCACACATCAGTCGCCTCGTAAAACATGAGATAAAATTTTATTATAGCAGAGAAAATGACTTTAAGCGAATTACTTTTTGAAATGCACTCTATTTTGCTTATAGACACAGAAAGCGTGAGATCACTCTCCTAAAGAATGGTTCACGAGGATTGGCCCACCCATTCATTTCGTTTCTAATGGCTTAAGCAGGGGAAATGCGAGGATCAAGTGTCTCGTCCCCTCTCAACGTAACCCGATCTTTGGCGGTATTCCCTTCGTCACTTGAAAAAAATTAGAATTATGCGTATGGAATACCCTTGACGGAGGAAAGCGGCGGTTTACAAAAAAAGCGCTCGTTAAAAATTCAAATAAACCCTATGTAAGGGATAAAGAACGCTATTAAAGCTGTGTACGATTGAGGAAAATGGTGGATAGAATGAGAGAGAGAGAGGGTGAGTGAGATGAGTAAAAGTTTAAAACGCCGTCGGCGCGTATATAAAAGCTTTGATTCCTTCTCAAGAGGAGTCGGCGGGAGAGTGTTTCAACGCAGGAATAATCCAACGCCGCTCCTCTCATCCTCCTATCCTCCACTCCCCCACTCCAAAAGCGGAAAAAATCACTCCCTCCTCGGTTCACGCCCTTATTCACTCGGATGAATCGGGCGGTCGGCTGTGAGGGAGACAAAGGGTCGGGGAGGAGGCAGAAGCGTCGGAGAGGGATGGAGGAGGGCAGAAAATCACTCGTTTGTGCGTGCGAATTAACCCGTGCATCGGAAACCACACGAGAAACGATTCTTTTATTCACGAGTGAAATATCATCCAGCGTGACGGATATTTCACTTCATCGAGGGCTTTTGAAAAAGTGTTTTCGCCGGCATGCCGAGGACGACGAAGGCTGAGCGTAAGGCAGCGTCCCGAGGGAGTTGGAGGAGAAGAAAAGAGAGGTCTGGCTTAGAAGCACAACCGAAGATCGTTACCATGTGGATAAAGCGTAAAAGAAACTCACGTGTTTCACCGGTGTAGATTCGCTACCGGTAAAAATTCAACAGCAGCGAAGAAGAAAACTAAAAGGAGACACGTACGAATAATCCGGAAATCCGTATTTTAAGTCCGAAATAAGTAGAAAAAATAACTTCCAATAAATCAAGAACTTGGATCGAATTAATCTTTGATGGGGTAGATTCAATTTGTCGTCTCCCTCTCCATCAATTAATTCGCCGATGCAAAAAACTGAAGCTGGCTTTTTTCAATTTAACAGTTTCCCTATTTTTTATCTACCTTTTTGAAAACGGAAATAGATCCAAGCAGTTTTTTTATCAAACGATAAATATTTCTCCAGAAATTAAGCGCAAGTATTCTATTTTCGAGAGAGCTCCACCGAGCAAAATGACTTCTCTGCTTAATCGCCGACGAATAAAATTATGGACTTTATGTTCTCCTCCAAAAAAAGTAAATAAATTGCTCTCGATGTCATTAAAAAAAGAAACGCCCCGACGAAAATCTTCCCGGCCGAACTGCAATCTTACGAGTTACGGTGTCATTCTAATCCCAAAAAAATGTATCCCTGCGCTCGAGGTAATTGCATTCAGGGATTCGAAGGGGGCGGAATGGCCCGGGAAAGATTGGATGTAGAGAGAAAGGAAGACTGCCGCATGCGGATGCTCTCGGGGGCAGGCTGGGGCAGGCGGAGGCGGGCATCCAAAGAGACTGCCTTGCTGCTTCCGGAAATTAACGTTAGGGGGCAAGTACGCCAACGTTAAGTATAAGGTCCTCCTTAACCCCTTCTGGAAGGAGGAGACCCTTTCATCCTTCTCTTCCCCATCCGAAGGCATTAAGGGCGGCTATTCGCAAAAACGAAATAAGTTTCCTCGGAATAATTTCCTTTCATCCGGATAGCTACTTCCCTCTCTCTCTCTCTCATTTCCTTTCTCTTTTTCTCTCTCTCCGTTTTCAGCGCTCCACAGTAGGCACGGTCGAGAGGATATACCGAAGCGATCGCCGCGCTAGGAGTCAGCGGTTGCGTAGGCTAATGAAAACGCTCCCTACGTGCTGAGGGTAATGTCAGGGTGTAGGGTGCGGAGGAGGAATCGGAACGCGATCGGGAGGGTCGCGAGGGGGAGGAGAAAATAAGGGCAGGGGGAGGAAGGGAATACGTAAGGGGAAACGGGTCGGATGATGAAGCGGAGGAGCGGCCCTAAGGACATGAGGTAGCACACGCTACGGAGGAAAAGGGTTTTGGGAATGCCGGGAAATCCGAGAATGCGGTGAGAGCATAGGCAGCTGCAAAGGGCTATGGATGAACAGCAAGGGAGAGAGAGAGAGAGAGAGAGAGGGAGGAGGAGGGAGGTAAACTTCTATTTGCGTATCAAAAAATCCACGCACTGTTTCAATAATGCGTATCCTGTTCGCTTGCTCACAGAAGAAAGAGAAAGAGAGAGGTGGAGAGAGAGTAAGAGAGAGAGAGAGAGCGAGAGGAAAACTCTACAGTCGCATCACAAGCTCTCAATTTTCAAAATTGCATTGAGTTGGTTCCGTGGCGTCGTGAAGGTTCGTCATGCGTTATAAGCCTTAAGAATATTCGCACAGGATAAGGACTCTTCCAACAAAGTGACGAGCGAGAAATAGGGCCGAATTTAAATCTAGAACTTTGAGAAGGAGAAAAAATCCTGTACTTAACCGGGAATCGAACCCGGGTCTCCCCGATTGCCGGATAGGTGCTTTAACCAACTAAGCTATCAAGCCAGCATGATTCTCCATTCTCGGATTGGGGTATTTAGCTTAGTTGATTAAAGCACCTATCTGGCAAACGGGGAGACCCGGGTTCGATTCCCGGTCAAGTACTGAATTTTTTTCTCCTTCTCAAAGTTCTAAATTTAATTTCAGATTTATGCGAGCATGCATAACAAGTCATCTCAACACCTATGTTTCTTATTAGGACAGAATTTATTTAACTTCTCGTGTAGGCGGCTAATGTAACTTGGGACGGAGAGAAAAAGATAGGTCCACTCGCCTTTGAATAACATGCTAGTCGGAGTTTACCGAAAAGATGATAACGTAGCGCGCTCTATGGTATGCGGATTTCAATCCATCGATTCCTATGGATTACTACTATGGAATACTGCCTCTCGAAACACATCGCCATCATCTCCCGATATGCTGCTCTGCTCATCGAGTTTTCTTCTTTTTCACAAATTGCGTTTCTCAGAATAACTTTCTTATACATATCTAAAATTGCCTCGATACATCTTAGAAATTTAATAATATATATCCAACTTTACAACGCTTGATAAAATTTTTTTAAGATCCTATTTCCATTAAATTATTCCCATGTACTTTACTCGCCGGTTAAACTGTTAAAAATTACTTCTTAAATTTACAGGTTAGACGGAAAAAATATCTTCTCCATATTTTAAGCAGTAAAAAACTGACTATTTCCATCTCAGATTTCGTAACTATGCTGGGAGGTAATCTAACTAATGTAATATAATCCATGGAAGATGAAACTATTACTTAACCCATGTCTGATTAAAACGAAATAGTTCGGCTTATTTGAAAGTCGGCCGAGTTTCCGGAAGCGTTGATGGGAAGAGAGCAATATCTCCACCGGGCTAAAAATGGCCAGAAATGGAATTAGGAGATGAAGATGGCGTAGTCGGAAGATTGCGACCCCGGGCTAAAGGCTTGACCCGCCGTGTTGGAGCAGTTGACCGGATATGAGGAGAGAGAGAGAGAGAGGAATACCGCCCGGGCGGGCAGACTGAGGGGCGGGACGGGGGTGGGGGGAAGAGAGCCATAGTGAAGGGGGAAAGGCGAGGGGGATGGGAGGAGGTAAGAGTTTTTGAAGTGGATGTTGGGAAAGAGAGGGGTGAGATTGGATTGCCTTTCCAGGGAACCTGGGTTGCCGCGGAGGGAAGATGGATGCAGGGGTCAGCGGGAAAGGGTGTGCTTAGAGGGTTTAAGGGGAGGAGCGGTGCGGGGACGAAGGGGAGGGGGGGGGCGGTGGAGGGCTCGATAGCGCACGGGGCTAAAGTGGATTACGAGTTCATACTCCGAGCGCGCAGTAGACATAAGTGGTGGGCATTATTCCGTCGGGACAAAAAGTTTGCCGAAGCGCATGCAGGGCGCCGTAATTGCGAGTTATTCGCGGAGGATTCGATTGCTTTGATTGTATATTCGTTGGCTGGTTATTCTTCCGAAACTGTTTAAAAGAATAAACAAATCTGGCAGTGATTTACGGCTGTTTTAAATGATTCTTTCATTCGCCAATGAAGATTGGATTTAAAACCAGCGGCAAATGCGTCCAGGTTAACTTATCTCCATAATTTTGAGAAATAAACTTATGAGAAATTGCGAAAGTTTGGGTTGAATATATTTGTTCTCTAAGACAATAGAAAAGGTTATTATACTAATTTTAATCTGGTTGCGCTAAAAATAGCTGTTTTCTTATAAACTCTGCAATTAAATTAATTGTTCAAAAGTTTTTGGGATGATTTATATTTCATTATTTACAGGGTATTGATGCAATCATTAAATGGAATAACGAACGAAACGTATGAAAACATCTTCAATGGAGACCTACTTCAGCAAAAAAGCGCGATGATTTCAAATGTAAAAATAGGCGGTTTTCTGAATCCCGAATCTTCGGAAGTGCATCTGTACTTCTTCGAGTCATCGAAGAGGTGTGAATCGGTCGCTTGCTCAAAATATTCAAATAACTACCTTATTATTTAAAAAAATTTTCATTGTCCAACTGCAAGATATTGGTCTTGATAAAAACAAGCAAACATCTTTAGATGGAATCATACGAGCAACAGAACTTACACAAGCATTAAGAATACTAAAGGGAGGACGTATCTTTATTGAGTACAGCAAAATTCGAGTTGGAGACGGAATTCTTAAAACGAGAACCGCGACCCATCTTCTCTGGCGGAGCTATTACCCTCAATCCTCTCCCTCTGTCCTTCATTAACCTCGCATCCTCGGCTTCATTTGTCCTCCCCATCCATTTTCTACGCCTTTTTTAATGGGCGCAGTCACTCCCCCGAAAAGCGATCCATCACCCACTGACTCGGCGACCCTTCCAAGCGAGCGTCAGTGCAGCAAAAAGCCATCTGTTTTGCGTTTTTCTTTATTGCATTGCTCCTCTCTTATCCTTCCACCCATCACTCTATGCCGAGTGTTTTCCTTTCCAATGTACACGCTTCCCTCTCAACCCCCCTCCAACGCCAGCCCACCCTAACGCCCCCCCCCCCCCCCCCCCGCCTCGACCACACATACTCTTCCATTCAGAACCTGCTACGATCCCAAAAAAATAAAAGGCGCCTGAGGCGTCTTACTTTCTTCCTCTCTTTATTTCTAGCAGGTCACCTTCCACGACGAGTCTTTATCCCTCACGTAACCTTTCCAATTTCCCTTTTAAAGCGCGCACACACAACCTTCTGCCCCTCCCTCGCACGCCATTAAGGGGAAGGTTCACGTGTGTGGCGATGCACGCAAGCACAGTCACCCTCGAAAGCCGCGCAACAAAAGTGCATTAAGTAAATTTGATTCCATCACGAGGTAATGATGGGGAGGGGTAGAGAGGGGGTTGGGTGTAGGGAGAGGGTGGGGGGGGGGGATGGAGTGGGGTGTGATGGAGGGCGGGGCGACTATTTTCCTCCGCCTCACTTTCGTTCCTGATGTCATTTTTCCGTGCTCTTCTCCGAGCCGCAACGCTCGGCTGGTTACTCCTGATGGCATTCCTGGCCGATACTTCATTTGCCATGCTCCCGTGGTTGGGTAAAGTGACTGGTGGTAACGCTTCACCGAGGAGGAAAAGGCGGTCATATAAAAACGAATAAGTGAAAGTATAAAGATGCTTCTGGATTCAATTTGCCGCTGGGAGGGCTCATAATGGCTCAGGAATATACATACTAATGGAAGACTTCCATCGTGGAATCAGTTGGGCCGAGAAACTGGAAAATATGTATCTCATTAAATTTCGTTGATGATTTATAAGCTTAGATATGAATTTTCTGGAAAAATTAAGCTCTACGCCCAAAAGAAATTTAATGACTAAAGCATGGCTTTGTGTTTCGTTGTACTTTGTGTCGACATATTTCAAACAAGCAGAGATAAAAATCGCTATTGTTAAAAATATATTTTCACTTCCACACGTGTAAGGCAGTATATTAAAGTAAATATGGACTGGTACGGTTTGAGTCGAGTTTGTGCTATTATTAACATTTAAAACTTATTGGAGAGCGTTGACAAAAATTCAAATCCCAGAAAAAATTCTAAAATTATGCTATTCATCTCTTATTCTGCTGAAATTCATAGAGTAAGCATTGATAAACGGCAAAGTTAGTCATCACAATATATAATTGCGATTCAAATATTTATAAAATTCAGCCTCTTTCATGGCTACTGCTTTTCATAATATAATTTATTTTCAAATACCACGGATTAACGATTTTTTACTTCAAGTAAGTCTCGACTTTTAAATTAGAAATGAAGTAAAAGAAAATGCGCTTTCAAAAATCATATAACACCCGCTACGGGAGAAATAAAATGGCCTAGTTTCTCAAACTCCAGGTCACCGGGGGAGAAAGTTTATTTGGGGTCAGCACAGTCGAGTTAAGTCGTCGGTTTAGGATGGATCGATATACCTCATTTCATTGTGACCTCATTACCTCTAGCATTGTAAGCGAAGTACAATTATAATCTTTTCGTAAATTCTGCGAAAATATAATTTATTAGACCATTAAACAGGAATCCGAAAGAAGTGACTTGTTTGCATAACTTTTAATTGAGTTTTTCACGTTAATGCGAAAACTGAAAGGGAGACCTAACATAAAACTTGGCCAAGGAAAAGTTCAGCGCCACGTGCAATAGGTGGAGCATGATGGGTAAACATAAAGCTAAGTCGACGCAAAGACCTGCGACAAGGGCAGTACTCTTTTGTGTGCCAACGGCTGGAGGGAAGGTGGGGATAGTGGAATAGTACGAAGAGGAAGAGGAGGAGTAAGAGGAGAAGTATGAGGAGTTGAAGGAAGACAAAGAGGCAAAGGAGGTGGAGATGAGATAAATGCGAGTAGGCGAAAATAAATATGCGATTAATAGGAGATAAAGGGGACCGAGGAAGAGGATTAATAAGTAATGGAAATACAAGGGGATCAACATATTATGTACGTTTTGAATCAGATAATATCGTGTATGAAAACATTCATGTTATTTTTGGTAGTATTGTAAATAAAAAACGATTAATTTAGGGATTGCTTTTGTTGCAACTAACATTTTTGGCCTAGAAGAAATAATATATTAATTAAATATCAATAAGCACTGACTCCATAATGAAAACATTAAAAATAAATTCCGAATGCCCATTTAAAGGCAGTTTTAAATCTAGTTTTCTGCGCAACCGTGAGCGCCTATTTATAGTCAAACGTAAATGTTTTACCACAATAGAAAAACGCAGACAATAGAAAAGAGAAGATGAAATTCCTTGTTGGAATTTAATTTTCGAATAAGGCTTTTGCAGAACAGAAAGCAAAGTAAGAAAGTACATCAAGGTAAGAAGGCAAGAAACAAAACAATCCCCTCAGAAAAAATAACTCGGAAAAATAAAAATTTCTGCGGTAGGATTGATATGTATCCGGCAAGGATATTTTGTCGCATTTCTTCGTTTTTCTCAGAAACCCGGGTCTAGCTGAGAAAATATTATCAGGGAATAGTTCTGCGAAATCTCAAAGTGCGGAAATATACATGAAAGGATACGAGGGGAAGTGAGGGAGAGAATGGAATTGGACTGGGATTCGAGCCGTCGACGTTTAAGAGCAAAGTAAAAGGAAGGAGAAGACGATAAGGAAGACGAGATAGAAGAGAGAGAGACTGGGGGTTGGAAGTGCTTGCCAGGGAGGAGAGAGAGAGAGAGAAAGGGGAAGAGAGGGGAGATAGAGGGAGTATCGTGGATGGGGTGTATTCTTTCATCTGAAGGCGACATCAACCGTTGGTATTCCATAACGCGCAAAGGTCTCCAGCAAAGTATTGTGCAGTCTCGCGAGAACATAACCGTCACTGGAAAAAGAAGAAGGGCGGGGAAAGGAGAGAGGCGGGGTTGAGTGAAGTTCGGAAGAGAGAGAGAGAGAGAGGCGAGGAGCCACGGAGGCACTCGCAAAGGTGGGAAAATAAACGAGCAAGGTAAAAACCACTAAGACTTAGAGCGCGGCACCCGTGCGCCAAGGAAAGGGTGGGGGATTTCTGGCGAGCCGAGAAACGGGGAGTTAAAAAAAAGAAAGCTCTAGTTTAAAAAAATAACGAGCCAGCTGTAGGTAATGGGCGACACGAAAATGAAAGAGAGATGGAAGTAGGGAGAGGAATGGAGAACTGGAGAGATAATTTTTCTTTTTTCCGTAAGGGAAGACTAAGGATTCTGTGAAAAATGCCTCCGTAGAGTTTGGGCGAAAAAAGGAAAGATGGATAACGAAGTAATGTAAATAGGGAATGAGAAGACATGAATATATGGCAACAGAAGCGAGAGAGGATGGGGTATAGGAGAGGAAGAGGCTTAGGATATGGAGCTCTTCGCCGCGGGAGAGAATAATGGCACGGGGAGGGAAAAATGCAGGGGAGGCAGACGAAGGTGTGGTATGGAAGCGGGAGAATACGATGGGCCGTAAAGGAGGAGAATAAAATAGAAGGAATGCAAGATATAGGGAGGGAGAAGAAGCAAATGTGCGAGAAATAATAAATAAGAATTCACCCCTTAGAATGAAGGAGGGAGGAGGAATGAGATGGATGGGGAAGATTCTCGAGGCGAAACTGCAGTTATGTTCTCTGCTGCTACGAAGACGCTAGTGGAACATCTTGCATGAAAAAAGTTGACTGCCTAACATATGTTCGCTAACATAGCGCTACTGAACAATTAATGCGTCTGAATCATTCATCTAGCACGTTTTAGAGGTAGTATTTTTATTTTTACGCAAAAGTTTGTAAGGATTGCAAGAAACTATGGGAATAATGCGTTGTGTTTAACCTCACACTCCATATTCTCTGGAATTACAGTGAACTGCTGTACACGAATAAATAAAAATACTAAATACCCATGGAGTTAGAACGAAGCATATTTTCATATACGTACGGCTGCGGTACGAAAAATGGGAAACGAATGTCCATACATTTAAACGAAGGCTCTTTCCAGGATAACAAGTGAAACTATTTAAAAATATATTCTTGCCTTATAAAGTTTAATGCGACGAAAAGGAAGAGAGGAGAGAGATAAGTTCAAAAAGTAAACAAAATCCGAATGGGTGCATTATTCAAATATTATTGAAAGCAAATTTTCTTAACCAAGGTAGTTAACATGCGCAGATGTATTACAAAAGTTGGACCTAACCGGCAGGAGTGAGTTTTCATTCTTCTTAACACAATGTTTAAAGACAAAATTTAGTTAACTGAATATTAAACTTCTCGCATTTAAACCAGCGTATGCTAAAAATACAATGATCGATCAAAGAAAAATAATATCATGAGCCTATGATCTTATCTACCAATGCAAGGCATTTAGTAAAAATTTAAAATTTATATAGTACCGTATTGTCTCGAATATAACGCGGTTTTATCCCAAAAATGAAATTTTAAAAGTAGCCCCCGCGTTATATTCGAGTACTAGTGATTGTAAAAGATCGTAAAATCGTGTATCGAAAAATGATCGTACATTCTGCAGGTCTGTTTACGAGATACAAGGTACTTGTTACATTGTAGACACATTAGAAGTGCGTCACATTGTACTTGAAAAGCATCGGAGGCGAGAATAGATCGAGTTAAATCGGTGGATGAACCCCTCAATAATCATTGAACTGAAGCTATAAGTGCGTCGGCGTATTCTTTATAACTACCATAGCGAGTTTTTACCCATCCGTTATTTTAACAATGGGTGACAAAAAGGGTGTTGATCATGTTGAGAAAAAAAGTTCTTCCAAATCCCAGATTAACAGAGGAATCCGAAGAAGTTATCACATGAATTTTAAAATAGTCGTAGCTAAATCGGCGTTGTTAAAATCCATCGGAAATGAGAAATCAAGGATAACTGTTAAGCTTGCAATCACGGCCGACGGGCAAAAACTGACTCCCTAAATAATTTGAAATCATAAACGAATGCCAAAGAATAAGTTACTCATTAGGTGTAATCTTTCATGCGCAGGAGAAGGGGTGGATTAACAAGGAACTTGTATTAGATTGGCTGAAGGTTGTTTGGGATCGCGTTATATTCGAGGTTCGGTTTTTTCTTGAAAACTTTCCAAAAATCTTAGGGTCGCGTTTTATTCGAGGTCGCTTTACATTCTGGACAATACGGTATATTTATTATACTATTAATTTCTGCTAAAATCTAATATTAAAGCTAATGATAATATCAACAGTTTCGTTATATTGTATAATAACTGTATTTGTGCGATATTTCAATTAACTTGGAAACCAATTCGGTACGCATTCGAAAAGGAAAATAATGGACCAAATTCGCTGGAATTTTAAAAATGACACGTGAAATTATCGATAGGCGTTCACCCCGTAATCGGATATAAGGGACTACAGTCGAAAGTCCACGTTTGAAATAAAATTACTGCGAAACATTTGGAACATTCGATTTTTCCTAAATACGTTAACGTCACCGTTGAACATTGCGGCCTCACTTTCCATTTGATACAATCCATCGCCGGATGTAAAGAGGTGAAGGGAGGGGGAGGTGAAGGGAGGGGGAGGTGAGGGGAGGGAGAGGTGAAGGGAGGGAGAGGTGAGGGAGGGAGTGGTGAAGGGAGGGAGAGGTGAAGGGAGGGAGAAGTGAGGGGAGGTAGAGGATAGGGGTTGGAGATCGGAGGGATGGTGAGTGGAGGGAGAGAGGGTATGAAAGTTGGAAATTCTGTGGATGGTGTCGGACCGCACGGAACGTCACTCAGTTCCGTAATGTGACGTCCTGAAAGACCGCCGCCGAATTTTCAATACGAAAATGACAAAAAATGAAAAACAGTGATGTTGGGAGATGGTTTCCCAGACAAGGAGAGAGGGAGAAAATTGAGGCCTCAGGAAGAGGCGAGTGGTGCGGAGGTGGGGGGTAAGCGGGGCGGAAAGGGATGAATTGGAAGGAGTGGGCGAGGGAGAGAGGAGGGGTGGAGGCATCCATTCCGCTGATTATTTCGGATTTTCCGCAGTGTCCTTTACCTCTTTCATCCTTCCACTCCATCCCCCCTCCTCCCCTCCCCTCCCTCCCCCCTCTCCCACTCTCTGCCCGCAGAATTACCCCAAAAATGTTTGATCCGGAGCCGTCGGCGGAGATGAGGGCAACATTGCGGGATTAAGGGGTGGGTAATGGAAGTTTGGGGCTGAGGGAAAGAGGCGAGGAAATAGGAGAGAGAGAGAGAGAGGAGTGAGACAGATGGCGGAGGACATTATAGGCCATAGCGGAAATGGAAAAATCGCTCTTGTTCGCAGGTACAGAAGACAAGACGGCGTACAGAAATCTCTGCTGGACGTTTTATCGCCATAAATCCACTTATTCTGTGCTCTCGAGGAAAAAAATGCTCCTAAAAAAGTCAATCTTTCGATGAGTATGTAGCGAATAAAATATTTCAGGCGTATGACGGTAACTATCATGGACGAAGCGTAAGAATTCGGGAGGTTCTAATCTAAAAACTTGGGCTTCCTCTGCCTCCACTTGAGAAAAGGGCTATAACCGGTATAGAATTTTTTGTTTACTACAGCATAGTTTAATTAAAAAGTTATCATACATCTTTCTTAAAGCGTAATAAACGAGTTTTGGGTATTAAAATAATGACAGTCTTGAGAACAAAAAAATTGAAATATTCATAACATTATTGATACAAACATAACGTTTATTTCCGATCTGTCTAATGAAAAAATAATTTCCGGAAAATTCTCGAAGATTCCCCGAATTTTAACATAAATTAGGTACGTTTCTTTCACGAGATTTTGGAAATCCCGAAAAATCGTTACTCCATTGTCCCATTTGATGTTTTACAAAAAGTTTGAATATCAAATTTAATGAAGTTCTATCATTGGAGTAATTAAAATTTCGTATTTTATTACCATTAAATCGAGATTGATGTCATTTTCACCCCTATTTCAATAAGAGTGAAAAATGGCGGTTTTGGATGAATGATATGACCTGGATATGCCATTTTTGACTTGCATTTTCATAAATTGCTCATACAAAGCGACAATAATGACGCGTTCGCCCGAAAAATATAAAACAGAAATTTTTTATGGCCAATTCTCTCAAAACGTACGAATTCTCTTGAAAATAGTTGACAGCAAGAAATTTTTATTTTATTTTGGAATACAAAAATTATCATCTATGGTGAACATTTAACATGTCAAAGTAAATAGCTTCGGTTGCGTATCCAATACAAGAGCAGCCCTGAATGAGAGGTATGCCCCATCATTTTTATAAATTTCGTCGAAATATGTCAACATTTAACTTCAGAAGTACGAATGGATAGTCATTTTTTCTTTATGGAGTCGGGTTGAGAGGGAGGGAGGGAGAGGGAGGGAGGGAGACAGACAGACAGACAAACGACTTTATTAGGGCGAAATTGAGACTATGTCGTCCCTTCTTAAATTTAACCCTTTCGTCATATAAATAATTATAATATTTACAAAATAAGAGAAATTAATTACATACAGATTTTAACAAAATACAAATTAATTACAAGTTAACATATATGTTAGTAGATAACAGAGCATTACCAAAGAATGTTAGTTTTGTGGGTCATAAAAAACTGTGTATCAGTAATGTTTTAACACAGAAAATTCCCACTGCGGAAAACACCTACGAAGAGAAGAGAGGTGTAAAAAACCGCGAAAATTTCTAAATAGTTCAGGGGAAGGAAAAGAAAAGAAAGAAAAAAAATGATTAATATGAGAAACAGAGAAAAAAAACATTCATAAATACAAACATATGTACATACATTTATATCCATATAAGGGAGGGGGGGTGAGAGAGGGAACAGGGATTGTAGGGTAAGGTATGCCTGGGAGATTACATCGTCATTATGATAGAGGGAGGGAGAGGGAGGGAGGGAGAGGGAGGGAGGGAGAGGGAGGGAGGGAGAGGGAGGGAGAGGGAGGGAGGGAGAGGGAGGGAGAGGGAGGGAGAGGGAGGGAGGAAGGGAGGGAGGGAGAGGGAGGGAGGAGGGAGAGGGAGGGAGGAGGGAGAGGGAGGGAGGGGGGAGAGGAAGGGAGGGAGAGGGAGGGAGGGAGAGGGAGGGAGATCGGGACTGTTTATTCCGATGGAGAGAGGCAGAGAAATAGAGAGAGAGAAGAGGATTTCGTACTTGAGGAAGAGATAGAGCTCTTCCTAGAGAAGGGTGAGAGAAGGAAGCCCGAAAGAGAGGGTTGGAGGAGGCTGGAACTCCACCCCACGCAAAAACTCAAAAGAGACTTCTCTTTTCAAAGCTCCAGTACGCGGCGGTTCATTTCAATGTGGAAGTGCCAACGTCTCTCAAAAAAATTTTTTAATGTAGATGAACGGGACTTATCCCTTATGCATTTTTGAGATCCATAACGATCCGGAGATCTGTGCATGCGCGCACAAACACACACAAACATATAAACACACGAAAACTAACACTTTTGCGAATTCGTTTAAATAAAAAGCAAAATAAAATACGAGGAATGCAGGCCCGCGTTTTTATATCAGGATTCTTACCAATACCGGGATGTTTTTTTGCATTTTATGGCGTGGGTGGTTTTGTAGGTGTTGAGTTGGCGGGGGTGGGTTTAAAGTGTGGATGAGGATAGGGAGAGAGTTAGCGGACGAGAGGGAGGAGCGAGGCGAGAGAAACCGGCAAATAAAAAGACTCGTATTTATGCATGGAATTTGTGCTAATAAACTTGAGCCCATGAATCCCGTGGATGCAAAGTCACCGGAAAAAAATATGCAAAGTCGAGCCTCGCTGAAGCCAAATTACATTTAACTGCGGTCCAGGGATTGGAATTGAAAAACCTGTCTTTTCAGGCGGAAGGTAACGTTCAACTCGTTTTGAAAAGCATAGGATAGTCCGCAGCTCAAAGTGAAGACTATACCGCCTTAAAAATTGTATGCATAACTGCGAATTGAGAGGGATGAATATTGCGTGAAATTACATCCGAGGAACGGAGCAATGAATGCGCGAGAAAAGTAGTTTCGAGGTAGAAAAATTGCTATGCGCTATGTCTTTAAGTAGCGTTTTATTGGCGTTGAAACGTATTGCATAAGATTTATAAGAAAAACCCCCTACGGATTTCAGGTCCGTATTTTGGATTAGGTGTTCCAGAATCTACAGAGATATATTCTTAGATATAATATACTTAAGCAAAAAAATGATCATTTTAGTGCATTTATTAAAAAATTCTTACTATTCAAGTAGAGATATTTATTCTTTAGGTGTGAACAAAATATAAATTATGTTCCACAATAGACATCCTGCTTGAATTTTATTATATTAACATATCTTAGATCAGCGGTTCCCAACCTTTTTAACTTCGCGAACCCCTTGAGCTAACCTATTTCTTGTCGCGAATCCCTTTGGTTAACGTTTTCTCTTCGCGAACCCCTCGAATTGCAACAGTTTTGGCGGCAAACCCCTTATAATGGCTTGCGAATTTTGTAAAAAAATCATTTTGAACGCGTTTAATTCATTAAAAATAAAATGTTTATATAGCACATAATATATAAGCGTTTACAAAAAAATCAGAAAATCTGATTTTGTCATCAGTTCCTAGTTAGTAGGTACCCTGTAAAATTCAAATATAATTCCTGAAGCATAAGAAAAAATTAAGAACAAAACCATGCAACTAATTTGAAAGAAATAAAAATATTAGTAAGAATTGTAAAACCAAGCCATTACCAAATTTTTCTTGAGAACTCCTCAGATTTATTTGGCGAACCCCTATGGGTACGCGAACCACCGGTTGGGAAACGCTATCTTAGATAAACTAGATTTAGAATAAAATTACTATTGATAATTATTTTTATCGAACATATTCCAAATAAATGATGCATTTATCTCATCGCATTGAACTCCCCAGCATTAAAGTTCTTTGTCAACATATCCCTTCCTTTTTACTTTGCAAGGTCCTAATCGATCACATTTAAAAAAAAAAGCGTCCCTTTTTCTCAGTTTTCCCATTCCACTTTTTCCGTCACCTCTCTCAGACCTTATCACGACCTTCCTAACCTTTCGTCCCTCTCCGCCTACGCGCCCTCTCATTTTATCTTTCGAAACTCGTATAAGTGGCAATTAAAACGATTGGTCCAAAACATAACGAGGTCCGCGGATGAATCAAAGCCGGAGACAAGAGTTCCTTTGTGCTGAATCGCTAAATGCGGATCACGTCGGAGACCAGAAACTATCGCCTTACTGGCGTGCATAACGACGGGGTAGGTATATATACATTTCTCGTTTGCGGCAAGGAGATCCGATTCACTGGCGCTAAGCAGATTATTGTTGAGCCTTAGAAGTACTCGTTTTATGTGTGTGCGCGCGCGTAGTTGAAGGCCCCAGGGGACCGCATCGGGAATCTGCGCTCTCACGCCAATCTCTTTCATGCCACGCTCCCCACACGTGTGTCTCTCTTCCATCCTCTCTCTATCTCTCCCTATCTCTCTCTCTCCCAACGCCCTCACTCCTCCTCTCGGAAGCAAACCTTTCCTTGCGTCAAAACGGAATTCCATTTCGAATCTCGGATCAGCCCTCGGATACGATGGGAATTTGAATTTAAATACGCGGATCCATTTCGCTGTATTGGAACAGCATTACCCTTTCATTTAGTGGATATTTAAGGGAAATATATCCGAAGAAATAATTGTATTTAAAAATATACTTATCGTTAAATCTAAAAATCTGATGTAGCCACCACATGACTTTCTCCATACCTGTAGTATTTCTAAAAATTCCAAATGGATTAAATGATAATGAATATTTTAAGGAACTGCGAGAAAAATTTCAAGACTTTACAAAGAACAGAAATAGACTCATATCGTAGCCTTATGTTATTGGATATATCTAGGAATCTCCAACAATTAAGAAAATAAAAAGGAGCGTTACTAAGACAACTAAGCGTCAATTGTTAACAAATTCGCCGGCAGGTGGTGGCAACTAAAAGATTAGTTTTAAAAATATCTCTTAAAAATGTATTATATGGGAAAATGTTCCAAACAAAGGTTGTAGAAAATTAAATTTCCTACAACTTTTATTCCAATATTTTTTACATTAATCAAATATAAAAGCAAATATTTCATAAAACGGATAAGTGACAAGAGTAAACACCAGCTTCCGGTTGACTGATCTTTACTAAAAACTAATCATCTCTTGTAACTGTCATAAAAATGTTAAATGTAACATTTCGCGTTGATCTGATTAATACTTTTTGATTTAGAGCACTCACAAAAAACACGCGCGCACGCACACACACACACACACAGACATAATCGAGAAAATGGTCAAAACGTTTTTAGGGGAACTCAAAACGTGTATTTCCGTTGAAATCTTGAAATTGATTTTATTCATGAAAACACTTTCCCCTATACTACGTATGAAGAAAGTAAAAATGGTCATATTAGACTCGTAACCATATATATTTATATCGCAAGTTTATCCACAAGAAACAGAAAATAATGTAAATAAAATAGTACAATTGATTCCTCATTCGGCAACTTAATTTTCCCGTAAGTTTTTTATATTAAAATTATATCAGGCGAAATTATTATTATTAAAAATTTAAACATTATAGCGATGGATTCATTAGAGGAAATTCTTTTAATAAATAGAAAATTAAAAATCATGACATGATAATCTTCAAAAATATATCATTTAGCATTGTTTTACTATTCAATGATGGATATTTACAATTTTGCAATATAATTTTTACTACCTACCCCTTATTATGGACTATTAAACAATAGTTCCACAACTGCATCCAACATTTCAATTTTATTAAAATTAAATTTTCATAATAGTGTTTAACTCTGTTGCTGGTTTGCATGACATTTACAGCATACGTCTATTATATTTTTTGGGAACATAACAAGCATCCATTGAGAAAATATAAACAGAAAATTATTCAATAAAACGTTTTTTTGTTACTACCTAAAGTAAATTTTTGATGGGTAACATGCAATCAGCATTTCTCGACCGCCTGATTCTGAGAATCATTTTGACATCGTCGTTAACATGAAAACAAATCACAATTCCGCGACTATTGAACGTGAAATGCATTTAGCGTTACACTTTTTTCGAATGCGAAACGAAATAGCGAAACTCGCTCGACGCGGATCATATGGTGGAAAAAGAATGAGCGGAGTTCGGAAGAGAGAAAATGAGAGAAAGGGAAAAGCTGGGCTCCCGGCTTGCACAGTTGAGTTAAAAGACTAAATTCCACTATATGTATATGTATATATGTATACATACACCGGGTTTCCCTCCTCCCTTCTGTATTTGGTGTGGAAGGCAACGGGAAACCACCACACCGTGGTCAAAACCAATCAATGAATTGGTAGGACCTGTCTTAAGACAATACGACAGAACACGAATGAATTAATGAATGAATACATAAATAAATATAAATATGTATATAAGACACATACAAATACGTACATGTTTAAACCCGCATACTACATATCTTGCTCTCTTTTAGGAAGACGAGTAAATAAACAAAACAAACGAAATCCGGAATTGAGTGCGGCGCATGTGAACTCTCAAGGGATAGGGCGAACAGACGCAAAAAACCGATGAGATGAGCGGCGCGAGGAGTGAAGGTAAAAATTCTCTCGAAACAAAAAGACGAACGAAAGAAAAAAACAGTGAAAAATATACACCGCTTTTGATTCTAGGGCGGAGGCGGTTAATAAAGGAGGGCACATGGGCTCGCGGGAGTGGATTCGCCGCGATGTACTGGAGCTGGAATTGAGTGAAGGGGAAAAATTGCGCGAGCAGGGGGAGAGAGGGAGGGAGGGAGAGAGAGGGAGGGAGAGAAAGGGAGGGAGGGAGAGAAAGGGAGGGAGGGAGAGAAAGGGAGGGAGGGAGAGAAAGGGAGGGAGAGAGAGGGAGGGAGGGAGGGAGGGAGAGAGAGAGAGAGAGAGGGAGGGAGAGAGAGGGAGGGAGAGAGAGGGAGGGAGGGAGGGAGAGGGTTGGGCGGCGGCGAGGTTTGCGGGAGAGAGGTCTGAACGAGATCACCCTCGCCATGTGCCTCCAGCACCGCCCACGCGCAAACAGATAACGCCTCCCTCCGTCCTTCTGTCCTTCACCTTTCTCCACACATCTCTCCCTCCCACGTTCATCTGCGTCGTCATGCGTAGTCTATTAAAAAGTCTCGTGCGCGAGCAAGATTCTTTTCCCGCACGTGGCTAGATGGAGTGGAATGCTGAAGAGGGAGGGAAAGGGAGGGAGGGAAAGGGAGGGAGGGAAAGGGAGTACAGAAAGGGAGTACGGAAAGGGAGGGGGAAAGGGAGGGAAGGAAAGGGAGGGAGGGAAAGGGAAGGAGAGAGGGAGGAGGGATGGAGAGGGAGGGAAAAGAGGGGAGGAGAGGGGGAGAAATAGAGAGACGAAAGTGAACGCGTTTCGCAGTTTAGGGGTTGGTGGGGTGTGGTAGATGGGACGTGCACTGGAGCTGACGCGGGTGGCAGTGCGTGAAACGGGTGTGCCAATTTAAATCACGGGCGTAATAGAGCGAGGAGAGGCGCATTAGCAGAGAGTAACGCGGTGACACACGATTGGGGCGTGGGAACCCCAAGGGGAGTGGGGGGAGGAGTGGAGGAGAGCACGGGCGGGAGAAATGGACGCGGAGTTAGATTCGCAAATGTAAATGCGGAAGAGAATCTCGGGGGTATTTCCCTCCGCGAACCAGTCAACTTTCAACAGCACGGATTATAAAAATCGCCGTCTGTTTCACTTTACGTTCGAAAACTGCGTATTCGCCTCGGTTTAAACTTAAAAAGAGATGTACGGAATCTCGTTTCTTTATTCTTTTATAGTTTCTCCATGCAAATAAATATTTTTATAATACTTCCAGTAATTGTTAATATTGATAGCGATATTGATAATTCCAAAAAAAATCACGCAATCTGTGATATTCGATTTTTTATGAAGGGTAATAGTTCATAGTTGACATTAATATAAAATTTTCAAAAACTGTTGATGTGTTTTTTATGCTCCTGAGAATCTTATTCGATCGTCAGCTATCGGTAAGAGAATTTAAATATAATTAGGGATGTACAGTAACATCAGGTAGATAGCGAGTGTCTTGCAAGCCAAAAGAATTTTTAAAAACTCCAATTACGCACTTATCACGCGATCTTTCGCACGCACGGAAAATGATCTAAGCGTAATGAGACTTGGTATGGCGTTAAAGCGCAGCGACGCGTGCGGACGCAGCCACGTATTCGGGAACGCCACGCCGCGGCAGTCACGCCGCGATGCTCGCCGTGCCCGTTGCGTCGCCAGGATTGATGGCGCGCCGTGGCCCAAATCAAAACACGCGGAAATTTACGGGCGCGTGTAATAGACTTGCGGCGAAGAGCGCTCGTCGAAGGACGAGCACTTCCGAGAGATGTGCGCGGCAGCGTGAAGTGACCTGGGCCGCGCGCTGGATCCTTTTTTGGGGCATCTTTGGGATGTTACCACGAAATGGGTCGGATGAAGCAATACGGGGAGAGTAATGGGCATTTCGTGGCACTGGAGATACGGATGGAAATTTTATAAACTTTGAAAGACTTGGACTGAGTCGCAGATCCATAAAACGAGATTCGGGCGCCAATGACCATATCGTGGTCTCTTTCGACTTCGGCGCCTCACTTTTCCCCCTGGACTAAAACATCGATCTAGCATAAGGCGGTTTGCTGATCCGTCTTTCCGCCTCGGAGTCAGCTGCAGGTGTTTCACTGCCGTTTTATTACCACACTGCGCGTGCTATCACGCAAGATTACTTCGTCTTATCTGAAAGAATGGCTCTTGCGATCGGGGCCGAGCTGGGATCGAAAAGCAGATCCTGTGAGAATTCCCTCGTCGCCACGACTATTTTGCTCCATTCCGTTTGGTGCGTTCCGTGGGTTTCCCTCCTCGGCTCCAACGATCCTTATAAACTGCTCACGCGTCTTTCCTTCCAAAGCGATACCTCTGGGTATGCTGTAACACGGGTCTCCATGAGCGACTTGCATAGGAATTTCCTGGAACGCCTTGAGTGCGGCACCGATTTCTTCCCGTGGGTTTGACGGGGGTTCCAGAAATTGGTTTCATTCATGGCCGACGCCGAGGATCGAGAATGTGTTCGCTAAGTTCATTGCTCTCCTATCAGTCCCTCCTAGGTATTACAGTTAGTGTAGGGCATAATTATCAATGCTGAAGATTGTCAATTTGTTCCTAACCAGTGGGGTAATGCATGGTACTGTGGAACGGAAAACCTTTTGGGGATCCCAGTGCAAAATACTTTTTGGTGCGTCATATTATTATTATTATATAAAAATAATTTTCAATAACAAATCAACTTACTATCCATCGATAAGTGCAAGAATATGCACTTTTCAATATGATACGGTGGCAACAAATGATTTTCACTTATTTTTATGAGTCTTGCCAGAAATATAGCTGAAAACAAATACATGTTGCACTCTCCGGACAAATCGAAAAATTACGATGGCCTCAGGGATAGCCCGAACTACGAGTTGGAATGGTTTTCAGAAAATAACGAGTTAATAAAAATTAATGAAAAAAATACAAAGAATTTTTTATGAAATGTCTTTGTTGTTGGAGTTCCTTTGACTGAGGATTCCGATTCATTGCTCCGGTTTGCTATTAGTACGCTACGTCACTGGCACATTTTTATCTGTAGAATCAATAATTAAAATTTAATTTATTTCCAATAAAGTAGTAGCCATGGCAGAACGACCATTTCTTCGCCGTATTAACTATGTATTTAATTTTTTTTATATAAGATTAAATGAAATTCTACCAGGTGTAGAAATTTCGTGTGCTATTTCCAGTAAAATGGCGGCACTGATTTAGCGAGGTCTCCCAAGTATATCAATTTCGTGCGGCATTCCACTTTAAAGAAAATGAGATTCCTGATTGTGTAACTGTGACACTGATAGGCCATTTTTGTTACATATTTTAATGAAAGCCTCAATTATAAAATGCTTAATCGTACGATTTACATATGCAATGGGAGATATTTGTAGCAAAAACGCAATCAAATAATTTTTATTACAAAAAGTTTTTGTCTTATGGAATCATATACATGACGTAGCAGCAAATATAAATATTATTTACGTCCCTTCGGGCTTAATCACATATTTATTATTTGTTTGTTAATAATCTAGATATACAAAAGTCCTAAAATATTACCAAGTGCAAAAAGACAAAAAAATACGTGTTATAATTTTGTCATTGGCCGCAAGGGAAAATGGCACTCATCGACCTCGATAAATACTCGGATACTCAGATGCCATGCCGGTCTCGTTCACTTTAGTTTTTTGTCTGTTTTTGAGTGAACCACAGAGAGCATGTCCATTACAACTGCAAAAATCTGCGCAAAGTCAGCGATCCTCGATGTTTTATGTTCGAAAGAAACTTTTCCGCACGACGTGACCGCTAACCTACCGACCGCCAACTAGTTATGCGTCTGAGATTGCAGAGTATTATCTCCGAACTATTCCGGTCCTCCGATAATAGCCATAATGGTCAGAGACGATGGGTCCATTATTAATCCAAGTAATCAACTTGATGGATCGGACTTCTACGCTGAGGGACTCTGCTTTCATTTTGAGTCGCTTCAAAGGCGACGAGCAACACAGAGAACCTTTGCCTATTGAATCTCTTCCAGGACCTCATTACTCAATCTCTCAAATATCGTTCCTCGTTTTTATTCTCCACATCCCTTTGCTCTCGCACGTGATTTTCCTCCGAGCACTGTCGAGTCGAAAACTAGATGGCCATTTTGGGACAAATTAAAAATTCTACCATTTTCTTTCAGTGAGCGCATTTCGTCATTCAATTTTTTCTTTATCTGCCTTTATCGTGCTCATTTTTAGGAACACAATTGGTTTGCATTGCCTGATAACGCAGCTTGATGTGAAATTAAGTTTAATCATAGTGCAGCTAAAGAGATAATTTCAACCTGGATATTTAATTAGAAATTGCAATAAAAACCTAAAAAAATAATTAATTAATAGATTAAAAGGTAATACGTATCTTTATGCTTAAGTATAAATAATTATAATTTAAATCTCCGAACGAGATTTATATTTGCTAACATCGAATAGGAAAAAAGTTCGACTATAGCAGACACATTATTTCTACGAGATAAAATATTAAATAAAATATTAAAATGTCTTTAACTTTTTAATTGTGACTAAATAAAAGTTATGAAAATTATTATAACAAAATAGTTAGGAAAATTGGTTACGAAGGATTGGTGTGTCTTGCATTCTGTAAAATCAAAATTCCTTGTGCTTTAAGTTTCAAGGCATGAATTTTGGGAAGCAGAAATTCCACTTAAAGGGCAAACTTAACGTAGTTTTCTAGAAAGTACTAAAAATAAACGTGGAAAAGGGCATTTGGCTTTATCGACTTATAAAAACTGTACGCCCCAAAGGAAATATAATTTTTTACATTAAGCGTTGAGGAAAACGCGACTACATTACGCTTGCTTAATAGTTCGAGACTTTTAAGGAAAATGATCATTTAAAGCGTTTTAATGTTATCTGAGTGGGCTGGCTGGCTCACTGCAGAAATTCCTCGCCGAACACTTGGCAAGACTCTATAGGAAGGTAATTAAGATGACTGGATAGCTAGAGTATCTCCTGCCCCTCCCTGCCTTTCTCCCCCCTCCCAATCTTTCCATTCCTATTTCCCCCTCCCCCCCCTCTCTCTCTCTCCGTGCTCATGGATCAAGTAAAGCATGTAGGTACTGCGAACGACCTGAAACTATGTTGGCAATTTCTCGACAGATAAATCCCGGCAGGAATGTTTGCATTCGTCCAAATGAGAGCTCCTCTAAAAGGATTTTCTTGTTTGTTTTTAATTAAAGCAGAAAGTAAAACTAACGAGGGTAGATGAAATAATAAATTAAGTGTGTAGTTACACATTTCACTAAAGGATTGGGTAAGGAGTTTTTAGCATCAATTATAAAACGTTCTATTTCCCTTTCTATAAGCAATCTGTATCATCTAATGACCATTTAACATTTCCACACTTGTAAAATGCTCAAAAAATAAAATATTTGATGCACTGGAAATCAATGAAAATTGCGTGCAACTGGAAGTCAATGATAATATTTAGTGTAAATTTTGATACTCACACATTATCACTGCTATATGTAAACTTGTTAGATAGACCCTTTCTCCTTACCTAAAAATACAAAAGAAAACAATTAAGCGAGACTATGAAAGTAATTACACAAAATAGTTTACATTTAGGAAGCTTTTCTTCTTATGCTTAAAAAGTGGAACTATAACTTCAGCATTAATTTAGAAGTCAACTATTGTATAATTAAAATTTTGGAAAATATTCAAGTGTATGTCAAGGTAACAGGTACGCCATATTGCAATAAAAACTTCCAGCGATGGTCTTCTGACATAATGGAATAAATCTCTAGGAGATCAAAAGACAGGTGAGCTACGGATATTGTGGAAAACCTAGAGCTAACTAGAAGGAAAGAGTTAGGTGAATGAGAAAATCTAAAATAAGCACATCCAGCCAAGGCAAAAGAATATATGACTGTGATTATTTATGTTGACAAATGTGTTCATGCTAATTTTTATTTTATTTTTTTTTTCGCAGCAAACACTCAACAATTAACAAGGAATGCTTCCTTAAATATAATCCCGAAATCGCTATGCTGGCATCTCTCCCGCCTCAAAAAGAAAGATGCTGAAGCGGTGTTTGAAGACGCATTAACTATTCTTAAAGTGGTTCAACGCTTCGAGAGCAAAAAAATGCGGGCATGGCTTAAAGCGAGTAATTCGACCATTATCCCGTCTTTTACGCCAGCGCCGTTTCTCCTTTGTTTAAGGAAATAATCGTCCCCTAGCGTCGAGGAAGAAGCAAGGCGGCGAGAAAAGTGAGCAGGGAAAGGAGAGGAGGAAGGAGCACGACGAATGAGTCGCTAAAATACTATTTCCCGACCCTTAAATCTCGCCGTTCTCGTAATTTATCGCTCTCAGTCTGTAAACAGGAGCGCAGAATAAGTGAACCCCTCCTGGTCATTCGTTCATATTTATTTTCTACATCTCCCCCTCCCCGACTACCCTCCGACAACCCCCTCTTCCATTCCCTCCCCTTCCTACTCCCCCCCCCCCCCACTACCCCGCTCCGAGCATGGAATGACTCGAACCGACGTTTTAACGAGTCATAATGGGAACGCGACATACGTTCGCCCGAAAAAACACACAAATTTCCATTTCGAGGATGCGAAATTAATGGCTGACCTTGCGCGAGAATCACGCTCGCCACCGCAGAGAGAGAGGGAGATAGAGAGTGAGGGAGAGAAGATGGTGTGGGGGTTGGAGGAGGAAAGAATGGGAAAGAGGAAGGAGGAGCGCTGGAGGAAGAATGGAGTGACCCCTTTACGCACGTACGTTTGATGCTAGAGATCCCCAATCACGGAGAATACTTCGCGTGCAATTCATCACGGGGCGCACTCGAAAAACACGGAGCACATAATCGCAGTACATCACCTCTCAAAACGAGGAGGCTCTCAGTTTTAACGCGGGGCTGATGGTCCTTTTGCTCTTTGACTCACGTTGCTGGAAATTTATCGTTACGGCGGTTTTAATGGGCAACGCGTACATCTAAATCCTTTTCTGTATTGCGAAAGATTAAATATATAGATCGTTGTAATTTTTCAAAAAGTAATATATAAATGAAAATATCGCGCATTAAATAAAGATTAGTTCCAGGGTTGTTTGAGCTGCGTAAAGACTAATATTCTCAGCACTAGCATGCATGAGAAAAACAACATTAAAGTTTCACTATTGTGCTCAATGACTTAAAAGCTAAGATTTTATAAACACAAACATTTAACGAAGACAACACTCATTAAGGTGCTATCTTTAGTAACTATGTGTAACTACGTATCTTGAATCTTCGATGACTATCAACGAGAAGAAACGTTCGAAAGCAGCTTAACGTGAGAGAGAAGCGCCTCGTAATATTTTCATATGTCTCCGGAGGTTCTGAAATATATAAAATACCAATTATTCATCTTTTTAACTTCAATTTACCCACACATTTAGACTAGAAACAGTCGTAAATTAATATTACTAATTTTCTTTGAATAATGCACGCTGACTCAAGCTCTTTGATGATAATTTGGGACAATTATTTACGAAATTTTGATAAAAATAATATATAACATGTTATTTTAAAGTTTCATTCGATTGAATAAAGAAAAATTAATCTAAAATTGTCAAATTAAATGCAAAATCTGGCATTAACGACTCACAGAAGTGTAACAGCTGTTCAAATTTTCTCCCCAATGATATTATTAAAGTAAATCGCTAGCAGCCCAAAAGGCATATGAATTCCGGCTATGCACGAAGAAAGGGGAAGCCTTGTTTCGTATTCTAGAAGCGGACTGCACGTGGGACTCCTTGACACATCTCCCATAAAAGGAATGCGATGCTGGAAACTCTCCCTAAAAAAGACAGTCAAAAGACAAAGTAAGAGGGAAAAAAGCAAGGAAATACATAAACGGTACATTAAGCAGGGAATGCCTATGGCTGCAAGAGTAATTAACGAGATAAATCAAGGCGAGAGGCGGGGGAGAAGGCGAAACACGTGGAATATATTCCGCAGAGAGTAGTACGAGGAGGGAACCGTGCGAAATGGAGGAAATGAGGAGGATGGTGCGGCGAGAGAGAGAGCGAGGGGTCTGGGGTTTGGCGCGGTGGGTGGGAGGAGATGGAGGCAAGGAGGAAAGATATGGGACCTAAAAGGGGTACGTGGGGAATCGAACAGGCGATCCCCTCGCGTAATGAAAGGATTGGAAAGGGTCAGAATAAGGGGGTGGCGGCGGGGAGGGTGGATTTTAAGTGAATTGTGCGTAACACGGTTGGGGCGGCGGGGTAGCTACAAGGGCACAAGGGAGTTTTGATTAGCATGAGGGTAAGGACGGGCAGGCTGACGACTTGGAGGGTCGAGCGAAGAGAGAGAGAGAGAGCGAGAGAAAAAGAGAGAGAGAGAGAGAGAGAGAGAGACGTGCGATATGAGAAGACGGGAGGGATGAGGGACGAAGTTGGAGAGAGTAAGGGAGTAAGACGCTGAGATGCTAATGAACGGAGAAGTTGCCGAAGTGTTTACGCAGTGATTAGGGTTTTGGAGAGGGACGGGTATAAGAGAAGGCACAAAAAGTGTTTCCATTAACGCCTCCACGCGATTCTAGATATTTTATGATAAAGCAATAAGTCATTCATTGCAGTGGATTTAGCAGATAGATACTTATGCATAAAGAAATGTAATTTTTAAATAAAAAATGACATTAGCCATTCAAATTATATTAATTGGCCATAAAAACGTATATCAGCGCTTATGAATGGAATATAATATTCAAAGATGTAAATATTCAGATTTTCGTCTAATATAAGGAATCTAAATGGATCATGTAAAAACCTAATATTACAAAATGTATATACTTTTTTGCATCTTAAGAAGATATAAAATTAGACAACCATCGCCTATGAAAATAAAAAAAATGATGAATGAAGGATTAGATTTTCAGGTAATAAATGTGAAATGAATTTTCAATTCTCTCATTCGTCAAGGAGTAAAAAGAATTAAGTAGCACACAATATTACAATTAATAATTCCTACATACCAATGCTCGTAATACACTATCTTGTGTTGATTTAGAAAGTTCACTAATATCTTCAGACTATTTATTATATCCTAATAATAATCTCGTTTCCATTTCTGAAGAAATATACTGCCAATTAAATATAAAATATTACATTCAAAATACTATATAATCAAAGCATTATATTAGCTGAACGGCTACTAAATGCAATTAAGCCTTCATTACATCTTTTGAATATCATTTATTTAATTACATATGATCTATCTAGCGCCTTCTAGAATATATGTAAAAAGGGCCGGAATTCTGGAGATAAACCTTGTACCTATGGTTCCAAAAGTTTGCCTACCTCCTCATCAAGCGATGAGAAACCAAAATATTAGTTCAGAACCCTGGAGAGTTTGGCACCGCAGAATACATTTAGAGTCGACATATGGACCGTTATTTTTCCAAGACTCTCGGGAGTCGACGCAAAAAAACAAAGGAAAATAAAAGCACAATTTCAGACGGCAAGGGCGAAAAAAAACAATATTCATAGGTATAGAAAATAGAGTCGCTCTTTATTGAGGGAGGGAGGGAGTGGGGGGTGGAGGGGGGGAGGGAGGGAGGAAGGTAGAGAGGAAGAGGGGGAGAGAGGAGAAAGAGAGGGAGGGAGAGAGGGGGAGAGGGGTGGGGGAGGGAAAGAGAGAGAGAGAGAGAGCGATAGACCGTCTTTATCTTCACATTTCGTCCCTCTCTTTTTCTCACGTCGAGGACTCAAAAGACGAAGCAATTGATGAAGGGAATCAACGGCTCGCTCAGGAGACCTGGGCGCCGTTGCTTCGTAACTGTTTCCCAGCGACGTAATCTTTCCCCTCAGTTCCCCCGCTCCGCATCACTGCACACCTCTCATCTCACATCCCGAAAGAAAACCTTTTCTTCCTTCCTCATTATTTATATTTTTTGCTTCTGAAGGTGGGACCGTGGAAGATACAAGCTCTGAAATACCGACAAGGACTGGAAACGAAACGGCAGTACAGGAGTTCTGTTTTTCCGAAAAGAGGAAGAGAAAAGAAATTAACTGGCGGAATCGCAAAGTTTCGCCATTTGGCCGATATAAAAAGGGGGTCAAAATTTTTTATACTCTCAGATCTCGTTTACGGACAAGCTAGGCAGATAAAAGTATTCATCTCGTGGATGATAACGGTTTTAAGAGTTGTAGAGAGGAATGTAGGATTGAGTAGCGAAGCGATAATCGGATGGAGAGGCAAGTGGTGGGAGAGAAAGATACGCTTCAGGAAAATAGGGCGACGGATTCTTAGGCGGGCGAAGCTGTTTATTAAAAGATGAGGATTTCCCTCGTTTTGAAATTCTCTAACACAAGGTAAAGGGAAAGGCAGCGATAGGATTAGGAAAAAAACGAATAGCTTACAGGTATGCTTTCCACATTATCCCCGTTTTCTGGAGCGTAATTCATAAATAACGGCAAAACAAACGATCGGAAGCTCTAAAAATTAAAAGAAAAAATAAATTTAAACTATGAAAATTAGATATTCATTTGATCCAAAGAACAGGGGAAATGTATAATGCATGATAAGTCCTGCTCCAACTTTGCTACGGACTGAAACCAAGAGAATATATCTATGTGTGTGTGTGTATACATACGCACAGACTTATGTTTAATAAAATCCGAGGATACGTAGTACTTTTACATAAATATTAATCACTTAAGAATTTAATTAGAGCGCTATAGTCTCATAACAATTATAAATACAAGTATGCACGTTGCAGCTACGCTTGAAATTAATTTGAAGTTAGAACTGACCAAGTAATGTAGTGGAGGATAAGCGACTAAGTGACTGAGGAGAATTTCGTCAGGTTGGAAAACTATAGTATGAGAGGAGAGAGGAAGCAGGACTTCTGAGAAAAATTACAAAACATTCACTCAAAATAAAATAAATTTTTAGAATTCATTATATATTTTAACATACTTTTGCCCCTATTATTTAACCAATCTCACTGCAATGTTCACCCTTTACAATGTATAGCAGTGTAATATGTAAACAATTTGTTGAAAACAATAGCAGTAAATAACAACGCCGATAATCACGAAATAATAATAGTTTGCAAATTGGACGTCAGGAATACTGACAGCTACGTGAGTGGAGAGGAGGTGAACCTTTAAGCGGTGCACTATATGCTGAAATCATCAACAATACGATTTTCCTAGACGACGAAAGATTTTTGACGTAAAAGCCGTGAAATTTTTTATTCCAATACGGACTTGTGGAATGATTCGACGCATATTCGAAAATCGACCGTAGAAAAATTAATTTTCATTCTTTTAGGCGTTGGAAAGTTGACGATATGATTTCTTATGCACGTGCGCACAAAACTTAAACTGAATTTAGCCATTTGAGAAAGAGAAAAAACCTGTACTTGACCGAGAATCGAACCCCGGTCTCTCACTTACCGGGAGACCCGGGTTTGATTCCCGGTCGAGTACAAGATTTTTTTCTCCTTCTCAAATGCCAAATTTCCTTTTAGGCGTTGATTGGTTCCAGTCCCATATTTTACGACGTTCCAAAGCCCCTAAAAATACTTGTCTCGGGTATCTCCAATAGCCACAACCTAAGACAAGTATTTTTTAAGTGCTCGTCCTTAAACTTATTTCCTAAGTAGGGATTAACAATCTGTGAGAAGACAGCTCGTCTAGAATGAAAAGTTTTTCAGATATAATCTCTTTCCAGCCATCACTTCCGCGAGCGGCATTGATCTTAACTTCACATAGCGTTACAGCATTTGAAAACGAATAGGTTTCCACGGTCTATTAAGCCGTAAAATGAATATTTGGAATTTGTCTGAAAATGCCCTGATTCCGATAGAATCTCGATGATGATAAGGGAGAAGGGATGGATTAAGACGAAGTAGGTTTGGAGAGACAGGTGGGGAGAAGGAAAGGGCGCTGGTAATGGAGGAGAGGGCGGCGTGGGAGGAAATGACTGGATGTCTATGGTTAAGGAGAGTTAGAGAGGCCGACCGCCGCGTGTACTTAGGGCACAGGACGAATAGAGCGTTATTGGCGCGATGTCCACAGTGCGCATGCAAGTCAGCGAGGAGCGGCATTTAGGATTTGGAAGTCCGGGAGGAGGAGGAAGAAAGAGAGTGGGGAGCCTATCGAGAGGCAGGAAAGGGAATGGAAAGAATACCCGTGTTCTGCGGACTCTTAGGACGCTGTGGAGCGGACACCGAAATGCCATTAAGCGGAAGAAGCCCAAGCGTGGGCGCTGCGGGGATAGGGGTGCGGGAAAGTGGGAATACGCGCGAGAGAGGGGAGGTGCAAAAGTTGGGAGGAGGGGGAGCGGGGCTAGTAGTATTGCGAGATGGAGGCAGGGGAGAGAGGGGGGAGGAAGCAAGAGGGAGGAGGAAGCAAGAGGGAGAGGGGAAAAAGGGATCGTGGAAAGAGAAACAGCTTCGGTCCGTGAGGGAAACAGTTTCGGCGCAAACCTTAATTAACTGACCTTGGACCGCTCACTCCCCAGCCTCCTCCTTTCTCCCTCCCTTTCTCTCTCTCTCTCCCTTTCTCTCCCGGAAAGATCCCGAGTGCGCATCGCCGCACTGCACTTTAATTTCCACCCGCCACTCTGTATCTGTTGCCCTCTTCCTCTCCCTCACTCCATCGCGACGTCCCACGAGGCGAAAAGGAGCGGCAAAATACAGACGAAATAAGGATAGAGGGAGAGAGAGAGACAAAGACCAAATAAAGGTTTCTACCTTTCCCACCTCCCCTTCTCTCTCGTTTCCCCTTCCGCTTAATCTTGATGAGGGATTTTCGACTGACCATCGGGCGACGCTGCGTTCATTTCTACACTTCTTTCCCGAAAACATTGAAGCCGAATTCGCCGCTCTCATAAGCAGTTAACTGAAGCGCAATGATAAAATTTCCAAAGCGGAGATGGAGGCGGATTTGAGAGGGTTAAATGAGAAAAAAGGGGGGATCGCTAGGGTTTGGCGGCGCCAGAACGGATACTTTTTCAGTTCATCCTAGATGCTGCGCCTCCAGAAGGAACTCGCAAGTGTGACTACCTTACTGGCTTCACGTCCGAATCTTGGCATTTTCTCACCCACTTCTTTCCGTAATCAACTACCTACTACGTAATCCTACATTTCCCTCATTTCTGGCGCTGTTTTGTTATGATCATTTCAATTTCTGTTAATATTAATGCCTCGTATTTATTATAGTTATTTATTTTAATGTTATATTATTTGTTACAGTTATATGTTTCAATGTAATGGGGTCTCTGTGCTGTTTTTGAAACTAAATAAATAAATGAGAATGGGGGGGGGGAGGGGTTGCAAGGTGGGATTCGAACACAACACGATAGTATTTGCTATCAGTGAATCGTTTAAGGTTATATAATTACTTTTCGCAAACACAATTAAAATTGTCTCTAAATCTCCCCCACACAAAAAATATTTCATGAAATTGGGCTAAAAATTATTTCAATTTTAATCTTTACAATTACAGTGTTCAAATTAAAAAAAACAGCATTATTTTTTCAGCAAATAATAAGTACTTAATACACCCTTTTTCCTAAGCTATCATTATCACTGTTGGTCATTCTTCGTGAAATTAGAAATTTTAATGAGGGCAAGAAAACCACTCATTCCTTATGCAGGCAGATTTTCTTTCATCTCCCATGGCAGCGAATTTCAAGAAGTACATGTGCGAGACTTGAAAGAATTCCCACCTCGCCTTACCTTTTGGTTCTCATTTTATATCCTCATTATTCATTTAAGAACTCTTTGAACTTAAGGAATGGCTTAGTAATTGATATAAAAAGATGGAAAATGAGAGAGAGAGAGAGAGGGGGGGACCTTTTGCGTTTGCAGGTGGATCTTAGCTCCGAAATAACTTTATGGGAATTGCATTCATTAAACTCATTCTCTTCTTTACGGATTTATTCTTACGAACGGTGAGAATTGGAGCATCCCATCGAGAATGCGCTTCGAAAATAATTATTCGCATTTTCGTTGTTTTTTTATTTCTTATTCATGTAATATGAACATCACAAAATACACTAGGAATGTTACTAAATTACGAAATAAGTTACCTTGGTTATCAATATCCATTATTTGTACATAACCTGCTAGAGAATTAATGGATATTTTCATTTTCTACAGTAACTCAGCAACTGGGCAAGAGGATATGGAGCGTTAAAAATTTAATTAACCGTACGTGAAGTAAAATTCAAATTTAGTGCTTGTTTATTGGAATCAGCGCACCACGAACTGCACTATCTACAATTTTGGCAATAAAAATGTTCAGAAAAATTTATGAAAACTAGAAAAAAACCTCACCGCATCGGAAAATTTATTTTCAACATTCGGTAGGAAATATTTTTTGAGGCAAGTATGACAGCATCAAATACTGCAACCGAGACGATTAATCTGGAAGAAACGCAAGGAGCGCCGAAGCTACCCAGCATAGCCTTTATTGCACGTATTTTTTTATCAAACGCCATCTTTTTCCATCACGTGTCACGCGTTTCCTTTTTTCCCCTCTTAGCGGACCTTCGCAGATGCCGCCGCCCTGCCCACAGAACCACACACACACACGGACACACACTCCTCTATCTCCTCCTCACTTCTCTCCTTTCCCACTCCCTCCCACGTCATTCCTCCCTCCCCATCCCTTCCGTGCATGCACCGTTCCCCTTTTCCTCCCTCTCCCTACAAGAGACACACGCGAGAGTCCCTCTTGGGAAATACGGGAGCTGTGCAATGTGTTCACTGCGCACCAACACGCACGCGTCTTAGAAACTTCTTACGCCTCACGTCCCTTCCTTCTTCTTGCTACATTCCGTGTACGCGTAATGCCCTCTCCCCCACAATGGCACCCGCTCCCTCTTTTCTTACCCGCTTCTCTCTCGCTCCCTTCTTCGCTTGCGTCCCCCATGCCCTTCTCCATGCGACAACCTCCCCCTTCCTTCCCTTTCTTCTCTCTCTTTCTCTTCCTGCCTCCTCCACCCCATAACCGGCTCCTTCCAAGGGATTCCCTCGAGGTGGGCCATTTATTGCGACAGTGGCCAGAAATTAGTCTCATCTTTCCCCCTTAACAATATGGCTCATACCTCAGACCGAAATCCCCCTCTTAAGCCCCATACACGTATATCAACCTTTCCACGCTATCTCCCTCTCTCTCTCTTTTTCTCCCTTCCACCACTCCCATCCCAGCCGCACACATTCTCCAACTCTCTCCCTCTTCGCCTCCAACTCCGCAAGCGTGTTGAATGGAAGGATGCGGAAAAGTATGGAATCCTGCGCAATATATATATTTCAGCTAATACCGTCATTATTCTTCCTTGATGATGATGGTGAAAATTACCATTTAACTTCAGACACGATTAAATATGCTTTTCTATAAGCAGATTAGCCACGGAATAATTTGAGCGTATAAATACATAGTATTATGCCTTATTATTTTTGCTTCCGTCGTTTTATGTACTAAGAAAGGTTCTTTAATGCGTAATGTATATAAAAAATATTATACGTCGATTTTGATAAAGTTTGCGTGCTTAAGGGAATGATTCATAATTGGGAAACTCAATGATTTGAAGCTGCAGAATTTGAAAGTCAATGTGGATTAATTTTTCAATCGCCGGTTGGGTTGCGTGACTGTTTATGGACTGTAATGGATTGCCCCTCTTCTCTCCGGTGGACTCATGTGACGCTGTGGCCTTTGGAAACGCTTTTCGTTATTCATTACCGCCGCAGTAGGTAAATAAGAGTAAATCACCACTTTTCGAGAAGGCAGCACCTACTACACTACACTAAAATACGAAGGAATGTTCTGTTAGCTCTTTAGAAAGGGAGAACATCACGTGGTGCCCTTGAACCGTTTACCAGAATACGCAAAGAAAGCAGTTAACTTTCATATTATAGTAAAATTCTGACATGATAATCGTAAAAATTTCATTAGCACAAAAAAGCTATAATTATCTTTAAAAACTCGGAACGACTCATTATAGCATAAGAATTGACAATTTTAAATGAAATATTCCTTGCGCTAATGCGAAGAAAAAACTGTAAATATCGACCAAGTTAGCAAAAATTATGAAAATAGGTGAACCTATGCACAAAAAGGCTCTGTGTGATTCTATGAGCAAAAAATACAAAATAAATAATTTATATCAAGAACCACCATGATTAAAAATATAAAATTATAAAATAATTTCCTAGGAGTTCTGAGATGAAAATAGTAGGTGTTCTGCGAAATGCCCATGGTTAAGAATGCAAAATATAGTATATACTACCAAACATATATCACTTACAGGGACGTCAAAGCAAGTACGTACAGTGTTTGATTTGAAAAGAAGAGATTAATCTGAAGCCTCATTATCTGTTTGAGATCGAAATTCGCCGCATGTAAGGAAAGAGCGTACTCCTCGCCACCTTAACCAAAGCCTTAATCCGTTCCCTCTAGCTAAGGAACCAAGGACAAGACACGGGGTGAGGAGGAGGGGTGAGGGGGCGGAAGATAGAAGCAGAAGAGTGAAAAGGAAGGAGAGAGAGGAAAGAAAAAGGATGAAAAGGAGGGTCTGGGGCGAAAAGAGAGAGGCTGGGCGGACGGCAAAGGGCGGCCCTAAGTGGATGGATGGGGCAGCGGGGGCAGATGGACGGCTGGAGGGAGGCCATCAGTGAGGCCATCTACCCACGCATCGGGAAGAGAGGGGAGGAGGAGGGGAAGTGGGTGATGGTAGAAGCCCCACTCCACGTCCCCGCTTCATTAGGTGGCCTAACAAACCGCCACCTACCCTGCCTCTGCCAACTTAGCCTCCGCTCGCCTCCCCCGGACCCTCCTCCGGCGCTAAGGGTCTCTCCCACTCCCCCAATTTCGGTCTATCCTTTTCCGCTCTCCTCTTTCTCGCTTCTTCCATCTCATCCCTCTTCATTCCTCTCTTTCCCTCTCTCGATTGAGACCTTCCTCTCTATAATCCTTGCGTCCCGTCTCCTCTCACTACGACTCTCTTCTTTCCTCCGTCCACCTTCCTATGCTGCCTCTCCTCCTCTCCCCCTACCCTCTCCTTTCTCAACTCAACTACCTTCTCTCTCTCTCGCTCCTTCCTTCACCTCTCCTCCTCTCTCTTCCTTCACCTCTCCTCCTCTCCCTTCGTCGCTCTGCAGAAGACATTGATTCTTCCTGACGGCATACCGCCCCACTCAAAGGGGGCCTCCTCCATTTTGGGATATGCTCGTGGGATTCCCCATTATCATCGAGAAGCTTTAGCTTTCACGGTAAAGAAAACCTCCCATCCCTTCAATTTCTTTCCATTTCGCTCCTTCCTCGGAATGGAACGCTTGCGGAAGCGGAGGAGTGAGTGAGTGTGTTACTAAGTCGGTTTCGGCGTTGTAATTAGATTCATTTGTTTCTCCCGAAATTGAGTTTTCTCCCAGAGCGAAGAAAATATTTGCTTAGTGATTGTGCTCATTTTTCATCGATGCGACTGGCGTTCGAAAGGGGGTCAGGATTTGATTGCGGAGATTGGCGAGAATTAAAACTTTAGCAGGTTAACATTTTTATCGACGGCGTATCCTCTCTTTTTCCTCTAATTTCATAAAGATGTAGCGATAGAAAAAGTCTCGAGGTTCAACTCAATTCTTGCGAAAACGGACATGAAAATCGCATCGTGCATAATTTAGATTGGTTAACTTTTCACTACGGAGGATAATTTTTTACTTTTCTCTGGAAAATTTCTTTAGATCCGCGACTGGATTTTACCATAATATAATTCAATTATTTATCAATACTACGAATTATAAATTTAAACAAATACTTTATTATCCCGCTTTCATATTCTTTCTTCTATCGACTTCCGCTACTTCTAGGCGCTAAATATTTAGCAAACGTAGATAATATATTTTTTGACAAACATTAGAATATAATTATGACATTTTATTTCAGTTCTAAAATACATCTTACACATCAGGGAAATTTCATCGAAGAACTTTCGAGCGCAAATGCGATTTATAGCGACGTTGTTAAAGCGATGGGTTTGCCGGCCGCAATCTCACCATCGTTCGGAGCACTTAAAAGTTACTTCAATCTCTCACATACGGATGTCACTTAATCCCCATCGCAATTAAAATGCGGTTTCTTCCAAAGTTTGACGACCGGCGGATTCGTTTTTATCATATCGCTCGAACGTATCCGAAGCATTTAAGAAAATGAGTTGCTCCTGACGTCGCCTCCGTATTTTGTGGCGCCGTGATAGAGAAAGTGGGCGAACGGCGAAGCTCGCATCTGAGGGGAAGGGTATATTTCGAATAACTACAATCAATATCGAAGCGGATAAACTTGTTTAAGAGAAAATACTAAATTTAAAATATACGGTGACAGTATGCTTTGTGGATCATTACATTAAAATTTTCACATACATACGGCGAGTACTTACTTTAACTTACAACTTCATCTAGTACGATATAACTATTACAAATATAATTAGTTAATTATTTTAGAAACTTTAGTGCCGCGTAGAAAAATGTGGAAGTTCTACTATCTAGAGAAAATATCGGAGCAAGATGCACGGAAGCTAAATATGCTTGCCGTCTAATAAATAAAACCTTGAGCAAATATCTGTTTAAAATAAAATAAAAACAAATGAAGTTTCGTTCATTTTTAAAAGAGGTCTAAAAAAACGTATCACTCACCAAAAATAGACCAGCAGCATTTTTAACATCCGTTCGATTGTATTTACCAATGTTTTTGCATCCATATTGGGTAAAATATATAGGTCACCTGAGTAAATATAGGATAAAATTGTGTAGGTACTTATGTATTTAATGTATGTATACACATATATACATAAGTGTACTTATAAGCACCTAGTTTTTGAACACCTGAAATTCTCCCAAAATTCAGCTGACGTTAAATTTCCATTAATTAAATTTTATGCAGGGGAAAAATTAATGAATACTCAACCCAAAAAATTTACCGGTGGCAAAACAGATATGACGCCATAAAAAGAACTTCAAAAGGAAACCTTAAAAAGGCATACCATTACAACATAGATTATCTACCCCGAATGAAATAAAAATGCCCCGGGCAATTTCCCTCCGCCACCTGCGTCAACATTCTTTGTGGGCGCGCTATCTCCATATCTTTCATTTAACAAAAAACTCTCTCATTGATTCTAATCCATCCTTAATTAATTTCAAAAAGCAGAGAATGAGCGGGAAGAAGGGAGCACGGAATTCCTGAGGACGCGGACGAAAGAAAAAATAATAAGAGCTCATCTTTAGCATTCTTCCGCATTAAAAAAATTCCCTTCTCCTCCTTTCCCAAACCCCCACCTCTCTCTCTCTCTCTTTCTCTCTCCCTCCCACACCGGTTTTCTCCACACTTCCCTCTCCCTTCTCTCTCGCTACAGCTTCCCGGACCGCTTTACGTTATCTCGCAATTCTCGAGATTTCGGGTCCTCGGGCCTTGGCGCGCAAGTTAGAAAAGAATGCACGTAGCTGGAGACTGTGAGTGGGAGCGAAAAAGAGACGAGGAAAAGACGGAGAGATTGGAAGGGGACGAACAGGAGAGTGGTGCATCAATATTAACTCCTTCATGTGTGTGTGTGTGTGTGTGTGTTTTGTGTGCAACTCTTTCTCTCTCTCTCTCTCTTTTCCTCTCGCCTTTATACTTCCCTCCCGTCTGCACGCCCCAGAGCATTCGTTTCTCATTTAATCTTGCGATTGCACCTGACTACCTCCCAACCTCTCTCTCTGTATCTGTCCCTCCTTTCCCCCTGTTTACCTTTTACTACCTCTCTCTCTTTATCACTCGTTCTCTACACGCCACTTGCTAAACGTAAATCCCTGCACTGCTAGAGGGAAACGGGAGAATAGAAAGATTGAGGGGGAAACTATCTCGGAACCGCGCCATTTATTTATATAGCTATGTATACACACTGAAAGGGTTAAACTCTTATTTGCGCATGCGCCTTAGTGTCTCTCGCGCACTGGGTGTAAAGTCGCGCGTACGAAGGCTGTATTGATCTATTTTTTACTTAAATCTTCTCGGATTAAGGCATTATTATTTTCGACATCGAAGCTCAATTCTTTATGTCCGCAACATTGCACATTAACAGTTAATGCGGGAGAGTAAGACGTTCCTTTGGAAGCAATCAGGTGAAACCGCAACATTTTATTTTATGTTTAGGGCAATCAGAAGGGCAAAGCGCATTGAAATGTGCCTTCTATAGCTCTTCTAATAACTGTCATGAGAACGTCCTTAGCTTCGCTGAATCGACATAAAAATCATATTGGGATTCATACATAGATGAGGTAATCTGAGAATATACGACCAGCAAATTCCCTCTTCTCTCGGCGCAATGAGTATTCAAGAGGTATTGCAACGAATACCCGGTCGTTGTTACTAATGTAGATGAGGTGCAAATTAAGGAGATGATTATATTTCATAATTTTATTTTACATCTCGCGGAAGAATAACTAGCAAGAAAAAGCGTTTTCGTTACGAATAAAAAATAAGTAATGCTCTCCATTCTGCAAAAGGTTCCATATCGGATGAGCGAAGGTGCTCCTTACGTCTCATTTTCCCCGTAGATAAATGAGCGCTTTCCTGACCTTTTCCTTCCACTTTCTCCATCGTTCTCCAGTCCTCGCCATCCCTTATGGGTCTTTGGGGACTGCCTCGGTTGCTCAAACTGCATTCTTGGGAGTCGGTTGAGGGGAAGATGGACGGGGGGGGGGGTGGTAAGAAGGGGAGGCGTGATGCGCCCATTCACATTTCATGTCGCCGGCGCCCGTGAACTCCGTCCTGGAGTTGACCTGAATATTCACGGGACAGGTTCTATTTAATTAAAGCATTCCTCACCAACGGAGTTCGGATATTCACCCCTCTTACGGATGGATAGAAAAAACTGCGAAACATGATCCATTAATAATGCAACTTGCGTTTGAAAAAGTTTCCGCAAATATATCATGCCTGAAAGCGGGGTGATAAAAGGTAAAGCTGTAAGGATTCCAAAATGACACAATTTTTTGTCCAGGTAAATATATAAATTGGAGAAACACATGCTGAGCGTTATGAAATATTCATACGCTAAAATTTTAACCTAGTTTGATAAAAAGTTGTAAATATTTTTTTAGAGTATACAACTTGATTAATGTAACAAATGCAAGATCCTTGTGGATAAATATTTGCAACTTTCCATTAAACTAGCAATTCAGAGGTAATGGGCGTCCTCATCAATAGGGAACTGCCAGTGATATCAAATTATGTATTTACTAACGCTCAACGAATACTCTAATTGAGCAGAAAAAATGTAACAACAAATATAAACTCAAAAATTATTTTGAATCTCCGTCACAATTTACCATTAACAAGAAGTAATTTTGATGAATCAAAAAATTTTAATCAGAAAAAAGTAAAATCCGAACTCAATAGAACTGAGCGTTTGTGCTTCTCACATGCCGACTCGAGTATGTAACACTTATAGTAGTAAATGCGAACTTGCCACTATATCCAAATTTACCCCCGCCGTCTTCTGGAACCTTTTCTCTCTCTCTCTCTATGACGCTCCCTCTTTCTCCCGCCTCATCTCTTACTTCCGGTTATGACTTGGTTCATTACTTGTGCAAAGTCGCCAACACTCGTCTTCCCTTGTCCTTTCATTCCCTCCTACGCCTCCCTCTTCACCTCACCGCCCTTTCCCTCTCTTCGCAAACTACCGCCACTTCTCTCCTTTTATCCTCTCCTTCCTCTTTCTCTCCCTCTCATTTCCTCCTCCTCTTCCCTTCCTCCTCCCCGTTTCTTCTGTAGAACGGCCTTCCTTCTCCGTTTCGAGGCTTTATGACATGCAAACCCCAATGGCTAATCCCTCCTCTTGCTTAAGCCCCATCCAGGGCCGGCCCCGTAGTTTCCTTGAATCCATCTAGGGGAAGCCATCGCATGCAGAAAATGACACCTCTTCTTCTTCTTCGCCTCTGTGACAGAGGTTGGGGGGAAGGGGGCGGTCGAATGGGAAGGATGTGGTCAGATACGAGGCGCACGATAAATCCTTATTTCGCCGGTAAATATGGAACACCGTAGCTGACTCAAAGACACATAGATTAGGAACATCGTTTTTATGCCGATCCACGGAAACTATCAAATTTCCCACCTTGTTAGCAATATCTCAGATGTAATTTAGTAAGATCACGATTCAACCCAAATAAAATATGAAAAATGAGTTAAGATTGTGTCAGACTTTGCCCTCTGATGCAAATAAACGAAACAACAACTTCCTGGTGAATGTCTTTCAACGAAGATTATAAATACAAACAATCGAAAAATAAATACCGCCTCTAAGTAATTAAATATTATGTTGAATACATCGTCGTCTTTAAAAGTTTTAACAGCAAAGTGCTACAAAAATCGAAAGTAACATAGGTAATCAATAATTTAGCAAATAAAATACCATAAAACGTTGACACCTTGAAATGCCTTTGATGATTATTTTCGTGGAATTTCATTTAAATCAAACTGAAAAGTCACCAATTGCAAAGAAAAATGCACCGAAATCATTCTAAAGATTTAAATCATTGCACGCAATAATAACAGACTGGAGAAAAGAAGCACTTTTCCCATGAGGAATGATTTTTGTCTACTGTCAGCGGATTTTTTTATTTAAACCAACATCCGTTTACATACAAACACGAATATCGCGGTAACTGGGGAGGAGATTGAAGCTAAAATGGGCGTTAAAGAGGAATTTGGAAAAAGGCTAAGTAAGGAAAACGAAAAATTCTTATCTCGGAGGTCACGAATTTCACCACGAATTCTTAAAGTAGAACATTTATGTAGCGCGGTAATGTTCGACTTAATGAAGGAACAAAAGAAGCAGGTCAATTCACAAATAAGCGCTGCAACGCAATTTCCTCCTTATATAATTTTATAAATCACGTTCTCTGCCCCATTTGGAGGAAGGATCGACCTTTCATTACATAGCAAGATAAACGCCATAAACATACAGCATAAATAGCATCCAATTATGTAGTGGTCATAAAAAAAATTCGGACGGGATGAGTCGACTTCCTATGACATCGCAAAGATTTTTACGCTCCGAACGAACCGGAATATTGCGCGCATTTTCCCTTGCGCGGCGGAACAGAATTTCTCTGTAAAACTTTAAAAAAATAAATAAAACCGCCCTCGATTCCGGATATCTCTGCAGCCCTCTTTTTTCATTATGAGCTCGAGCGCTCTTGCCCCGAGGGATATCCTTTCATTCCTTCGCAGGGGCCTTTTAAAAAGCAACGCACCAACCATTTCTTTATTTCACCCACCGCCGCCAACGCCACCATACTACGTCATTCTGCCCGCGTAAAAGAAACTCCGGCAAATAAAACACTTTGAAAGCGCTCTTTCGCCCCCTTCTTGTTGCCCTCGTGGCCTCAGAGACACGCCATATATATCCGTGCACTTGACATAGCCTTAGAAAAATTTTCAGATAGCTCGACTCCGTATTGCGAAGGAAATGAAAGGGCGGTGCTATTTTCCGTCATAATATAATCCGTCTCGGGAATGTATGGGGGGTATCTTTATCGCGGATAAAAAGTTCATGTTACTTTCGGCGGAGAGATAAGAAAGAAAGCTTTCTCCGCTCTTATCTCGAGATATGCTAAAGAAATGGTTGTCGTGGGAGGATTCGAAAGACATGCGGTACTAATGACGTTTCATGAACACAGAGGTCTTTATTAAACATTCCGGAGCTGATCACCCGCTTCCTTTCCAATGAAACTGCCATTGCCATTTTTTTCGCAAGAGAGATGGTTATTACGTGGTAATAAAATTGGAGAATATAATGATCAAAAGGTTATTTTACGATAAACCGCTGTGATTGAAATTATTATAAGTAAAGGCGAAATGTCATCAAGAGAAGGAAACTGCAAATTTTCTGTGATTTTAATAAATCAAAAAATATTTTTATGGTTTGAAACACGCAATTCCTTAAGGAATTGTGTGAAATATGATCTTGGCCGTGACGCGTAGGATTGGAATAAACGTGTTTATTATGCGTGTCTATGTGGTAAACACGCGTGGATGAGATTTATGCATATGTGCATCATATTATGCCCTTGAGTTGAAAGTTTGCCGTGATATATTCCCTTGAAAAGGAAATTCGCATTTAGATTCAAGACGTGAACAATGAATTTTATTGTTGACGAAAGAAAGAAAAAACTTCGAAGCGGAACTTTTCTCTATTTCCGTTGTCTCGTTCTAGTTGCCTAGTTATTCGCGTCGAGTCATCTCTCTGGAGCGCAATTGGTCTCCATTCGTTTCCTTCCCTCCCTGCTCCGCTCCCTCCCCATCTTTGCTCTTCTCTACCCCTGCCACACCCATCCCTGTGCCTCAAAAGGAGCATTCATAATTCATCCCCCATATCCGGCATTCTCACCCTCATCTCACCCCTTTACTCCTAAAACCCCGTTCCACCCCAACTCAAATTCCTAGCACCGCCTTTCATCTTCACCTGCAACTCCTCGGTGTAGTCACATCTTTAATGCAGTCTTAACCCCTCCCTCTTTTCTCCTTTCTTACCCGCCCACCCTTCTCCCTTTCTCTCATTTTCCCCTCTTACTTCCTCGCCCCTCTCGCATCTCTCCCCTTCCCTTATTCTAAATTCATCTTCAAGGGAAAAGAAAGGACACTTCTCTCTCCCCCCTATCTCTCTCATAACCGCCACTCCTACTACTCACGTATTGCGTGTCGGTTTCTGTGCGAGAGCGTGTGTGCGGGCGTGCCTTTAGGAGCGCAGACTCTCGCTTGCATGCATTCTTGAACGTTTCCCAGGAAGCTCATAAACGTATTGATGGTGAGAACAACCAGCGAGCTTGCACCTGAAGGAAGAAGTCTTGAAGTGGGCGTAAGAGGGAGGAGTTTTTGGAGGGGGGAGGAGCGGGAGGAGGTTTTGAGCAAGTTTGTTATCAAGTGTTTTATGGCGTCTTAAAAGAATGGGGATGGGAGGGAGGGTGCGCCCTCTTTCCTTTGGTGGCGGTATTACAATAGTTACTGTTCCTTTGTTTGCCTCCCTCCCTCCTTTTATTTTTATTATTTTTTGATCAAGCTTCGGATGAAATTGGATCCATTTTATCTCGGAGTTGGGAATTTTATTCGCGCGGATTTGAAGTCAAACTTCATCTTCCGGAGACGTATAAATTTAATACTTTTCCGCCTCGGCTGAGTTTCTCGCGCGCAAATTACGAGAGAGGTATTTTTTTAAAAGCGTAGGAATTTTCTGTTAGTCAAAATTAAAACTCAATAAAAGTTATTTTACCAATAAAACACCATAGGTATTTCCTGCAAGAAATATATCGACGCCAATTGAAAAAGCGAAAGACGCTTTCTCCGAAAAACGAAAAATACAAACCGCTATTAGGATAAAAATGACTTTATATAAAACCATCCCATGAATTAATAGTTACGTATTTTAGGAGTATTCATTTAAAAATGAATTTAACCGCAATTTATTCGGTCCTGTATAATTTCATTCATATGCTTGTTACCGAATATAATAATTTACTTAACGTACTCGTAACTAGTCCTATTCTTCTAATAAACCACTGTTTTCCCATAAACTTTGAGGAGGTGCAGCTTTGACCACCTCTAATTCATCTTAAACAATTTACAATAAGCGGATATTTCTCCAAATATATTTTGCAGATTATATTGCAGCATTTTCCTACTTTTGACGGTTTTTCGAGTTCCCCATAAGTTTTTCGCCGAACTCAAGCAAATGACGACCCCTGCCTGCGACGCACCCTTTTTCGCGGGAATCCTGCTTTTATAGCAACGGACATTAGCCCGGAAGAGGACACTACTAGATCGCGGGTAGAACCAATTAGCGTTCGCGAGTGGAACGCAATCTACCGGCACCTGACTGCAAACGACGTTAGTTGCGAGTCGACAACGTCGCCATGAGGGGAAGCAGTGAAGGAAAGGGGAAGAGCGAGATAATACGTGGGAAGAGAGAGCGAAGACAGTGGAGCGAACGCAGCTGTGGGAAAGGTGACCGGCGCGTCGAACTCTTTGGCATATCATTTCTTATTCAAGTGGACATTTTTTATAAGTATTATACTATATTTGTGTTTTGTATTACGTCACTGCAATATAATTGTTAGTACGTTTCGTGACATTTATCCAGTGTATGCTTTTGTTAATTGGTCGGCAGCAGCAGTGTCTCCGAATGTATCGTATCGTTTAACTATTTTATAATACTTATAGTATTACGAGAGATTAATGTAAAATGAGACAGTTTCGTCTCAATATTATAAAATACTTAATCAGCCTAACAAATTCATGAAAACGGCGCCATGCCAATCAAAATTATTTATCTTAGTAAATTTTTATGTTCGCTTTATATTATTACAATACTATGGATATTTTATCTAATAACAGAATTAACAATTTTATCTTATATTTCAGCTTATATTGATACGGGTCTATCATATGGTCGGTTGTTGAATAGAATCACAAGCTTAAAAAATCAACAAAAGGTAGAAGCTTAATACAAAAAATTATGGAGGCATAGAAACACTGGTGACGAGATGGAAATGCATGAATATTACTGGAAAATACTCAACCTCAGCTAGTTTACTTGAACAGGTGAAATATAATCTTTGCTGATTCATGCATGCTTTCTGTCCATCATTCGTGTTTAAAAACATCCAACCTGTAAATATGAAGCTCAATATTTTGACGTATATCGTAACTGACAATAAAAATGGCTTTTTGTTTCACGAAAGCTAATGAGAGTTGTCACACAGTTGGGAATCTTTGAAATATCAAAGTCCAAATCACTTGTCAAAGTCATTCAAATTGTTCTTATGATATTTCTGTTAAAATTCCCTAATAAAATGTTGTATCTGAGCAATTACTTTCAATTAAATTAGCTTTACTACTGAAAAAATGAAATTTACATTCGTATTTATGTGCATGGAATAAAAATTTAAAAACTGTTATCAAAGCCTGCGACCAATAATTATAGACTACAGATGGTTGTCTCAAAGATAAAACGTAAAATTTTCGTTTCATACATATTTTTTAATTACTTCTATTAAAATTGGACGCAAATTTTGATCGCTTAAACTTAATTAAGGGTTATGCGCGCATGCATGAAAGACATGTAAGACATCATTTCCTAAACTTTCCGTCTTGAATAAATTTGTGTTGCGCCTAGCTAAAATAAATATTTCATCGTGATACTTTTACTTGAGGGTGGTTGGAAGACCATCAGAAGTTTTATGCATTTCTAGCACTGTGGATTTTAACTTTGTTACTCACAAAGAGACAGCGGGTTTGAAATGTGTTGACAAACCTCATTGTCAAAATCCGGTTGATGAAGACCATATTTATCAGGACTTATATTTTCAAATGGTCAACTTTTTGTCTTGTCTTCGAGGTGGATATGTTGAATATTGTGCTGATAAAATGACTTTAAAAAAGCAATATAGCTGACGATGACAGATTTCTTTCAATGAAGGAACGTTTTATTTAAATTCATTTCATTTTCCATAACAGAGCTGGTTTAGAAAATAAAGGTGATTATTATTTGCTATCTGCTGACCACTATGAATTTTTAATAACAATAATATTGTTAGAAAATATTACTATGACGAGAATGTGGCATCATTTTGGGATTTTTGCTCTTAGATACTTAAGCAGCCGTATATTACAATTTATGGTAACTTATTGAACTAAGGAAAGTTTCCTATAATAAATTTACGAAAGTAAAGTTCAACAGCCAATAATGCGATTGAATTACCTTTACTCGTATCAATATATATATTTGCCTCGTTTTTAGATATACAATAAATAAGCTACAAATTTTCTTCATATATTATGCATTTAATTACTCTGATCGCATCATTAGTTACTGGATGCTTTCTTCATCATACCGCATTGCAATTGGGAGTGAGCTTAATAATTCCAGAAGTGTATAGTTTGACGACGAATTATATGCGACATGTTTTATTAGCCATAATCATTATATTCGGTGAATTAAATAATATATAAATGCTATAATGAAACACTGAAATCTTATTCGCAAACATCAAACAGTAGTATTTTCATCGGAGTTGGAGGGTCGAAACGTTTAGCGCAGCTATATTTGCGATCTACAACGCATTTTCATCGCCTCCCCAAATGGCTGCCTGCCATTGCGATATCGTGTGTTGGTAGACCACATTTCTCTTTCCTTAATTTTAGTCTTTTCTCTTTCCTTAATTTTAGTCTGTCCCCTTCAGCTCATACCCGCGGCGCGGAGAGCACCTTGTCCGTTGTCACCTCCCGCCACCACCCCAAACCGCTAATTACCCCACGCGCCCATTGCCTGCCTCAGACCACACAAAGGGCGGGGCGCCGAAGTGGAGTGATTTAATGCAGGGGAAATCGGTCGAGAAAGGAGAAAGAGTTATAGGGAGAGTGAGAGAGAGAGGGAGGAGAGAAAGGGATGGAAAGGAGGAAAAACGATGGAACACACAAGCCCTGAATAGAGGGGGAGGTTTTTTTTAAAGATTTACTTAAAGATTGAATTCTAAGCACCACACCGAATCGGAAAGTGAAAAAAATAACTTAGAGGTTCTAAACGGATACCGATACGATTTTGGTAAGGGACGGAGGCGATATAAAAGATAGCCGATAGACACATTTCTCCAAGCTTATAGATATGTACTTATTAAAATTTTAATTTGTACGACGCGCCATTTGCTTTTATATAATCGGGTTAATTCTCGTTAAAAGTATTCTAGCTGTAGTTGACTGCTAGTTTTTCTAATAGCGTATGTACTGTATTTACCGGACTATTAGACGAGTTTTTTGTTTTATTTATTCGGAGTTTAGAGGTTGTATTATATTCGCGAACGAATAAATGAATAAATATAAAATAGTGACAGCGATTATATCTAGTCCAGCATGGTTTGAATCACATTTATCTTTGCCCTCCACATTGCGATGGCAATAATATTATTAGAGATAAAAGTAAAAATGACTAATAATTTGGATTAATTTATTTGCTTTAGAATGCTTATAAAAGAATATTTTCTTCTAAATTAACTTCTGTTGTGGAAGGTCGTCTTATATTTGATGCCCTCTTATAGTCGTATAGATACAGTTAAGTATCCACGAGACCGTGTCACCAATGTTTAAAGTTAGTCCTAACTGAAAATTAAAAACTCAAACTCACCAGACTTCTACATCAAATTATTGTAATTAGTAATGTAATGAGGATATTATTGACATTTACGGAAATGTTCTTATTCACTAAATAGTTTTAAATATTTCTGAGGTGAAGAAAAAGGATGGATTTCCAAGTTTTGCCGCTCTAAGTATGAGCTGATTCTGCCTGCGCGGACATTGGACTTTACAACGGATCGCTTTTCAGGTCTCGAAAAAATATTAATATTTATGAGATAAAGCAGAATCGAGAATATTAAAATCTGCCAAATTGAAAAATATTTCTTACTGATATTTCTGAAACAACAAAATGTGAAATTAATGAGCTTTTCCAGGAAATGCGATTTTATGGATAAACTTAGTTGTTTTAAAGGCGATCACATTCCTATGAGCCTAAATCCTTTTTTCCTAGAGGCTATTATGAACAAACTTTGCTTATTTTTTTGCAGATAATATTAAAATCCACCTATCTGAATACTTATTTATTTTTTAAAATGTTACAAAACTCTTTCGAATAAATTATTCGAGTATTCAGCCCCTTGGTGCATGTTTTATTTTTTTTAATAACCACCTACAAGGGATTCCATTTTTCTCACCGCCATCTTTACAATTCGTGACTTCTCCGCTTCCCTTTCTTCCTCTCCTGCTCCTGCGTTTTCATCCATTTGACCCTCCATTCCCAACACCCTCATCTATCTACCTACTCCATCTTCCAATCTCTTCTACATTCTCTCATTCAATCCTCCCTCAGCCTTCCCCACCCACAAATCTCTCACCTCTCTCTCTCCTTACCTCCTTCACTCCTCGACTCCATCTCAAACTCAAACCTTCTCCTTCGCTTCTTGTTCCTCAACTCGTCATCTCTTCCCCCGCGCGCACTGCCTTCGGATGTTTCCAGGAAAGGGGGTGGGGTGGGGCGAAAGAGAGAGAAAGACGTTTGTTGCAGCTGCCGGGGTGTTGATGGCGGAGGCCGTTTGGGAGGGCCCGGGAGACAGGGACCGCGGGGATAAAGCAGAAAGGAGGAAGACGACTCGTACGACCCCCCCCCCCCACACACACGCACGCACGCACGCACGCACGCACACACACACACACAAGCGCGCGCACACACACACACACACACACACACACACACCCACACAGACGTATGCTGAAGAAGAAAAAAATGAAAGAAGCGTTCCATGGAAAGGGTGTCAGATGCGTCCGTTGGCGGAAAGCACCATTGTGACGGGAAAATATGGACGCCAAAATGTTTCTTTAAATTTGGAATACTTACAAGAAACCTCACTTCAGACGTGCAATTCTTCAGAAATTTATTGTGAGCGTGGGACTGTTTTCTTTTTGAGAGATGTTTATGGAGTGAAGGCAATAATTTCCAACGCTGTATCTAACTTTATAATTAAATATATAGTCTAAATCTAATTTATGAAGATTTTTGTCAATTAAATAAAAACTCTTACCGTTTTTTTAGTGGCGAACTTCATTTTTCCCTCCGAAATTTCATAATTTTTCGTTCCCTTAAAAAAAAAGATCACTCGACATTTTTCGCCGCGCAGCAGAATAAAATAGATATCAGCCCGCTGAAATTTTGTTTAGAAACGCTTTAAATCGCTCGAGATTTCGACCTCTCGACGCGATAGAGAGGAAACGTAGCCTCGTGCAGCAGCGATTGTATGAGATTTGTACGGTCAGAGAGAGAGATTGTTCGCCGTGTTTACGAAAGGCTGCCAGTGGAGATGGGTACAACGCTTCTTGAAGATGATGCCCTGTTACGTGTTTCGTGGCAAGAGTCCTCGCATTCGCTATGGAAACCGAGATCCCTTTTCCTTCGCGACGCCTCGCGTGAGGTTTACACAAGTAGGACGCCGTGGAGACGAGCTCCATCCTACTGTCCTCGAAGCATTCCGCTGGGGCGTCCTCTTCTGTCCTCCACCTCCCTCTCGCACCCACCCTCTCTCACACCCTCTCGCCCCCCACTCTCTCTCCCGCCCTCTCTCCTGTCGCCCCTTCCGCTCACGTCTTCTTTCTCCTCGCCGTTGGAAGAGAACTCCCTAGGGACCTGACCCCATTACTAGCAGTGGTCCTCGCAATGGAGATATGGCGAGGTTGAACGCCCTACCTGAGCAATTGAGCGCCCAAAAAAAGACGCATGAAATCTTCAAGTCGGTCACATATATTTCCCTAATAAGGCTACCTGTTGTGGATAAAATGGAGCAGTTTTTCGAAGAATGTTTGTTTGTAGAATAAAGATGGATAGGTTCAAGGTAGCGCAGCAACTGTAGAAAATAAAGAAAGAAAAACATCAAGTAGGAAAACTCGCCGAATTTACGAGGTATCATGTGGCATGGACTGAGTTATTGCTTTACTTCAACCTAGCTTCCCGTACGTAATGGATATTATTAATAACATTATTTTTTATTAGACTTTAAGGAATGTTACCGAACATTTTCGTAGCACTTTTCTTGGAATGGTATTAATTTCTTGGTCGAAAAAGATTTTTTACTCTATATCCCCATGACGTTTATATGGCAGCCTGAAACAATGACAGCACTGAAGGTATCATCTGAAAACTTTTATATTGAGATTTATTTATTCAATATAACAAATTGAAATTTTTACTTTAAAATGAAAAATTCATTAGGATCTCGTTGTTGAGGTAAATAGGTAAAAGTCGACTTATGCAGCCATTTTGCTTTCGGGGACATTTCAATGAACGTGTAGCGCCAGGTGAAATTGGTGAGCGGAACTGGATTTCCCTACATTCTTACATTCGCGACTTACATTTCACACTTATGTGAATGCGAGCGAAAGGAGATTTTGAGGGCTATTGAAGTCAGTGCGCGCGCGGCGTGTGGCACGAGTTTTGCAATGGCCACGTGATGTTGACTTTCCAGAGGGCGGATATACGAAGAAACAGGACCTCGCGTTTCGAGATTGAAAAATGCCCATGTGAATAGCAAATAATACGAGTGTTCTCCAGTTACTCTATGGCTGGTGAAGGTGTAAGGGATTTGGAGTGGCCTTCGCCTGCTCGGATGGGCTGGAAATAGAGGCAAAGGATGCAGGAGGACTGAATCCGAGAGCAGTCCGCAGAAAATAGGCTAAATTAACGGGAGACATTCAAGGAGATGAATCCAAGCACTTGCGACGCTCGTTATCCGACAATTATTAGCCGCAATAATAATTAATTCGCACCCAGGAAAGTGACGTATCCAAATGTCTGATTGCTAAGTTACCCTTAAGGGGCTGACGTAAATGCAACGCTAGTACTGATTTTGTGAGAAAGAATAATATCACGATTTGATTTAACTAAAAAAATCAAACAACATTATGTAGAGGCTGATTAGCCAGAAAACACACACACACTAAAAGGTATATAGTTTATAATGCTGAAATGCGATAACGGCCACATTAACCTCAGAGAATCGTAAAATTAAAAATTTTTGAGTTACACGGTAAACGAAAGAGTACTGTACAATTTCTTTTAAAATAGTTACAGTCAGTAAAAAGTTATATTTGCCATGCGATATTTGAACTGTAAGTTAAGAGACACTCTAAGACTGACATTGAAAATGATATTAAAAAATAAATATTTAAAAAAAAATAAAAATACGTGACAAATTTATTTTGTAAAATTACGTTTGTCTGAACATCTGAGGGGGATTCATAGAATGAATTCTTTGCTAAAGAGTCCTTTTTGGTACAAATGTTTTAACTTTAAAAGTTATAATTACTTAAAAATAGTTTCATGTATGTCGCACGTGCCTTTCTATAGGCGGCCTGCTTTTTAAGGTCTCTGTTAGCGAATGTTATTGAATAATCTGTGCTGCGGAACAGTTCTGAGTGCGGAGCCGAATAGATTAAAGTTTTCTAATCTAATTCGCTACTTGTAGCCATAACTGGTATCAAATTTATTGCCACGGATTGAAGCTTCGCCCTCCATTTCCTTTAAGGGCTCATGCTGATGAAGGCCTACCTCGAGAACGAACGATCCAATAAGAGGACAATTTTTCCCTCATTTGCGCCTTTAAATGTTTCCCAGTTTCCATAAAGTTGGTCGCGTATGCTAATAAATGGCATTCGGTCACTTAAAATGAGTGGTGGCCCTTACAATCGCTCCCATTTTGTCTTTGTTATTATGAGTGCACCGTGTTTTCAAATCATTAAAGCTGCTGCTGCTTCACTGACAACGCAATAGTCGCGTCACTTTTAATTTTGCCTGGAAATGAAGCAGAAGCAATTCTCACTCTCGTAAGAGTTCTACAAAAACAAAATTCAGAAGAGAAAAATTGTAGCTCAAAATTGTTTGAGAAACGTATTTACTCAAAATCAGAAGTGACGGAAAATAATCACCGAATTTTTGGAGAAGTGTAAAACATTACACACATTTATTTGATGGAGTTGTATTGTCTATTTTACCAAACGGAATTTAATTGGCGGTTTTTATTATGCAATTATAATTAAAAAGAACATTATAAGTATGAAAATGATTATATAGGGCTAAATTAAAAACAAAAATAATTATTATGATTGTAACAAAATTCTTCGAGCCTCCATACGCTATACATGATAATATCGCCGATTACTTTATCAAAAAATTGGCGCGTGTGTAGAGTTCCTAGATGAATAATGGTAAGTGAAATGTGAGATGCGGTTAATAAGATTCGAAAGGAGATATTTGCGTATATGAGGAGATGTAGGAGGAAGAACACGGGAGGGGGGGGGGGAGAAAGCATATTACGTAGACGGGGAGGTAAAGGGTGGATGGATGAGGGGGAAGGCGGGTAGAGTGGGGAATACGGGATAAGGGTTGGGAGGCAGTGGATGAGAGAGGGAGAGAGAGGTTTAGGGAAATTCGATACGAAAGGGTTTCTTTCCTTTGTGGAAATAATGAGAGGCGAAGCTACGTGCGTAGCCATTGGAGATAGAAAGAGAGAGAGACTCGAAAGAAGGTAGAGTGAGAGACGAAGGGATAGAAAGCGGAAAGGAAGAAATAGTTAGGGAGAAAAGGATGGATTGTAGAAGCGAAATAGAACATTAGGAAAGTGTCCGCGGGGCACAAAGAAAATCGTAAATCCGACTCCTCTAGATGCGGTACTTTTCGTTAACTTCTGCGTTTTAATGGATAATTTATAATTATAGAAGTTTTCAAGACAATTCTTTCTCATTGATACTTGTTTTTGCGTAATTAGAATCGAAGCTTTAATTGTGGTTTATTTGATATAAAGCGAATAGCGGAGACTGAGGGGCAGCAAGTAAAAAAAGTGCCACTGCAACAATAGTTCGGAGCGAAGTAAAAACAAAATATGAGGTCGATTGATTGGAGAGATGGAGAATAGATATGCAAAGAGAAGAAGCGCTCTTCTTAAAATAGCTTTCTTATGTTTAAACCGAAGCTAAAATGACGCTGAGCGGTAACTCACATGAAGTTACCAGATTCTGTGGTGATAGCAGAATAACATGGAGCTTGAGATATGGCCTAGAGAAAAAAATCGACGTATCGGCATAGATTCACAGGGGTCGGCAACCTACGGCCCGCGGGCCACGTGCGGCCCTCGAGAACGCTTTATGCGGCCCGCAAAGCTGTAATGAAAAAGTGATCAGGAAAATTTCTCATGGGCAATTTTATATTTTTTTAGTAAGATTATGGTCTCAAAGCCTTTTCTGGTGAAATTTTACTGCTAGTAAATTACGTAGACTTGATTTCGTTCATATGAAATCACAGAATCTCTAGAAAACTTCCGATTTATTCGCTCATCCGGCCCGCCGAGGCTTTCTTGACTCCCAATGCGGCCCTCGAAACATTCACAACTGCAAATGCGGCCCGCCCTGCAGAAAAGGTTGCCGACCCCTGGCATAGAAGATGAACCGAGTATAACAATCTGATGCTATTGCGAACTCTTCAGAGAGTCTTGCGCAGTGTCTTTCAATTATGGCGGTTTAATTTATTAAATCTATACTGGTACGATAGACTACTAATATATTTTGAGATTTATGTGAAATAATTAACCAGAAACATTATTGTTTATAAGCGAAATTGAATTAAACGGATCTAATAGGGCGAGGAAACTCCATATCGATGCCCGTCCTACTGCTCGCTCTTATTCCTCATTAGCTTCATTTTTTTCAATCCTGAAACCGATCCCAAGTTCTATAAAGGCCTCCAAATGCCACGAGGGCTGTTCGCGGGAGTAAAGAATTGGCACGGAACGGCGAATCGTGTGCTCTATCCTCTCGATTGAAGAGGTCAATCTTCCAAACTCCATTCCAGAACTTTCATCGAAATGAAGGCATCATAATTTCCCGTAAATAAAAACCGCGGAGAACTTCACAATAACGCAAGGAAGTTAAGAGCATATGCGGGGAAAGCAGCCTCACAGACGTACTAGACGCACCATGAACTTCTCCACAAGGAACCGGAGGAGTGAGAGAGAGCAAGCAAGTTGGAATGGGCGAAGCAGCAGCAGCGACAAGAGCCATCGCGAAATAGGAAGGATGTAAACTCCGCGTGCAGTGGCGGTCTCTAACGGACAACTGATGATGTAGCGATAGAAACCGGAAGAGAGAGAAAAAAGGAACGATGTAGGAGCCGAAGAGTTGGGTGAAATGGGAAAGGCGGTTACGTCTTTCATTAAAAAATGGACGGAAAGATTTCCGTTGGTATGGGATGGATTTCCAGCCTTTAGTGAGACTCACACAAACAGGCTGACGCAAGGGAAAAATCAATCCATCTTAAGATCGCTCTCCCTCTTCCAAAGAAATGGAACAAAATAATGAAAGCACACTGAGGAAAGGGAGAGAAAAGAAAGTGAGAAGAGGACGAGAGGAGAGAGAGAGAGAGGAAAGTCCGACTTAACGGTGGACTTCAACAGAATCCGTGGTGTGAGTGCGTGCGCGCTTGTTTACATTAGTGTGCGTGTAGAGGAGGTTTAGGAGAAGGCCGCCTACTCAAAGGTAGCGACCAAAGCGGCAGGATAGAGCGAGAGGAGTACCAATACGTGCAGTGGAAGAGGGATGGAAATCCGGGAAAAGCGAGGGACAGTCCACGAAGATCCGGTTTTGCGGAACGGAGGTGAAGGACGTCGGTGGCGAGCGGGAGAGGTAAGGAAGTGCTGGTCTCGGGGTTCCTTTCGGGTAAGAGGGGAAAGAAAGAGAGAGAGGAAGGAAGAGAGAGAGGAAGGAAGAGAGAGAGGAAGGATGAGAGAGAGGAAGGAAGAGAGAGAGGAAGGGAGAGAGAGAGGAAGGGAGAGAGAAACGAAAAGAGAGAAAGGAAAAGAGAGAGAAATGAAAAGAGAAATGAAGAGAGAAAGGAAGAGAGAGAGGAAGGAAGAGAGGGGAAGGAAAAGAGAGAGAAAGGAAAAGAGAGAGAAAGGAAAAGAGAGAGAAAGTAAAAGAGAGATAAAGGAAGAGAGAGAGAAAGGAAGAGAGGGAGAGGAAGGAAGCAGCGTCAGTTTGGTGTATGGGTGAAAGGATAAAGGGAGGACTGTCGCCCGGAGAAGAGGAGAGGGCCAGAGGGGAGATAGCGGGATGGGAGAAAGGGGAAGAGTGGCGGGAGAAAGGGGAAGAGTGGCGGGAAAAAGGGGAAGATGGACGGGAGAAAGGGGAAGAGGGGCGGGAGAAAGGGGATGAGGGGCGGGAGAAAGGGGAAGAGTGGCGGGAGAAGGGAGAAAGAGGTAGAGGAGAGGAGGTGAAGGCTGATGGCCGTAAACCGCGACCGGATGGACGGAGACTGCGGCAGAGGGTGTGGAAGGGTGTGAAGATGAAGCGAGGGTTTAGACGGGAGAGTGATTGGAGGGCATTAGGAGAAGTGCGCGTGAGGAGTTGGTGGATGGGAGCGGAATGAAAAAGCAGACACGTAGATCGAATGAGGTGCTGAGGCAGATTGCATCCGTAAACGATATCTTTAGATATCGAAAGCAATAGTGAAATAAAAAATGCATTTCCTGAAACATTTTTCAATGCAATGGCTATTACGTGGTCCCGACTTATTTTGAAAAGACTCACCGCTTAATTAATTCGATGGTATGATTGACTGGAGAACTCAATACTCGATGGAATTACATTATGTTTCCCCAAATCCGCCATTAATCTCAGTTAAATTTTTAAACGCATCTTTAATCTTATGCAGCCCTAAAGTAAAACTTTTAAAACAGTAGTTTTTCCAGAATTTTTAACTGTCTAATAAACAAGAAATCTACGCTAAATTTGACATATGACCTTCGAATATAAATATTAATGTATATAAATTACAGGCGAACAGAAATTTACAGAAATAAATGCATACAAAATGTCGCCAAATGAATTTTTTGACAGGTTCAGGTCATGAGTTTCTCCCATTACACAGTTCGAGATCTGAAAAATTACCTATGTTAATCTCAACGGATTCGGTTAAAAAACTACTAAAATTCGTCCGTAGTTTATTGAAGAAAAAGAGAGGTGAAAGGATGGATGGTAGCTGAATATTAACACACACACACATATGCACGCTCTTGACTGTGGGTGTAGGGTTAGTTGATGGTGAGGCTTGGGAGTGGGAGATGGGTGTGGCAGGGCGTATGACACGGGAGCCATCGGGTCGGGAGAGAAGAGCGAGCGGTTGGGATTGGAAGGGTCGAGCACGGAGGCAAGTATAAGATTGAAGGGGGCTTTTGATGGCGAGGAGGGGAAGGAGGGAGGGAAGTGGGACGTTACAGAGCAGGGCAAGGGGTGTAAACGTGAGTGATAAGGAAATGGGAAGGCGAGAATTACAGTTTTTTGGATCGAAGCCAAAGAAAGGGCTGAAGAGAAGAGGGGAGAGTAAGAGATGAGGAATGAGAGGGGCGAGAAACAATGAGATGGGATGGGATTTAATGCGCCGGATGAAAGCCGTTGGAATGGAAATGTAAGCAAAACTTACAATGCAAACAATTTTATGCTTTTAGTTTATGCGGATAATCTTCTCCCTCTTCAGCTGCTCTCTCTCGCTCTCATTTTCTCTTTTTATACAGTCAGATAAAATGCTTTCTCGCGTTCGGGAAACATCGTTCTAAACGAATTTCGAAAATATTCCTAAATTTTCTTAACTGGGCAAAAAAAATCGCGTATGTTGTTCACGAGTTTAGATAAACACGGTGGAGAAATGATCACCCGTTACTGATTATTTGCGAAGATTGTATGAACAAAGAGGTTATAGCATGATAACCAAATCAATTTTATCCGAAGTATTTTTTCGTTTTAAATTAAATTGCCAATTACTTTCTTTAAAATAATGACAGCGTAATTTACTCAGTGTTTAAGGAAGCTACAAGGTGGAACTGACCGTGTTCACCAACAGATACAAGAAAATGAGAGTTGAAATGGTGCGATAAACATCCATTCGCCGCCGCTTTAATGCCACGCTCGGTGCGGTTCGGATGACTTAGCGGCTGTCCGGCGCTGTCAAAACGACCAACTTTATCTTTTATGGCCGATAATCAGATTTTCTTGCTTTTTTCTTTCATAACCCGGCAGTAAAAGAAAAGCCACATCAACAGTTAAAACAAATGGCCGCACGGCTTGAAGGGATAAAGAGATAATACATTGATGATATCGAGAATAAACAATGATTTTCTCGTGCGAGAGACCCGGAACGAACGTAAAAAGAGGATTTAAGAATCAATCGAAACAAAAATAAAAGACGGAGAGACGATATAGCATTTGTATGGAGCGAGCCGAACGCCAATGGAAATAAAAAAATAGAACTTGGATATCAAAGAAGTTAGCAGCGAACAACCTCTGGTATTCGAATTTCTGGAGAAATGCCTTTTCTCTCTTTCTTTATTTCTCTCTCTCTATTTGAGGGATTGTTTTTATACGGGAGGGAATCTCGCGATGCGCAAGAGCATATACAAACACACGTGCAAAATATTCGCGTCGCAAGAGCTCGGGAAGAGGAAAGGGAACGAAATGAAAACCCTACGAAATAGAAGAAAGTATCAAATATCGATCGATGGAAGAGAAGGGAAGCCAAGGAATTCCGAATGATACGAGTGAGCTTTTTAGGGGATAGGGATAGTATCGGGTGGGACGATTAAAACGCTCGGGAAGGGACCGTCGTAAAGGATAAGGTGGATATAAAATTCGAAAGGCGATGGGAGAGAGAGAGAGTAAAGGAGAGGGCACGTATCACTGGAGAAGGATACGATGGGGAGATGGAGGGAGGCTGAGGAACACGTGCTGTGAAAGCAAGAGAGGCTGGGTGCAAGGAAGGAGAGATGTGGTGAGAGGGATAAAGAGAGAGAGAAGAGTGGCGAACAGGAGTGGGATGAGCGAATGTAGCAATCGGATGAGATGGAGGAAAGGGAATCGGAGAATAAGAAAATAGGGTCGAGGTTGGGAGACAATGGGCGAAAAGAATGCGAGGAGAGAAATAGGAGGGACGAGAGGGTGGCGGAAATGCAGCCAACGGAGTGGACGAGAGAGAGAGACGGTTAAAAGAGTGGGGTGAGATAGGTGTATATATGTGTGTGTCAGTTGGAGGGAGGTGTGCTGTGTGGTGGGGGAAGGGGGTTGGAAAACACTCTGGAGTGGGAGTGTCCGTAATGGCTTGCTAGGAGACCCCAAGGATAGAATTTGGCAGAGAGGAAAAGGAAGCATTTGGAGCAGAGACAAGGTTACCGGAGTGATAGAAAGGATAAAAGGCTTCGGAGAACGCTGGAAAACGAAAACTTCATAAAAAAGAGTGTAAAGGATTGAGAATGGGGGCGGAAAACACGCAAAACCTTTGTAGTTGCTGTAGTTGAAGTGTGACTGGACTTTTCATTCATTCCCTGAACTAATGCCACTTATTGCAATTAGGCCGCTTGCTGATTGTAGAATGCGAGTTGAATCGTTAACCTTCTCCACTTGAGATATGTCTTCCAGTTTTGGTTTTATGTCGGAATTCTCATTGACAAAAGACTCTTTTGTAACTCATTTAGCAGTCATTTAAATGGAAAACAAATCGCAGACATTATACTTTTGGCAAGTCTGTTTACCGCTACGCTTTATTCAAATGAAGAATTTTAAATGGGTTTTTGAAACGACGATAATGAATTACGGCTAATGGAGGAATATTTGAAATAAAGGTCAGATGTAAAACAGCAGAGCTAACATTTCATAATTCTCACTCCATTATCTATGGCTCCAATCTCTCTATATAAAAGCTACCTTCAACTTCTTTCAGTTATTACTTTCCTTTAGACAGACCATATTCTTCTTTGATCCTTTTTAAGCTTGATTATTTTGTAATCTTCCTTTTGAACTACCCCCATCTTCTAAATCTGCTCTTAACCATTTTCTCCTTGTGGCTCGTTAAACATATACATGCGCGGTCGTACATTCAGTTCACACTTATTATTATATAAATTTTGCGTTGAAATCGATAACTACATATAATCGATTGCAGCAATAACAGACTCCCTAGTTGACATTGTTTGAATCGATAGAGGCAGAAAAAATATATAGTAATTCTAGCTTTCAAGGACATTTGATGCAAGGACATTTTGTCCAACGACATTTCGTCCAACGACATTTCGTCCAACGACATTATGTCCAAAGAAACCACGTCCAAATACATTTCGTCCAAAGACAATTCGTCCAATCAATATTTCTCCCATATTTTCGTCCATTTATATTTTCAACAAAATATTTTAAAGTAAGGCTGGAAATGCTATATACTTATATTAAATATATACAAGAATAATAACATAAAGACAATGGTAGGGAAGAGGGGAGATAGATAGATAGATAGACAGATAGATAAATAGATAGATATGCGTTTTTATTCGGGCGAGATAGACTAAGCAGTCTTCTTCCATCTAACCCATTGTCAATTACATGCAGGAAGACAGTAACAAAGAAAAAATAGAATAAAAGATTACATAAAATAAATTACTGCATAAATACAATGCCATGTTAGCATTTTTGGAAATAAAATGAGATGGAGATTTCTTGTTTGTGGGGAAAAACAAGGGAAAATTAAGATACTATTTCCTAGTTACATAAGTAATTATTCACGCATATATTTCATCTATATAAAAATCCGAGTCGACTCGTATTGCCAATAATTGACGAAGATAACCTGTAGCCCCCTCCCCTAACCTCCCATTGCTTTTGATTTTTAGTTACGTATACATATTTATAACCTATATTTGATTCCGAGTCGATGGACACTCATATAGCCTTTATTTGTGGAAATATTTATTGTATTCCCCTTTGTCCTCCTCCCTTCCCTCTCATTGTCTCTATGCTATTACTGTTGCATACATTTAATCTATATGACTTTTCTAGCATTACTTCATCACTGTCTAGGGATAAGAGCGATTTTTTGTGGAAAACAAAATTTGAGGAAAATATCTTTGGACAAAACAGTATTAGACGAAATATCCATCGAACTAATTGTCTTCGAATGAAATATCCATTGGACGAGATGCCTTTAAACCAAATGTCCTTGGACCAAGTGCCCTTGAATGAAATGTCTTTGGACGAAATTTCTGCGAACCAATTTCACTTCTATCTCAAACCAACTATATGTTGCGAATTTATCACATAGAACGAAGTAATTGAGGCAAAAGTGTGTTGGTAATGGCGAATATTTATGGCAGTTTTATTTTCATGGGTCTCTGAAGGAAACTAGTCAGCGGAAAACGGGAGTCACGGTGACCTCAACCAACGGAGAGACTCGCGAACTCCTTCCTCCTCACCTCCAAGTCGAGCCACCTCCCATTATATTCCCTCGGACACTCCCTCCCGATGGCATGTTAAGGGGATCCCGACGCCCTCACGAGTTAGGGTTTAGAAGAAGAAGAAGGAAACGGAATACCGAAGAGGAAGGGAAAGTTCCCGGGAAAAGCGGAGAAAGAGGAGAGATTGAAGGTGGGAGTATAAAAGTCTAGAGAGATGGTGGAATATTAAGAGAGGGGGAGAAATGTAAGGGGGGTTGTGATATGAGGTAGGAAGAACGCCGATGAAGTTAGAAGGATTGAGGACAAGGGGAGGCTCATGTGGAGGGGGAAGCGCACGATATGGAAGAGCAAAGGGTGGAGGGGAGGAGGCTGGGGACGCGGTCGAGGGGGCTTTGCATGAAAGGCTTTTACATGGAGATCCCGTGGCGAGGGCTTGGAAAGGGGGTTGCTTTTCCAGGAGACATATTGAGGAAGGGAGGAAGTGATGGGCGAGGAAGAAAAAGAGGGAGGGAGACTGGGCGAGGAAGAAAAAGAGGGAGGGAGACCGGGCGAGGGAGCCGTTTAGAATGCGCGAAAGGCAGAAGTTTAGAAAAGGGAAATGCGGTGGATGAAAAAGGTCAGCCTCTCTTTAGCTCTCATGGGTGATCAAGCTTCAAGACGTCCTATTTTCATGGGTGAAAATTCAAGTGTATGCTTCGCGAAACTTCAGTTATATCGCCCTCATTACAGGACATTTGAAATCATAGGACGAATAATGTTTTACGTCGGCGGGTGCTGATAGAAGGGGATTATTACGATGCTATGGGCGTAAATTACGAGAATGGCATACGTAAAAACAAAAGGTATGCACGCGCGCAATGTAGTTAAGTGAAATAGATGTTGTTAGAGACTCTTAAAATTTATGTACAGGTTAAAAGTACATATACATACATAATTGGACGATTTTCATTAATCCTAATAAAAATAAAGGAAAATACGATAAAATAAGAGAACATCAATGATTCTGTGTGATTTTCCTTCAAAATTTCTAGGAGTTTTATGTAAATAAGCCTTTGCGATAAAGTAATTCAATAGTTATGATAATTATGGTTACTGTACAATCAGATCGGAAGTAACAGAAATTAATAACAACTTGCTGTAATGGTTTTAGGTATGACTCGAACAGTTTCCATGCATTGGCTGTATAATATTTTGAATTAAGTTTATTATAGAACAACGCAAGACCTATTGCAAACGATTAAAATTGGAGCTCCATTTGCTGAGGCAATATAAAAAGGCGCGTTTTATTTATTTAGGTACATTTGGAATTGTAAATTTAAAATTCTTTATAAACTTAGTAATATAATTAATAGTATCAAAATAATTTATTCAACTACTAATTTAAAAAGTATATCCATACTCCCACACGTTTGGTTGAACATATACTATATACTACATTACTGAAAAGGGGTCCTCCTGAAGCTTTCCGATTTCTCCGACAGAGGGCCAACTTGACGCCCCCCAAACCAAAGGTGAGACAATTAGTGAAAATATTTAACTTTCTATCCGTATCAATTTGCTCAGAATATTTTTTGGAATTTTTGAAGGAACTCCATGCCGCCCAAAGATTTCTCCAACAAAATTCTTTGGCAGCCTAATGGTATTATAAATTACATAGACCCTGCAAATTTCAGTCTTCTACTTCTTACCTTTTACCTGCTATTTCAATTTAATTGATCGCACAGACAGACAAGCAGAGCAAAAACATGAACGCGTTTATGAAACAGAACGCACTAAAAAGAAGAAAAAATATTTTTTATTAGCTGCCATATTATTCTGAAAGTTTTGTTTTATATTCAAGTTTTAGAACAATGGGAAATTGTTTCTCTGTTAGACGTCTTCGTTTTGTCGCTCTCGGAGTCATTTTCATTCGATACCACGCAGATGTACCGTGCGAGATTCAAGAATCGGTGCCTTCCAGAAAAATCTGATTGAATATTTCTCGAGAGAAGTTCTTATCTTGCAAGAGAATAATTGGACAAGGAAATGGAGAGTATACGTTTATCTAGATTAGCAACTGCAAAAAGATGTAAAAAGTACGAGGGTTGAAATTCAGAAGATTGAAAATGTCGTACCGTAATTTTGCAGGATGAAATGCTCTGTCTGATAACTTTAATCTTTTCTTCGCAAAAACAAAGATACGTACCTAATGTATTCAGATTTGACAGCGTGAGGTGAATAACTAAGCAGACGTTCACGAAGTAAATGACCAGATGAGAAAGGATGGTTGAGTCGGAATCAGCCATAATTCAGTCGCATATAAAAGAGTGAGCGGAATAAAAGGGATCAAGGAAGGTCCCGTGGAGATGGAGACGGCCAGCGCTCGAAAAAGAAATTTTAAATCGGGGACAGGCAGCGATCAAGAGAAAGATAATGTAGAGTCAGAAAGGGAAGGATGTAAAAAAAGAAACGAAAGAAAAGGAAGAACGGAGAGAGCAGTGAAAGAGGGAACAAGTTGGATGTGGAAGGAGTCGAGAGATAGGCGTGGAAATGGCGTCGGAAGGGAATTTAGAACGCTTCGTCAGGTGGCGCTCGAATTCTTCCCTCGCTTCCTTTTTACTTTTTCTATCGCAGTAGTCCAGCCTCTAGAAATTCGCACACACCACACGACCGCTATCTTCTCCTGAAGAGTTCGGCTCGGGCATCAACTTATCTCTTTCCTCAAGTAGCCCGCCGTCAACTCCATCTGGCGGAAGAAAAGCCCTGCGTCAGCCATCTTGGAATTGCATTTCTCCCTCCTGACAAATGCCAAGGTAGCCTGGTGAGGATTTGATGGTTTTTGATAATAAAAGTTTAGGGTTTGGCATAATTTTTCTTCCACTCAGGATCACAAAGTCTTCGAAATAACCTTAAGGGTTGCTGACGGGTAAGAATATTTTGAAATCGCAGTAATAATAAACTTTAAAATAGTTATATTTTCGAAAAGACTATATTAAGAGTAAATTGTTTTAATATTATTTTTAATTTCATTGTATCTCCCAAATTTTAATGTATTTACTTCAAATTAATTCTTAACGTCCGTGCAGCAAGTGACAGAACCTAGGGTTGGTAATGTAGTAATTTTCTCCTCTCTATTTAAAGTGTAAGTGAAGCTATAACTCATTAAATGATGAAGTAACATTGACAAAAATGTACAGCTCTAGGGACAGGAGCGTAAAATACAACTTCGGAGACTTTTCTTTTTAGAGCAATAAAAAATAAACTGTCAATTATAAACTCTAGACGTTTAATTACAAGTGACCTTCACGAGGAATCTCCGTGTAAAGATTGCGTGCCACGCGTTTACGCTCCACACCCCATGCTCATTTCCGAGTTGAATGCACGAGATAACGGTTCGCATATTTCACAACCGCAATATGAAGCTTCATCGTAGTAACCAACCTCGCCGGAAGTAATGAAGGGCGACGAAGGTTAGGCAGCATGAGATTAAAGGCACGTGCCACTGTTTACATAACAAAAACTCACCTCGCTGCATCCAGAAATAATCTAAAACCGTGGCATTTCGGTGAAGCCAAGGAGGGAGGAAAACACCGCTCTCCCATTCATCCAGCAACACACGGGTCCAAAAAGATGGAGAAGTCGGGAGAGAGAGAGAGAGATGGAAGCGCGGTTTCTCCAAAATAAACACACCTGTCCCCATCTAACTCTTCTCTATCTCTTCTCCATCCTTCGTCTCGGGGGCTTCCCCAAGATGGGAGGCGGGTAGAATAAGGAAGATAGAGAGAGTGGAAGAGAGAGAAAGGAGAAGGGGAAAGATAAAGAGAGAGAGAGAAAGAAGAAGAAAATTGCCGACCCTTTTTCCCCTTGTCGCAAAGCTCTGCTTGAAGGAGACCTATATCCCACGCGAGTATTTACGCACGCAGCTTTCTTATTTTTCCCCGAGGGCTTTAACCCTTTTCATATAGGCAAGGACGAGAGAAGATGGAGGCGGCGGCAGTGGAGGGAGGGATGAGAAGGAGAGGATGGAGAGCGGAAGGGAGGGGGGAAAGGCGGGAGACACTCGGTTTCGCGGATGTCTCCACCTCACACACCTCCGCCTTTCCTACCCCCCCTACTCTGCCTCCACATTCTACTTCTCCCCCGCCTCCCTCTCCCAACCTCTCCTCCCACACACACACCGATGCGGCTCCCTTCTCCTGTTTGCACAGCACAGCAATAACCGCCTCATTTTCTCCGCAAGTTTCTCATTCCTTTTCTCTCTCAAAGTTCCAAGTCCTCAGAGGCGGCCCTGGCGCTAACCCCTCCCCCACCTCCCTCCACTCCCCCCTCCCTCCACCCCCTCCCTCCACCCCCCCCCCCCTCCCTCCACCCCCACCTCCCTCCACCCCCAACCTCCCTCCACCCACACCGCCCTCCACCCCACCTCTCTCCACCACCACCTCCCTCCACCACCACCTCCCTCCACCCTCCTTAAACCCTTCCCTTGCCAACCATCCTTTCCGCCATTTTCTCTCGCTTCTCTTCCTCCGGGATCTTCCATAACCTCTCTCGTCTCTCTTTCGGAAATGTTGGATACATCGAAGAGAAATCACTTTGACCGTCGTTTAGTCGATAAAGAATCTTCGTCTCCAAAATTTCGTCTTTGGTTCTTCCTCTCACACCGACCTGTTTCTCCTACTACCTCTCTAAAGTTCGTCGCAACGCTCTCACGAGTATCATTCTAGTCGAGGAAAATTCTTTTTCGCGTCTTTGGTAAGGCAGTGAGAAAATGTCACTTTCCAAGTGAGGTCAATGTAAAAAGAAGAGAAACGCCGCATCTCGTAATTATTTAATATATTTTCAGCTTTTATGATTCTATCCTGTTATGAATTGCGAATGAATGGCTTGAAGTTATAAATCTAAATCACATAATATTTACTTTTAATCTGCATTAACAGCTAACATCCTCACAAAATGTAAGGCAGTCGGTTTGTGTACTAAGGGATAGGGACGTACTTAGAACAGGGACAGTTTTCCATCTTTGATAGCAACGACGCATTCATAAGGTGAACGGGATTTCATTTCATCGCATAAAAAACTTTATGGCGGAATTATTCTATCGACATCGACCTATTCCAAATCAGTAATATTGATGTATGAGCTATAAAATGTTTTTGTAGTGCTGACAGTTTCATTTTAACCTACTCATAGGCGACCTTTTAAGCACACCAGTCATCTAAATCCATACAATACGTAGATATCTCGTGTGTGCCACTTATTCACGGAATGGAGCGGCTGCTTAAACTCGGCAGCTTATTTCCTTTATCTTTGCAACTGAAGGTTTTGCATTAATTATCGAGGTACTGCATTCCCTCGCGGACGACAGGTTGACTCGTTAAAGATTAGTCTTCCTAATAATTTATCGCTCATATTGTTTGGCCAAACTTTTGCGAAAAAATTAATACTATACGAGATTAATGAATTTAAAATCACCCTTTAAGCAATGAAAGGCAATAACTATCTACATACTCTATTTGTAGTTTAAAGTTAATCGAGTATTTAACATGACAATATGCATTAAGTTCATTCTATTGATTTAATTATACATTAAATCTTTGCAAACTATTAAATATCTTTTTAAACAAATAGATAAAATATAAAGTTCTGTGGTACCATAATATAGAAAAAGTATTACAGAATGTTTCTGAGATGCGACTGAAAGTGCTAAAACCATTAACATTATCCTTTGCCTTCATATCCAGCGCACGAACAAATGAAATATTCCAAACTATTTTTCATTCGGCGACGACGGAATAATTTGCGGTTTGTTTTGCATGAAGAGTACTAAATGCAGACAATAATATCGTAAATTTTTTCTTCGGCGCATAATTCGCAACAATGGCGACGATATTTAGGAATCTCATGTTTATTTATATGCCCATCATAATCGACAGCGGTGGATATGAATAATTCATTCGGTGGGTCCAGTACGAATGGGAATGAAATTTACATCGCGTGAAGACTAGAGCTCTCTCTGTCCCCATATCCCTCTCCCTCCACTCCAGTCCTCGCTAAAATCCCTCAATGAACATCACATAAGTCTCGCATCCGAACAAAATACTGTATTTTATGCACGCCATAAGTATGGAGGGGAAAGAAATAAGTTCAGAAAAAAGGATGCAGACATCCTACTTTACTTCCATTCTTTCCCGGTCAAACCTCTAAAAATAAAAAAGTAAGCTTGGAGAAAAGAAATCGCTCGGTCTGGCGCAATCGAAAACCGAACCGCGCTCTACCTCCACTCCTACTCTCCTCCTCTCCTCCTCGCAGAACCCTTTCTCCGTCTGTCTCCCAACTCGCATTAACTCTCGCACTAATCCGGGGCTTCCCTTTTGTTCCTCTGCGGCACACCCCAGCGCCACCCCACTCACACCAATCCGACGTCTCAGCTGCTGTCGCACTGTTTTCTCTCAAGGTCCGATGCCTCCGTCCTTTGAAACTTGCAACGGTCGCCCATCAAAGATGTCCTCAGTCATTATCCGAATGTCCCTTCCCAGACGGTATAATTGCAAAAATAGAAACCATCAACGGAAGGGGACGCTATAAAATGGTTTACTACAAAGGGACTCATTCGTATATTCTCTAACGATTTCACAAAATAATCCAAATCAAATTAAAAAAAAACATCTTTTAACCTTATATCTTATGGCGAATGAAATAATAGGTTTAAATAGTGAAATGTAGCATCACGCGTTAATTTAAAGCCCAGGTTCTGATTCTGTGTTCGCAGTCTAGAGGGAAATATTTCTGAACACCGACAAAATAAACATTTTCAAGTTTTTCCTTCCAAGTTATATGCCGTAAAGGCGCGACTAAGGTCAACATTCCCAATTGCCATTCAAAGAGAGATTACCTAGGTCAAGTCTGGTGATTCGGTACTGTGGTGCAAAATGTCTAAAAGTAAACGATCCGCGGCACTCTCCTAACTCCGGTTCCATTTCTGCTTCACGTGACCTAAGGACCACATGCCTCGTTCCGCCCCACCTCCGAAAACCCCTTTCGCTCCCTCAATCCTTTCCAGCTCTCCATTTTCGCATCCTTCGCCTACTTCCCCATCCCACCACCCTCGCAATCCCCCTCTCCTGTCTCATGCCAGTATCTCCCTTCCTCTCCCCCTCTCTCTCCTCTTCCCTCCCTCCCCAACACTCTCCTTGCCTTCGGTGCTGACTCAATCCCCTAGAAAGCCACGGAATATCAACTCAAGCAACCCCCGGGAGATGGCGGCAGATCGGATATTGCGATTCACGCTCTCCCTCGAGACGGCGTTAATGGCGAGAGGAGTCTTGGGGAAGAGGTTAAGGGCGGAAAGGGGAGGGGGAGAAGATGAAGTGGGCGGAGAGGGAGGAAGAAAGAGAGAGAGAGATAGAGCGAGGTGTCGGCGAAGGAAAGATGTTGAGGGAAAGGCTGAAAGAAGTTCAGCTTGCGAAGACGGAGGGGATGGGTGGAAGGGAGGAAAGGAGAGGAGGGGAGGAAGGAGAGGAGAGGAGGGAAAGAAGGAGAGGAGAGGAGGGAAAAAAGAAGAGGAGAGGGAGGAAGGCGGAGTAAGATGGGAAGAGGTGAGAGAGAATGAGACCGCCCGGGAAAGATAAGACGCGTGAGTGAAGGGGCTCGAGGTGTCCTTCGATAAAAGACAACCGAGTTTATCAGATTTTTACAAAGATTCGGCAGTACAACCCAGGGTTGTTTAATCTTTAGGAGAAAAATCTCCCTTCCTCAACAGTGGTTGGCCGCATGCAGCCCTCTTAATTGCATTTCCATTTTTCAAAGTTGCAATTCACGAGAATGGAGGACAAATGTAAGAAGGTCGGAATCGAACAAGTCATTGGCCAATGTAATCACGAAGGTTTCACGTCATAAATAAATATTAAACCAATTCTATATTAACACGTTACACACCTTAATAGGTGCTTTTCATGTTAAAAGATAGACGCGAGAAAAAATCTTGCATAGATTTTATGAAAGTTTAATTCATCTTGTGAAATATACAAGTGAATTCCACTTAATGATGTTGCAGCGAAAATAAAATCTAGGTCTCGGGAATAAAACTCTTTTCGTCAAAATTTTCAAGATTTTTTTGCTGCTCTTGCTATTCCACATAGTGCGCCTTAATTTGGCCTTTTGGATGTTTTTGCAGGCTAAAAATATTTAGCAACGACCAAATGTATAATAATAATTAAAATCCATCTCTTTATGACTTTATTATAATTATTATTTGATAAGTTACTTTAAGTATTATTTCAAAATGGTGTAGGAGGGGAGAAATTTTAGTGAATTATATGTAACTAGGAAGATGCCCGTTGAAATTCAATGGAAAACTTTTTATGAAATAAAAAATGAACAAAAATATACCTTGACTTTCTTTGGATGGCGTTCGTTGTCTCAAGTCTCGAACTCCTACGATTATTCTAAGTTATTTTAATAGGCGAATGATTAATGTTCTACATATATTCAAATGTAGTCCTCGTAAATAAAGCAACGAATGTTGTTTAGATGGGTTGCTATGAAAATCATTTCCCTCTGTTTCATTCTGTCTTCCTTTCGTATTACAAAAAGCATCCAAAGCACGCTTATTGAAACAACAATTGAATTTCGAGGTTTAACAATGTAAATGGTTGGCAATTAAATTGTCTAGATTTCCCCAAAATATGCGAATAAAACGTTTAACATGAGAAATTTCGAAATGTAGGCGGAAAAAGATGAATAGAATGAGAAACTGTATAATTGTTTAAAATGGTTTAAATCCGAAGATCGTAAGTTAATTCTTTCTAATTTAGATCTCAAAAAGAATAAAAGCCTTCATGTCGATTTTTACGTGTTATTTTATGGGAAATAGAAATATCTTCCTTGGAGTCGAACCCAGAATATTTTTCGAGATTTTGTTTCGTCATCGCCTTAAAATATGCGAATTTAGTATTCTTGCAAAATTTTAAAAATATATCTCGAACTTTTATTGAGTTATTCGCATTTTCATAGCTTGACAGAGGGAGCCAGAAAGGGACAATGAGACAAAGGGTCAGAAGTAGGGTTTTACATTTGTTAGATTAAAAAATCGAATTCTTATTAAAACACTTCAAAAGTAATCGTACGATTATCAGTAATACTATGTATACTTTTAAAAAATATCTCATTTCATTTTTACGACCCGTAAACTAACTTTACTTTAATTTACTATCCATTTGTTTTCCAAATATTAACGAAGTCTCAAAATGGAAGGTGTGAGGTGAAGAAACTACGGCCCGCGGGCCACGTCTGGCCGGCGATCTCTATTAATAAACGCATTACTTTGTGCCTAACGCTAAGGTCATCAATGGCATATTTAACGCGTTTTAACAAACTTTCCGATTATGTGGAAGGTTGAAATTTCGCAGGAATGCTCGATTCAGATTATATATATATATATATATATATATATATATATATATATATATATATATATATATATAATAAAAAGGAGCGTAAAATGTTTACAATAGTCGCCGGTAGATGGTGTGGTTGTGATAGCTAAAGAAATTGTTTTTAAGATCTCTTCTAAAATGCATTATATGGGAAAATGTTTCGAACAAGGGTTGTAGAAAATTAAATTTCCTACGATTTTTATTCCAGTACTATTTTACATTCATCAAATATTAAACAAATGAAATATCTCATTATCCATTGACTAGAGCAAATATCCACTTTTGGTTAAGCGACTGTTGCCAAAACCTAATAAGCTCTTTATTATATAGTTCTCTTTCTAAATATAAAATTTGGTATTGATATGAGTGTAAGTTTTTGAGTTAAAGCGCCCACAAAATCCCATCACATACAGACCGACAGACAGACATCGTCGAGAAAATAGTCAAAACGTGTTCAGGGTACCTCAAAACATGTATTTCCATTGAAATCTCGGATTCGATTTTTTCATGAAAACAATTCTTTCTCTATACTTCGCATATGGAGAAAGTAATAAACTAATTTTGTTATTATCCAAAATAATGAGTTACGATTACTTAAGATGTATGGTTTCAGTAGGATTACCAGTCTTAGGACGGGTTTTTCAACTATATAATAACTGACACCCATCATATTACGGGCAATACACTAGTGTCATCATAAGAGCGAACCATGAAATATAAACAATTTAGTATATGTTGGTAAAAATTAGAACCGGAAAACCTCTTTTGTGAAGTTTTGACAATTAAATTGATTATTATAGATTTTAACTGATAGAAACCTTCACATTCTCACAAGTAACTTCCGATATGTACCATAATGCGGCCCGTCGAAGCATTTTTATCTGTTAATTCGGCCCGCCTAAGGAACCGCAACAAATGTTTTCCCACCCCTAATCTATCTCAATAAATTTATTTTTCCTATGAAGTGAGAATTACCAACCCTCAAAATAAATTGTTAAACCAAAAGAACTCGTTAAATATCAGATTCTCATTGATAATTATGGCTTAGATTCCATCAAAATTAATCGCGAAAATGAATGATCAGTAGAAATCACTTTTAATAATATCTACTCAAAGATTTTATTTTTATCCCTATGAAGAATTCATCCATTAATTATTTATTAGTTCTTGTTACTGTATTTTGTCAAAGAAATGAAGTTTTCTATTTTCTTATTTTTATTATTGATTATATAGGTATTGTATATTTTAGAAATTGAAACATTAAAAAAAATAATTCGATTTTTAGTATTGCAGTGTTGCATATAGCAAAATCATTTGTTCCCCCTCGTCCTAAAAATAAAATGAATATTTCAACCTTTTATTTAGGTCAAGGGCGCACAATTCTGGGCCAACCGCGTTTTTCTCAATTTCTGTGACGTCCATTCGCCGCCGGAATACTTTAGATGACCGCGACGGCTATATAAGAGGAATTGATTACGTGGAATTTCCCTTTAAGAGTCAGTTCTTTTTATGGAAAGATTAACGACCTTATTGAAAGCGTACCGTGAAAACTGAAACTGTTTCAGTTCGCTCTACTAACTCTTCCCGGACCACTACGTTTGATGAATTGCAAGATTAAACGCACGTCTAGCGGATTAAACCGGTTGCATTTTAATACCCGGGTCCATCGCCTCGATTAATCAGTGATTACGGAAGGGCTTCGTAATTGAAAATCAGTATTAAAAAGCTTGACGAAAGAGTGGCTGATTCAGCGTCGCCCAAAAGGGGTAGAAATGAGATAGCGTTGAATAGCAGAGGATTAACAGAAGGAAAACATATTTCAATAAAATGTTTGTTTAGATATGTTATCGTCGAAATTTGACAGGTTTGCTGAGATCACGATAACCGCTCGTGATTGATGAGCGGAGCAATAACCACGCTAACTACCTGTGTCGTGACATTTACGAACTCGTGACTGCAGTGACTGGAAAGTGTCACGCTATTCACTACGCTACTTTCGAAATGGTCGAACAACGTGAAGAGTTGTTTTGCCAGACGGAGGGTTCATATTTTCGCGTGCGTGTGCATGGAAAGGAGCGAAAGTTGTTTCGGGGTTGGAGGTTAGGCTGGGTTTGGGGAAGACGGGAGTTATAGAGAAGTAGGTACGTAAGTTCCGAGCAACCATTTACGTCAGTGGTTCCTTCATGACCTCTTGCAAATCTACAAACAGACACACATCGATATATACATACATATATATATATATATATACATATACATACATACATACATATATATATATATATATATATATATATATATATATATATATATATATATATATCGATGGGAACACCAAATAAGGCTGTGCCATCCTTAGAATTAAAAATAGATGAGTCTTCTGACGCACAAGCAGAATTTCTAAACGATTTAATAACGTTTTCAATCGTAATAGAAAAGAAGAATACATCTACTCGATGCTATTGAATATAACTCATTAATATATACTAATATACATATACTAATACTTATGTGAGTGAATAATGCAGAGAGAAGTGCATATACAAATTTTTTACTTGGAAACCCGAACGTAACTCATATAACGAAATGGGAGAACATAGAGGTCATTAACATACGCAAAAGAAATATCAGAGAAGGAAATTATCTATCACATATTTATAGAAATTTCAGGGAAGAGTAAAAATATAATAAATTCACGGATGCAGATATATTAACAAGAGAAGAGAAAGAGAGAAATTCGCTCACGTTTAAACGCATAAGTATCTCTTACTATACGCTAGCGATTCCAGAAACAGTCCCTTCCTCCTCCCTTGTCGCTGCCTTCACTGCACACCCTATCCTCGCACCCCCACCCCACTTCCTCTACCACTCGCACTACGACGTGTCTACCAAACACGCATTCGAAATTCGTCACGTGTCGTTCAATAATGCATTCGAAGGAGGCTCGGTCCGGCTGTCGGAGTCACTTCGCCGTTTTGGGGTCTACTGTGCGTCCGTTGGGGCAGGCGGCGGGGGTTGGAGGATGAGGGGGGGAGAAGGGGGGAGTAGGAAGAGGAGGGGGTAGAGTGGGAGGAAAGAGCGAGAGGTGCGTTAGATGGTTTCCGCGGATAGTAACGGCTGACTTCTGCCAGCGGAAAAGTGATAACGAAGCGAATCGCGGAAAGAGAACCGCATCTGCTCCTTTTAAAGCAGCTAACCATTGTGTAAATCGAGAAGCGGCTCTCTCGAAGTTATCAGAGAAATTAAAAATGCAGATTAATCTTCAAAGAAAGAATCTATTTCTAACCAGGGTGAAAAATTGTTATCAAACTATCCTACGCGAGTTTAACTTTAAACTATTTAAACGCACATAGAAGCATAAGTTTGCATATTTCGTAATTTTACTCTTGTAAGGAGAAATTCGGAATCGTAAACGGCTTTTCCGCATCTTTCGTTTAATGTAGTTGTTCAAGCAAAGATTGTATTCATTTAAAAAATCCGAGCTCAAAAAATCTTATACAACCATAAAATTACAGCCTTTTCAATGTAAGCAGTTATATATACGTATTATCATGCCTTCGCGTTTAGTCTTACACCTTTCTACTTGAGGCATTTCTAGCCGAATAATTCTTGTTTATAATTCAAAGATCTCCTTCAGCAGTAAACGTGCTTGCTTAATTTTCGGAAATTTCCGTTACCAATTGCCTTTATCTCTGGAGAGAATATCGCCATTAACACCACGGAACCCATTACACGTATTATCGCAGTTCACCCATCAATATTTTTACACCATTTTCTAAAAATTACAGATTTGATGAAAATCTCCGTCTCGTATTTCCACAAATCCACTTTCAATCGATTGAATTCTCCAGCTAAGCAGTTATTTGCGGAAGGAATTCAATCGCAGTTTCCAACCTATTCACGATTCAAAACACGTTTTTATGTTGATTCGAGTAAAAAATACACGTTCTAAAAATACGTGATCGAAGCAAATTTCCATAAGTGGCTTTTACCTTCGAGTTGGTATTATGCTTTTATACTTTCCTCAAATTCAAAATTAAAAGATCTCAATATAACATTTTTTCCGCTTTAACGCACTGGGAAATATTTACCTAATAACTAACTCTTCAGATCGCAGTATATTTCCGCCCGGCGCTTAAATGTCACAGTTTGCTGCTCAACGACGGTAGATTTATTCTCCATTGTTAGTATTCAGCTTTACAGGCAGTAATCTCGGGGTTTACAGCGGCTGAGGGCAATTTTTCAACCCCGTATAGCTCGCAGCTTCGAGCCTAGTTTATTCGAGGCGTAAAGGCGCTTTGAGCGAAGAAGCAATTTGAAGTAGGTTTTAACGCAGTTCTTTGTAAGAGGGATAACCAATCTTTACACAGAATGCTCCGGAAGAAAACATGTGTTTGAAGCGATAAAACACTTGAAAAAAAGGTCCTGTCGTTTCCCTCTAATATTTGCTGTCTCAACCCTTTCGATTTCTCTCTCTCTCTCAATTCTTTTATGCTATCAACCCTGCATCTCCTTGATACTCGCTCTTTTTATCCCCTCAAGGCTTATCTAAATTTTCATATCTCCATTTTTTCCTCCTCCTCCTCCTCATCTCTCTCCCTATATATATATCCCTCTCTCCCTTTCCTCTCCTCTTCTCTCTCTCTCTCTCTCTTTCCCCGAATTTCCTTTCCATTTCCTCGCCAAATACGCCACTCTTTATTTTTATCACTCCCCGCATCCTCGTATGACTTCCTTCCGCCTCCGCTCTTACCCGCGTTACTCACGCTCGTGCGCGCCTCTCCTCAATCAAATTGGTTCCTCCTTCCCAACCTTTCTGACCGCCAGGGGAAAAATGAGCAAAAGAGGTGTTTTTTCCGAGGAGATTTACATCGATTTTTTCCACCTCTGCTTTCATTCGCATTAAAATACACTTTCACGCCTAGTGGAGCAGACGTATTCGTATTTTATGGTCGTCCATAATTTAACTGCTAAATAAACAAGATTTATTTATGAAGAAAAGCATTTCGAATCTTTATCGCGCCGCATCAGCTGTGATGATTATTCTTTTTTACGACGCTCTTAGAATATTCATTTTCGACGGAAACTTACATTTTCTTTCATTTGCACATAATTGCCCTTAGAAAGGTGCTAATTATTGAAAACGAGTGAAACTACCCTGTGGAAAAATCCGACACATTAACAAACAATAAATAAAATAGGATTTTATGAGTTTCTGTGAAGGTTGTATTCATTGGATATTGCTCCCTCAGGATTTATTTCAAAAACTGTAAACTTATTTAATTCCGTTTTCATATTTGACATTTTTAGGAAAGTAGGGTAATTAGTATAATTTATCAATTAATTTTAAAGCAAGCAACAATATATGAAGGTCCTTAAAAGAGAGCCACTTAGCGAGACGTAAGCCATAGCTCTCCCTCAAACGCCATATGCGTGTCACTGGTAAGGTCTTGTGTGCGGGAAATTTAATGGAATGGGGAATATAAATATTGACGCGCTTAAAAGCGTGAAGCGGAGACACTTTTATGCGGGAAAAATATATAATATTATTCATGCGGCCAACACACAGACACACATAAAAAACCCTCTTGCTTCGAAAAGGAGCTTTTAAACGTTGAATAGGTAAAAAGATAATATTTCCTGTAAATTCGAAGCACTTGCGTTATTTTAACCAAATATCAAATCAAAGGCAATCGAACATCTAACGAAAGAAGTATCAACACGCCTATTATACATAAATATCATCGTCTCGTTAGAACTACGCTTTTTAGCTGGTTCTATGGCATTTCGGAATAATACACAATAGAGTAAAAACTTTACAAATCTAATTTAAATCGTTAATTATCTTATTCTATAAATAGGTATTTTCACAAATTCCATGCCGTTCTCTAAACAACTCAAACCCTCCTAAACAAACACTGATGTCCATATTGGACATAAAAATCACCTCATATAGCCATGATGCAAACCGAGGGCTCTCATCACACGTTGCTGGAGAGAGACAGAGAGAGAGAGACGAGGACGAGAGGGGACAAACTACGACTCGGCAATTCCTCCAGACTGGAGGCATTCGCAGCGGCGCCATAGTTCTGAATATCCCAACGAAGCAATGCCACCCTTTAGTTTTAACAGGATGGTCGCAAGAGGTTATGTCTCCCTATAAAAGTTGATCTCTCTCTCTCTCTCTCTTTGCTTTCATTCCCGACGCAATGCCTCAAGTAACCCTCTCTTAACACCCTTACATCCCGTCCTCCGCCGCGGCGTCCTCGTTCTAGGCCCTCGCGGCACCACCAGGCCTAATCCCCGCACTACCACTCAAGTGCCGGCCATTAGCAGGGGATTGGCGGGAAGAGGGTGGGAAGAAGGGCGGAAAGAGGGAATATGGGGAAGAGGGACGGAAGGAGGTGCTCGCCCCCTATGTGTGTGTGTTCATATATACGGCCCGCTTGCCGCTCAACGAACTGCAGCGCATTCGGTAGGAAAGTCATTTCCAGGGTGACACTGACTGCGATGGCAGGAGGTTTTTTCTAGTTGCGGGAGATGAGAGGGAAAAGGGCGAATGAGGGGGGAGGGGGTGCGGGGGGGAGTAATAATGGTGCATACGACGTAGTTAAGAGTGAGAGAAAGGGAAAGACACGTACACTCATTGTATGGGTTGTGTAGTTGTGTGCGTGTGTCTATGTGTCCTAAACCACCTACCTTTTCTCCGCCCCACTCTTCCCTCGGCCCCTTTAGGCTGGCTGCCATCCTTTATGGAAACTCGTCACGCACTCCGATAAAACAACAGTCTAATCATGGCGCCACGCAAAACCACCCCACTCCATACCCTCCCACTCCTCTCCCCTTCTCTCTCTCTCTATTTCCCCTTTTCCCAAAAAACACATAACACACACAAACAACGCACACCAACGCTGTCACACTCGGGACTGAAAACAAAATGGCTGAATGCCTTCTCTACGCCCCTTGGCCGGACGGCAATCGCCACCGTTGGCTCCATGGCTATCCCCGCTATCTCAGTCCGGACTTTTAGCCACGCCATTATCCGGGGAGAGATAATTTGGGGTCGAGAGAAAGGAGGAGAAGGAGAGAGAGAGAGGAAGGAGGGTTTAGGAGAAAACGGAGTGATGGGCGTGCATGCATAAGGAAGAAAATAAAGATAAAAAATCGACTCTCTTGGGAATTAAAAAAATAAGAAAAATATTAAATGGAAACAAAGTATCGCGGACGGATAAGGAAAACCGTTGGGAAAACAGCGACGGTCGGAAAGGGTAAATAAAAATGCGAAGTGGGAGGAGGCGCAAGGAGAGACGGAGGAGAGGAAAAGAGGCGAGGAAAAGTGAGATAACAAGCATAACAAAAATTCGGAGAGAGGTAAGAAGTGCGAGGACGTAAAGCGAGTGACGAATGCATCGAGGAAGAGAATAAAAAATTGGAGATAGGACAGAAAAACAAAAAAGAAACCAGCAGGAAGGAAAATGAGGAAAATAGGGCCAAAAACTTTGCACTTCGAGAAAAATAGAGGCGATGTAATTTTTTTAAGGAAACCAAAAAATGAGAGAAAGATGAAAAAATAAAGGTTGGAGTGACTTAAAAAATAATCATAAAACAATGGATAATATTAAAAGGAAAATAAAAGGGGATCGAGAAAGAGGAAATGAAATAAAGAAGATAATGGAATTCCAGAGGTGTGCGGCGCGAGAAACTGTATAACAGAGATGGCGCTGCAGAGATTTTCAAGTTTAGGGTAAGAAGCGGACGAGGGGTGGACCGTTTTGTATATAAAAATGGGCCGCAGAGATAGGCGTAATCACGGCGGCGGAGGTATGGGTGTTTTGAGTCATTGCGGCCATTCGCACGGAGTTGTCGCCCTCCCGCGGTGTTTAGTGCCGCAATAACTGCGGCCTCTACAGCTTTTATCGTTTAATTTGCGCGCCAAATAAAAAGACGAATGCTGAAAAACAAATACAGAGCCCGTTTCAATTTCAAGGCGCCAATCTAAAACATTGAACTACCAATAAAGTTTATGTAACGTTTTTAGATAAAGGAGCGCACAATGCTGGACGCTGATTCAACCCGTCGTAAAAAAGAACTGTGATTCAGAGTAAAAAAGGAACGGTCGGATTGAAATAGTGGCGTTTATAGAAATTACGTCGCCTTGACGACCGACCGTATCAAGCTTCGAGCAGTATAGAAATTCTTCACGATTAAAGAACATAGATTGAATGTTCGCAATTTACGTACCCTATATTTGGTTTCACGAGTAATAATGAATAATGTTATTTTCCGTGTATCTCTTGACTGCCCGATTAAATATTAATAAAGGGATTTTAATGTATTCGGCATTTGCTAACGATCCGTTATTAATTACAAATTCGCGACGTTATTTTAATTCTTATATTAATGCACGCTCGCGAAATACGGAATGTCGCGAATACAATATAAAACGATTCGCTGATACACGAGCAATAAAGGCAGTCATCTATTATTAACGTCAGTTTCTAAAATAATAAAAGCGCGATTCGATACTATACTAAGCATTCTATTTTTATATAACGATCTTTTATATAATCTTTATCGTTCTAAAAAAATAAAAACTGCCGGGGAGTTTACTTTGGATGAAATAATGATTGAATCCGATCGTAATGTCGACTTCATCTGAAATAAGGCAATTTATGTTTTCTGCCCACGAAATAAAACTCCGTGAGCGATACAACATGGCAATTTAATAGTAAGTTACACCAGAAAATAAAAACAAGAGTGTATTGACAGGAAATTGAACTGATAGTTTAATTTTTCGGCGATTTTCCCCCTCGCTTTAACCTCTCCGAGGGAGTCCCAAACCCTTTCCATCGATAACCTAGTCACCCACGACAGACCGCTATCGTTCTCTATCATCGCGACCACGTTTTGGGAAATAGCATTCCATTTAAGCCGAAACCGCACGATAAAACACACACACCTCATTAATTCCCTCTCACGCCGTCGCACGCCCCCTCCTCCTATCTCCCCCCCCCTCCTTCCCCCCCAGCGATCAGCTTCCTGAATATTTCAATGACCTACGTCGGGAGGGAGAGAGGGAGGGAGGGGTGGGTGGAAGAAGGGAGGTGGGAGTAGGAGGAGAGGAGTGAGATGGAGAATGGAAGGTGGAGAAGAGAGGGGAAGAGGTAAGAGAACAAGAAGTGGAGAAAGAGGATGAGAAAGAGGCAGATAAGGAGAGAGAGGAGAAGGAACAGAATGAAAGAAGTGGCGTGGAGGTAGTGAGAAACGTAGAGATGGAGAAGAGGTCAAGAGACAAAGGAGGGGAGCCGGAAAAATGGTAGAGGGCGCGGAATAGGACGGAAGGGGACGAAAAATATTTTCGTGACTGACTGGCATATCACCAGTCAGCGTCGCGAAGAAGAATCACCTCGAACGTTTTCTACCTTATACATTCGCGATACCTTCCCGCGATTTCCAGCTCTTGGGCAACGCAGGCGCACGTATGAGAAGTTTAAAAGACGAGGCGAGTGGGAGAAATAAAAGGCGGGAAAGAGACGAAAAGGGGAGAAGTTGAAGGGAGGAGGAGTGTACCTCAGGGACTTTCCACGAGGCAACGGTGAAAAACGAGCGACCCTTGAAGTCCGGTCACGGACGAGAGTAAGAGGGTGGGGGGAGAGAGGGAGGAAGAGAGGGAGGAAGAGAGGGAGGAAGGGAGAGAGAGAGAGAGAGAGAGGGAGGGAGTCGGTCAAACAGCCGCGGCAACAGAATGATATAGCCTCAATACAGAGCCCTCGACGCATAAAAAGAATCCTCTAAAGCACCAACGGTTGGCGTAATGGAACCCCTCCAGGGTATTGCCATGTAGGTTCCTCATTTTGGGCTGAAGGACTTCATCTAATTCTCATAAAGTTGCATCGGGATACACTCACGTCCCGATCATTTCATCCTCCTCCTCCCCTCTACTTCAGGGACTCCCCTCCAATACACTCACACACATACATATATACTCACACACACATATACATCCATACAGACACACGTATATTCCTTTGCTCCGTATTATGTTTTGGTTGCCGTTTCATTCCCTCTTTTTATCCCTCACCTAATGATTCCGGAAACATCTCCGGAGGAGGAGCCAGCCCCAGACTTCCCTCCCATGCAACCATAATAATAAAAGAGGCTTTTTCTATAAATAAAATACGAGGGACCTTAACCGTGCTGGATGGCAGGAATCAAGATTTGTAGGTCCCTTAAAAGGCGTAGTTGATCCATTTTCTCGTATGTTTTTCCGTTATCTTTTTCTAGGGACTCCATTATAGCATATCATATCAGCTCCTTTTTTCCTCTCCCTCCCAATTCGCCCTCTCTCTCTCATCCCCGCAGCATCCCATCTCATCTTCCCTATCTATATCGTTCGACTTAACTCCCCTTCCACCTGCTCTCCCCCGTTTCTCCCCCCTTTTCCTCTCTCTCGCTCCAGTTCCACTCTTCACACCCCTCCCACTTTCTCTTAAAGCCAGGCCCATCAGCCCAAGTATTCCCTTCCGCAGTCGTCTGATGCCCCACTCATCGCAATGGCTTCTATCAATTCCTCCCATTCCATCCTTTCCTCCCTTTTCATACTGTTCTCTCAGACTACTCGTAGATTGACTTCATCCATAGGTATCGCTTCCCTTCATCGTTGTTCATAGCACCACAAACTCACCTAGGATAAAATGACTGGCATGCGGTCAATACGTGAACACTTCATATTAATGTCTTCTTGCAAAGTAGTATTCTAATAACAAATCTTCAAAAAATATATTCCTAACATTTTGAAAATTGTTTGCCATATTTTAAGGATAAAGCACACAGCTAAATCTTAAATATAACAGCCGATGTTTTGTTGGGAAATTATAAAATCGCAACTTGTGAAGTATTCAAATGAAACAGATGGATAATATTATGAATGCTAAAATTTTAAATAATAAAGACTTTAGTATAAAAAAGGCAAAGCAACAAAAAAGTATCAATTATCCAACAAACTCCGCAATTCCTTCTATCTCCGCTGTTTAAGATTATATTACTCTTCATTAACATAAAAATCCATAGAATTTCGCTTAACATCAATGCCGTATTTGTTTACGAAACATCTCTTGTGCGGTTAACTCGCTCTGTCGTTATAAACGTTGCGATGCGGTTTTAGACGACTCGTATCGTGCAAGAAAATCGTACCACGTAAAGTGGGCTTAATACTCGTACATGACGTAAATACGCGTCAATGGAAGTTTGGATTAACTAGATTGACGCAATTTGCGTCACAATCACTGAACTGGTTTATCAAAACACGTCACAGCCGTCTTGTTGAATTCATTCCTTCTACAGGTATTCTACATGGGGGATGTAAGTACTAACTCTTCTGTAAAATTATGCCATCTTTGTCAAATTTAATCAGTTTTCGGAATATAGTGATTGCAGTCATTTTTGAAAAATTATCAAAACAATTCTTCGAAATACGTTTTCAAAATGTAATAGATTGCAGAATGTTATTTATATGCAATATTCTTTGTATACGATAATGTTGGATTCATCTTTTAACAAGCAGATTTTATCTACTTTAGTATTTTATAAATATTAAATTCTTAACTACGAAGTTAATAGTATTAAGTGGAACATCTGCTTTGTTTCTTAAGAAGGGATTTTTCTAAGGAACCTTAAGGCTACGTATGCAAGTATACGAGTGATACGGGCAAATCCTATAAACACAATTTGGTTTACGAAGCTAACTAGCTCATTATTGAACGTAAAGATAGAGTCCAACAATATTATAATGCTTACTACTATAACGGATTTATGTTACATTCATTCATTGCACATGATATTTAAAAATCCCTCGGTCTCAAACATTTCATGGGATGTCGCTCCTTGTTAATCGGAATTAAAGCAATTCTTATAGCGAATTTTTGGGCGATTAAATTTCCCCTTTGAAAAAAAAAATTCCAGCAAGAAATCAAATCAGGAGTGATGATTGATGCATCGAATAGGCAGACACCGTTAAAAACTCAATTCTTCTTCCTTTTCAAATCAATTTCTTGGATAGATAAATTTGAAAAAATCTGCAATACTGCCAACATCGAAAACTCTATGATTTTCCTCACAAGAATTTCAGTAACGACTATTCCCATTCCTCCCTTCCCCCTTCGTTCAAAATAGCAACTCAAAAACTCCACCCTAGTTTCCTACCCTTCAACAGTCCTTACCTATCTTCCCTCTGTCATAACAACCCTCGACCTATTGCTCCTTGTCGCCTATTCCTCTCTCCGTCGGCGAAATTCAGGCCCCTCTTACATCTTTCCAACCCTCGCCTCCCTTCCTGCCCCTCTCGCCCCACTGCTCCGCCTCCCGCATTTCCTGCCCCTCGATCTCGCCCCCTGCCAGGCAGCGCGGCAACCTCGTCCCCCGCATCCCAAAATTGGATTTCAGAATTCGGATGGATTTCGAAACGAGTTCTTTAATCCATTCCAATTTTTCCTCCGTTACACATCCAACCCCTCCTTCCTTCCCCGATCCTAGAGAGGGCTGTTTATGTGCATGGGAGAAGAAGCGAGGGGGGCGGGAAAGGGGAAATGGGGAGAGAGTGGGAGCGGAGGGGAATGCGTAGTAGAGGAGGGATGCCACCAAGGGCAGAAAAGGAGGAGTCGGTGGGGGGGGGGGGGGGGAGGAGAGAATAGGATGGAATTATGGATAAAGAAATATCACAAACAAAGGAGAGGCAAATGGATGCTTGGAAATTGAAAAAATAGGCGTGAGATTGGATTTTTAAAAAGCCTATTCGTCGTGAATAAAGGACAGGAACGAGTGCGCGACAGAGATTTATTTTCTCCTTATTCCCTGGAAAGATTAAAGCACAAAAGGGGGATGCTTGGTCGGTGATACTAGGGAACTGGATTAGATATCACCCAATTACGGAGAAATGAGCGATTACTGCACGATAGCTACGGAAAAACATTCGTGATTATTTTGGAGATTTAGGCAAAATTTCGGAATAAGAGGGAACAAAAAAATAACGATGTAGAGTTGATAAAGGTGGGTATTTTCTAATAACTTTTAAATATGAATTTTCAGTTTCATGAAATCCTCACAAGAATTAAGCACCCACATTGCAAAATTTCGAAATTCTACCTCATGATATTTTTTTATAAACTACGTGAATTACATGTTTATTCAGATTAATGAAAAACTTTGATGCAAGAAAATTTTAAGATTACGTATTTTTCGAAAAACTTAGGTCAACATTTAAAAGTTTATTAGCTCTAGAAAGTCTTATAACTGGATAAATACTTTTAGATGAAAATATTCGCTTGCTAACCAATATGTTGCATGAAAAATTATTTAAGAAATATGCGTACCTTCGCAAATAGTATTTTGTGAACTTTTCCAAAACATCTTTAATTTTTCATGATTTATTAAAGAATCTATGCAAAAATAGTAAAAATATATACTTTTCGAGACTACAGGTGTTTACTAAACGCGAATTTAAAACAAATCCCAACAGGCACTAGCATTATTTTTTACCAAAAAACAGGAAGAGAAAGAGAGAGAAAAATAAAAAGAGGATTTGAGGAGGAGAGAGGTAGACGACTTCAGGATTTGTTTGGGAAAATGTCTGAGAGTCGGCGCATGTGAAGGGAATCGAAGGGATAACGAGGAGTAATGGTCGGAGTTGGATTTTTCCGCATTTGCTGAGGAGGGGAGGCGAGTAAAGTTGTTTGGGGAGGGGGGAGAATGGAGTTGGGTGGGGTGGAACGGAGGAGGAAGTTGGAGTCATGGTAGTGAATCGAAGGTTTTCTAGGGTTTTGTGAAAGGAATCGACAACCGATGAGGAAGGGAGAGAAGGTGGTTCTTTGGAGTGGAGAAAGAGAGAGAGAATGAAGGGGAGGGAAAAGAGAGTGGGTGGAGGAAGGAGAATAGGGAGAGGTGGGAGGAGAGATGTCTCGTGGTGGAATTGAGAGTGAGAACTCGCGTGGAATAGGGCAGTCGTGGAAGAGAACACTGCGATTGGAATTTAAAACGTGGGAATAAACGAGGCTGAAAAGAGGCCATAAAGGTTTGTTGAAGGCGGTGGGACTGGATAGAGGGATGGCGACGACTTTTAGAAGGTCTGCTTGACGATTTCCTCGGTAATATAAGGGTCCTTATTTTTCTCAGACATTCACGTTGTGACATGTTGAAATTTGCGATACATTTCGGATATGTCGGATAGAAAGCTCATTGTGGTCCGTTATAGCACGTATCAAAATTCACAAATACAAAATATTGATTGATGGAATATTTTTAGAAATCATAGATTCAAAGTCACAGTAAAAGTCATACTCCGATAGGATGCATGAAGCATTAACCATGATATGAACTAACAATAAGACAGAATAATTTGGAATTGTACCTTACTAAGTTATAGTAACTTATAATTTATTATACTAAAGATATATAAAGAAAATTTTAATGTTATTAAAAAAGTGATCAGCCAAAAGTAAAATTATAGAAACGTGCCTATAGGCAGTTTAACATGTTTTTAGCTTCATATAACAAAGGTGAGCTTTATTTCTCAAGCTAAAATAGTTTATTTCATAAAAATAATTATAATTTCAGGTATAAATTTATAACACGTGAAATAATCTAAACGAACCGCGATAATCCACTGAAAACAAATGTGTGATTTCCAAACTGGTTTAATCGAAATTTTCGTGAAAATATGAAGAGCTCCCTTTTCGTTGTGCCGTCATTCATCACGCGATTCAGAAAAATTATGGCGTCGGCGATTACATTTGCTAATGAACCTCATTTTCCGGGACCTGGTTTGTTGAGGAAAAATTCATAATTATCTGCTTGTGACTTTCGGTACTATTTTTATGCCATCGATTAGTCGAAATGGTGCAAAGGGATACGTTTCAAAGAGGAAGGCTTACTTCCAGAAATATCGTAGATCAATTACTGTATTAATTTATGGGACGGATTAACCTATAGGCTATATGGACTTGAGTCCGGATTTTCCGAGTTTTAGCCCCATTCTTAAAGAACAAATAATCTATAAATAGAGAGATTACCAGAGGAAATGAGCCAAGAGCTCCTAAACTTCACAATCCGCCCTTGATTGAATGACGGCCGAATAGAAGAAAGCGCTAGGGAAACGTCGTAGGAGGAATTTGAGAAAGAAGCGAGAAAAGAAAGAAGAGGCAAGAAAATGATAATGGGAGACGGGAATTATGGTCAGGCTGGTGATGATCGGAAACGCGATGGGGATGCTGAAAGAGAAGGCGGGATCCGTTGATGCTTTCAGTTAACACAATGGGTGCCGGTATGAGCGCGGGAAAAAGAGGCGTGGTCTTGATGAAGTTCATTTTAGCGAGCTGATAAGCAAACGACCATGATACCGTGTATGCCGGCGTATAAGTCTACCCGTCGTATACTCGACCTCGATTTTCTGGATTGTGTATTTACACTAGACATATTTGCCGTATAAGACGACCCTCCACTTTTTCGCTAAAAAACTTCGAATGAAGAATGCGAAGAATTTTATGGTTTTTAAAACCTAAATGTAACCTTTTCCAAAAAATGCAGTGTTGATTTTTGAGTTATTAAATCATTTGTTTAATTTAAGAAAGATCAGACATATACCGTATTGCCATCTATTGGCGGAATGTAATTCTACTTATCCTTCGTTCCTGCAATTTCAAATAGATCGTTTATATTTTGAGATTCAGTAATAAAAACAAAAGTTAAAATTTTAATTTTTATTAACTATTAAATATAATTATCTTAAATATTTTAAAATAAATGACAGAATATGTAATCAATGGAGCAGCTGATTCAAAATGGCGATCATCTACGTTGTAAGATCAAATGTTTTCGTAAAAATCAATGTTTTTAATGTTATTTAAGGGTCACATTTTATATTCGGCGTATAAGTCGACCCTAAGTTTTCGGAATTTTTTTAAACTTCAAAGGTCGACTTATAAGCCGGCATATAAGGTATCTGTCTTTCTATCCGTTACCACAATATATATTCTGATACTTTTTTCCAAATACTGAGAATAAGTAATAATTTATGCAAGGAAAATGGGATTTAATTAAAATTCTAGAGTTATGGAAATAAATGAGCATTTCCAGGAAATATAATGTTTGACTTTTACAATTTTGTGCGGTTTCTAGTAGCGCAAGATTAAAAAAAGCGGCCAACCTCTAAAGTCGCTTATTTCCTCTAAGCTGAATCTGAGACGAAATTTGTTTCTGAAAAACCTTGACATATGATTTAATGTGAAAGTAATAACTGAGATTACTCGGCGATATCAAAGCGAAGACAAAGAATCACGTTTAAAGCATTCATAATATTTGTAGTTGTAAATTGAAAGCGTGATGAAAAATATTTCTCATTTTCTGAAAGTATTTTACAACCGAATGAATTAATATAAATATTTCGTCAATGATATTATCCTAAATATAGTTTACCGATTAAATTTTCGCCGCGTATTTGAAATGAAATAATACCGTCTAAAGTTGTGTATTTAACTGATTGAAACGACGGCGAAACGTAAGCACCGCTCAAATGGTTTCCTTTTTGGGACTAGATCTGGTAAAGAGTGCGATTAGTGTTTAACACCCGAGACCTCCAGAAGACTTTAGCGGAGCACTTAATGCCGACGGAGAGAGCATTACAAAACTAGGAGAGCGAACTCAATTTCAAGTTTTCAAAAGGAAAGTCGCTGCACGTTTGAGAATGGAGATAAACACGAGACAAAAATAACTTGCAAGAGCAACGGCTACAAATGCTTTAATCCATTGGAGTAAGAACTGAGTTCGAAAGAGCTTAAGATTGAGCGAGGAGAGAGTGAAATGGAGAGAGACAGACAGAAAGAGAAGATACGGAGAGAGAACTAGCACGAGTTATGAGGAGATGTAGGGGAAAAGCGGGAAACGAGTATAAGGGAGGAGAAATAGAAAGAGGAGATGAGAGAAGTGGGAGGAAATGGAGGAGAGGGAAGGAAGAGGACGGCTAGAGTACGGGAGATCGAGACCCTATATTTTCGGCGGAGGCAATTATTGGCGCCTGTGAACACCTAGCTCAACTCCACCCCACCCACCTCTCGCTCGGAACTATTGGCAAAAATTCCCTCCCTCTACTCCAGTTCTTCCCAACCTTTATGTGGCCGAGGGCACATTGGACTTAAAAGAAAAAGCGGCGGACGAAAATAGTTTTCTCTTCCTCGCCCCGCTCGACAATTTTAGCTTGTGTGTGTGTGTGTGTGTATATATATATATATATATATATATATATATATACAGTCAAACTCGTTTATAACGAGCACGGTTGTAACGAGGTCACGGCTATAGTGAGCAAATGCTACCTCCAAGATAAGTTTACATGCATTTACATACAAATATTTCACGTATATAACGAGCACGCTTCACGGATATATCGAGCAAACTTCGACCACTTCTCACTGTCTCAAACGCGGCGGCGGTCAGCCCCTTCAATCCTCATAGTGACCCAAAATATGTAACCTTGTGTTCTCGAGTCCAGCCTCTACACCCTATCCCTCAGGGAGGTTAAAGACCGCGGCGTTGTTGTTAAAAAATAATCCCTTCGTCCAAACCAAGAATTCCCAACTTGCAGGTACAGTGGTACTCGCGGAGGTCCTTTGTCCTCTCCTCCCAACCCCCAGCTCTTTTACAGCCAGGAAGTTGTGTTTGGAAGGGGCTAAGGGCATGTACAATGGCGCCCGCCCCCCTCGCTCAGCCGATTGCACCCAACACCCTTTCCCACGTAAAGATGGGAAATCCCAGATTTAATCCGTCTCCTCATTAACTCTTCCTGGAATTGGTATGCTCGCAGTTTGCAAAGAAAGTTCGTAGCGTTGATCACAAAAATCAGTTGAGATTTTGCCCTTGAACGAGTAACATGTCCGTACATAAAAGGAAGTGTCTGTCTATTCGCGAAAAGGTTGATATTATTCGAGAGTTAGAAAGTGGTGAGGAAAATGTTGAAGTGTGCAAAAAATTTAATTTATCGTCGTCTACGGTTTCAACCTTATGGAAAAACAAAGAAGCGATTTTATCTGCACTAGAGAACAACCTAACAACGAACAAGAAAATGAGGAAGTGTGACTTGGGTACTGTTGATCAAGCACTGCTGGAGTGGTTTAAGACGCAGAGAAATGCTTGTTTCCCCATCAAGGTACAGGCAGATAAATTTGCAAAACAGTTAGGACATGAAAACTTCACATGCAATAATGGGTGGCTCGATCGTTTTAAAAATCGGCATAACATTGTTTATGCGAAAGTCAGTGGAGAGGCCCTGTCAGCAGATTCAAAAACGGCAAGTGAATGGGTGAAAAGTGTTTGGGAGGAGTGTCGAAAAGGTTACAGAGAAGAAGACATCTACAATGCCGACGAAACTGGACTGTTTTACAACATGATGCCTGATGCAACGTTTAAATTCAAAGGTAACAAATGTGTTGGTGGCAAAAGACCTAAGAATCGTTTAACAGTTTTAATGTGCGCAAACATGAATGGGAATGACAAAAAAAACTTTTTGTTATTGGTAAGTCACAAAAGCCGCGTTGTTTCAATAATGTAAAGAAGCTTTCCGTTGAATATGCAGCTAATAAAAAGGCATGGATGATTTCCAATATTTTTCACCAATATGTAAGTCAGTGGAACAACGAGTTACGGAGGAAAAAGAGAAACATTTTACTCCTTGTCGATAACTGTCCTGCGCACCCACATATGCAGGAGTTATCCAATGTAAAACTGGTGTTTTTGCCTCCAAATGCGACTTCTATTTTGCAGCCAATGGACATGGGGATAATTAAAAGTTTTAAAGGCCATTTCAAGCGATTTTTTGTTCTACAGTTGATTGAAAGGAGGGAAAGAGGTTTAGATGGCAACGTCTCTGTATTGGATGCAATTCATTTGATGACAGATGCAAGGGACAATGTTTCACCTACAACGATCATAAACTGTTTTCGGAAGTCTGATTTAATATATGGAGAATTTTCGATTGATAACCATAACGTTGATGAAGATGATCTATCTCTGTCAGAATGGCTTAAAGAAAATGGAATTGCAAATTTTGACCATGTAAATGACATTGACAATTTTGTTCATGTTGATGATGATTTGATTACCAGTGGAATTCCTACGGAGAGTGAAATAATAGAGACAGTACAAAACACAGCAGACAGTGATGAAGACATTGTTGAATGTGTCGAAGACACAATCCCGACGAAAGCCAACTTACTCTCAAGCTCATGATGCTGTGGAAACATTAAATGATTTTTTTGAAAACATTGACATTTCCGATGGTGTTTTTAGTGCAATAAGTGTAATAAGAGGAAACTTAAGAGACTTCAAAGTGAAATCTATGAAACAGGCTACCATTCAAAGTTATTTTTCTAAAAAGGAGAGTGATTAAGGATGCAGCTGTGAGTAAATTTTATATGTACAAATGTTTATTTTAAATTTTCTAGTTTATTCTCATTTTTATGTTTTTCCATAAATTTACTAAATAAACTTTCTATTTATATATTCACTTTTACTTCTTATGTCTTATTTCACCATACGCATGCATGCTTTTGCCTTCACGGATATTAAGTTTAACGGCTATAACGAGCAAAACTAAATGGTCCCGTGGCGCTCGTTATATCCGAGTTTGACTGTATATATATATATATATATATATATATATATATATATATATATATATATATATATATATATAGGAGTGCCTGAACAAGTCTGTGTTGTAAAGAGAATGTCCGAATAGGGTGTGTGTTTGTATTTTTGGCTAACTCTTGGATTATTATAGCCATATCTCCTTCCACAACGAACACACAAGGGAGGAGGGAAACCCGGTGCCTGCATTAGCCTACTCTGAACGAAGAGCACCATGGGGGCCAACGGCTTAACGTCACTTCCGAAGGACGGATAGCTGACTTTGCGCGGTCTCCTCAACCCACACAAACAGGGAACCGGGCGACCTAACGCCCGAATAGAGTTCATTATTTCTGTAACAACATTCATTATAGGTCAAAAATGAAACACTTTAGCCCAAAAAGCTTCCTGGGGAATAATGAAAACAAATTTTGAAAACGATTCACCTTTTTTCAGAGGGTAACGAAAGCATTGTTTCTGCCATTCACAGCTGGTGCTCCCTCTGTCACAATGGAGGATAGCTTTTGAAGAGTCAGATTTATTTCCTTTGCATATATCCTGAAGTTGTGGTAAATATATTGTTCGTCCTTTTATAGGCAATTATATTAGTAACTCATCATATGCAGTAAAATCACTAAATACCATCTCTATTAATAAAAGACAATGTGTGTGTGTGTGTGTGAACAGCATATCTCGAAAACCAAGAAACTTGGAGACTTCTTGGTACACTTACTAATGGGACCATGAATGTGCACCTCGGAGCCAGAATTTTGTTTTTCGGTGAGAGGGGGGCGGTGGAGGGGGAGTTCCATTTCCCATAAGATAACACGTAAAAATCGATTTTTCGACTCGCAGGCTATAACTATTTTGCAAATGGAAATTAAAAAGAATTTACCTACGATATTCGGACCTGGAACGTTCTAAAGAAAAATGAATATCGTTTCTTATTCGTATCGTCATATTTCGCCTACGATTCTAAATCGCTCTAGTTATACGTTTCACATTTATTTCTATGATTTCTACTCTTCCTGCCAAAATTGCCCCCACCACTCTGCCTCCCTTATTTTTAATAAAACACCAAACAATATTAATGCAATATATTCTCACAATATCTTCAAAAACAAGGTGAATAACTTACTGCTAGGCAAATTTTATTACCATGTGAGTGAATTTGTATCAGATAGTTTAAAAATATTGTTGTAACTTTTTGTTTTTTGGAAATGTGTGTTATGACCTACTCCAGGTGATGTATTTCTTTTGACCATATGAAATGGATATATAATACTATAAATATTATATTATTAATAGTAATGAAATCTCTGTGTGATATGACATTGTTAATGAGTAATATACGTAAACTTATACTTTATAACCTACAAGCATTATTGTATTTTATTATCATATTTTTCAACTGTTGCTGTAACGCTGTAATTTCTAGTATATTTATCTTATGGCAACTACATTGCACCTGTGTTCTCCTGACTTATCCTATGTCAACGCTTTGATGAACGTTGGACTAATAAAATATTATTATTATTATTACTAGTACAAAAGCCCGTCAATATGACGGGTATACATCCATTAAATATTAAATTTAAGGCACTTCCCATTCCTCCTCCTTTTCTCTCTTCCATTCTCCTCCCTCATATTTTAAGTTTATATTGGATTTTTTTTTCCGATTTTTCGACGTTCCATAAAGAGGTTGCAATGAAACAAAATCATGAAGGACAAAAACCGATTGAAAATTTATGTGATGTTTCATGTAAATTTAAAACAAATAAATACGTAACGTAAAAACTTTAAGTCAGAAACGATTCCAATGCATTGTAATGATGGACAACTCAACATTTCATAAAGGAAGATACTTCACGCGTACATTGAAAATATCTTTTCGTTTGCAAATTTTATTGGGCAGTTTAAAGCAAATTACTATATTAACAATGATTATGATTCATTTCTTTCGATAACTAAGCAAGATATTTAAAGCATGGCCGGTGCATTTATAGTGATTACAAAAAAATGTGTGAATTAAAAAAGCTACTTACTAAGTTCTTTCGTCGTCAAGATAAACAAAACAAAAAGCTAATTAAAATATTAGCGGTCGTATGTTCGTTCGCATTTATTCCACGGCTTAGAAATGACACTGCAATAAACAAACCTATCGTTCAAATTAATCCATCATTACTTCCCTTTAGACTAAAATGCATTCAAAATATATAAGACGAATTTTCACAATTGTTTTCAAATACAATATAAAAGTTCATGTATGTAATTGGTTTTAGATATAGACGTAATTTTGCTAGATCTGCAACAATGCCGTCGCCCTTGAAGACGAAATTTTATCGTCTGAAATTTAGCCAAATTTTCGTGTTAATAACGGATTTGTGGAACGATTCGACGCGTATTCGAAAATCGATGGCTGGAAATGAATATCCGTTCTTTTAGGCGTCGTTTGGTGCAAGTCCCGTATTCAAATCGCAATTCTAAGTGATTTTAATATGCAAATAAAAATGTGCTACAACTGTGCAAACGTTCAAAAACACAGAAAGAAGGACCGAATTCTCTTTAATAAATGTATTAGATTATCTGAAAATTTTAACCTTTTCACCGATATGTTTCCTTGCCGATCGTATCATTGTTAAACTTAGAGATTGTATTGTCGCCTTAATCCTTATTTCGAATAAACAACACAACCAATAAACTTAGCTTAATGCGCTAGTTTTTACACTGAAATATTTTATGTAAAAGGTTGAAATAATCATTTTCGATTGTTACGGTATTCATTTATTGTTGAACACCATTAAGATATGCATGAAAACGCACGTTCATATTTGTTTACTTATTTACTCTTAACGGTCATATTTGTTTGATTATATACTTTTTAAGATATATATCCGCATATTACAAATTAAAATGGTAATATGATAAAGAATCAGAATTGATTGCTTCACATAATTGTCTAAAACATTTTGCAATGCTAAAGTATTTCGATTCTTATTATTTGATAATTATTTCCGACATTGTTTTGGTTACCCACGAAGAATACTTTGTTATCGTTTGTTCTAGGCACGCTTTTGGTGTACGTCGTTATCCTATAATCGAGTTCAACATCAATTAAGGAACATATTTAGTGCTTTGGGATATTTGGAATGAAAGTTAGATTCTGTACTTACTAAGTAAAAGTTGTGTATTATACGTTTTCGGTCGTTGTGTTACTCAACGATAAAACAGAATATAAAACTTTTTCGTGTCTGAATAATTAACACTTTATTTCTATGACAATCTCATTTTTATTATTTTCACCAAATCAATGGTTCAAATAAGAAACCATGCTTAAAAGAAGCGGAAGATTATTCTCAGATTCAAATAAGATCAATTTCAAATGGTTCTCACCAGAACAGCAGAAAATGTCGAGGAAATAAATAAAAGACTCGAAGAGCAAAGAGTGAAGCAGGCGAACGACAGAGCAACAAAAATTACTGACCAAAGGAATTTAAGACACGAAGAAGAAAGACTGAGACAGGAGAGTGCAAGAGCAAAGGAAACTAATGACCAAAGGGTTTCAGGACTTCGAGAACAAATAAAGTGAAAGATATCACAGAAGGTACAGTAACAAAACCTCTATAACAATTCATTAATTTCAACCAAAATATAATCATCAACTTCTTCCTCCCTTAAATACCTATATATACACTTTGCTTTCTCTTCAACTGAAGATTTGTATTCATCAAATAAACCAATTATACTGATTAGACTATAATAACACATTCCATATCATACAAACACTTCTTATGGCCAAATTCGATTTCAAAGCCCGGGAACTCATTTTGTATCGTAGATTTGACTTTAAAATATTCACGTGACAAATTAGAACCACAAAATCGGCCTTTGCATGGGATAACGTATGGTTAAGCTAAATTTGAAAATATCTTCAAGAGTGTTTCCACCGATTGCACCCCTAGAGCTTGCAATTTTTACCCATGGTTTTAATGTTTTTGAGCTTCGTAACCACATAATATGATGCAGTTTCTTACACTGGAAATCAATTCGAGTGAAAAACTATATTTTAAAAGTGATTCCATCGACTGTCGTCAATTGTTAACAATAGTAGTCGGTAGGTGGCGTGGTGGTGGTAGCTAAAAATATAAGATATCTCTTAAAAAATGCATTATACGGGAAAATGTTTCAAACAAAGGTTGTAGAAAATAAAATTTCTTACATTTATTCTAATAAAGTTTTACAATTATCATATATTAAAACAAATATTTCAAAATAACGGATAAGTAACATGAATAAACACCCACTTCCGGTTGACCGATTTCTGATAAAAACCAACCAGTTTTTGTGACTTTATAAAAATGTTAAATATAAAATTTTGCGTTGACCTGATTCAGGGCTTCAGACATTTCGTCGCCCTGAGGCGGGAAATTTTTGCCTCCCCCTCATGTTCCGTGGATCTCCGATGATATAAGAGATATGTTAACTATATATATTGTTCTCCGTTTATTGTTTCTTTCAGTGATGGCAAACGAAAAAAAATCGTTTCGTTACGTTTTTCGTTACAGACAAAAAAATATGGTTTTTTTGTTACGTTTTTCGTTACACTCAAATTTTATTTTCGTTTTTCGTTATGTTTAACGTTATAACGAAAAATTTTATCTCAAATTAAAAAATTGAGTTAATTGCTATTTCATTTATTATATAAATATATTTGTTTCTTTACGTTTTCAACCCACACCAGAATTCATACAAATACTAACCGAATGAAATTGCTGATCAGTTGATTGGAAATATGATATTTCTAACTGAAGAAAGTTATATTCTCTGCAACATTAATGACAATAGAACACCGTTTTTAAGATTCCTTAGGCAGTGATATTCGGCACAAACTGAGATGACATGATTTGATGTTTTTGCCTAGCTAAAACATCAGGCATCAAAATAAATGGAAATAATTATAATTTTTGGGTTGCATTGTCGATTGTGCACATCCAACTACTGCATGCCAAATTTCAGCTTCCCGTCTCGTCTACGTAAGCGGATTGATGTCTCCGATTGGATAACTCACCTTCTCCTTAACAATGCACTTCACAAAAAAACATTATCAAACAAATGTAGAATGTACAACTTTTACAGATATGACAATCATAAACATGTTATTTTAGTCCAACAAAAATTTGAAAAGCTGATAAATTACAAAAGTAATCTCCTACTTCCATTGGACTTCTTACAGCCAAATACTAATCTTATCTCGACAATTTAATAAAAATTCTGAATATAAAATTTTCAGTTGATCGTATAATATTTTCACTATAAAACTGACAATGATGAATGTATTGATTTTGGTGTATTTAAAAAAATTATAACAGGATTATACAGGACATTTTGATGCTAGAAACACGACATTGAAAATAAATAGGTTGGATCCATAACCTACTTTATCACAATATGCAGGAAATAATAACACCAAACTGAGAGGTAGAATTTATTATATTTATTACAAATTAAAATTTTTGTTCTCATTTTGCATTTTTTATTTAAAAATATTAATGGAAATGAAGTAATTAACTGTTTGGTGTGTTGACACAGTGTAGCAAAAATACAATGAATTACATATTAAATAAATGAGGACTACTAGTTTGTATCTAAATAGGTAGTACATCTCACTAGAGAAGGTACCTAAGTCATCTTTTGATGTTATAAACAGAACAAAAACTTATTGATTAGATGATAACTCGAGAGATGGTCGCATTTTCTTGACCTTGTAAAACCGAAACCGTGTACATCAAGTCCGTGTAACTCGAGAGATGGTCGCATTTTCTTGACCCTGTATAACCAAAACCGTGTACATCAAGCACCGTGTAAATCGAGGGATAGGTGTATACATCTACCGTGCAAAGACAGTATCCATTGATTGCCTAGGACCGGTTCTGTGTGCAACCACACCGTGAGAATATCGTAATAACGGGTTTTGTTTTTCCGTTTTTCGTTACGTTTTTGAAAATTTCGTTACAAAAACCATTTCGTTATTGCGTTATTTCGTTACGTTACGTGATATGTTTTCCATCACTGTTTTCTTTCTTTTCCGTAGCCGTACGGACTGTGTTAAAGAGTCACAAAGGGTACATTGGGTGTGTTTCCCTTGGTTTTCCCTTACCTCCCTCCAGTTTTTGCAAACGTCTCTTTGAGCAGAGTTACCGCCCCTGCTGTAAGACCAAACTTGGCAAGAGGAAATGGCGTCAGTACGGTTAGTATGTCGACAGTCGCGGCATGAGGCCGTCCCCTCGACCCTGTGCCCTGAGGCAACTGCCTCACTTGCTTACTGTCTGAAGCCGACCCTGACCTGATTAATAGTATTTGAGTTAGAGCACCCACAAAAAAGCTATCACATACACAAACATCATCGAGAAAATGGTCAAAACGTGTTCAGGGGACTTCAAAACGTGTATTTCCGTTGAAATCTCGAAGTCGGTTTTTTTCATAAAAACAATACCCCTATACTACGTATGGAGAAAGTTAAAATACAAAGTCGCCAAATTGTCGATAAAGGATACGCGAAAAATTTATTTATTTGGGCATAAGATGGGAAGACAAGAAATATCGCATACCATTAAGCATTACAATAAAAATAAATTGGTTTCATTACTTGGTTTTATTCTCAAATCTTACTCAATATTTTTTGTCTTGACCAGCCCGAGGAACGCCGGGTACTTTCAGCTAGTTATCCTCTACTAAATGTCTGTTGTGACTAAAGATCCATCAAGCTGAACTGTCAAGCAAAGGTACCTTTCCAAGTCGATTTTTAATAGAACTTGAATATCATTTAAAATTGCTTCTATCCTTCTCGTGACCGTGTTGGTAGATAGCTGCAAAGAGGCGGGCGCCATGGCACCCGCAGGCTCCTCGCTGGGAACCACTTTGTCTACTCCAAACTCCTCAACCTGCAGACAAACCTTGGCAGCTTGCTCTCTTGCCATTACACTCGCGAGGACGTTTCTATGTCTTCGCCACGCAAAAAGCCAGCACGAAATTGTAGGGTTAAGAAATATTTTTCTTGAAACGGGTTGCCTGCCGAGGCTTTAAATTTTGACAAAATCATCTGTCATTTTAGCTCCGGAAGCTTTTTCTTATCTGATGTTCTGTTCCCGTAATGAGGTTTTTCTTATGTTTATCATTTCATTATGCCAAGATATAAATATAAGGACGTTCAATGTTCATTTATATATAGACCAAAAAAGCAGCGGTAAAATTATCTGAAAATATTTAAATTAATACAGATTTTGGGGATATTTTTTCATTATGTGACAATTAACTTGTTTTTATTATATCCATGTTTCAATGTTACTTATCTATTTTTGAAGATCATTATTTGAAATGGAGAAATATATAAACAACATTGATCTCCATTCTATATCGTAATTTCTGAACTCGCATAATTTCTTGACTAGACATAAAATGAAAACATGGTCCTAAATCAATGATAGAAACATTTCGAATATCTAACCTTATTCTCACTTTTCCGTCCCAGTATTTTTTATATGAATTACTAATTTACGTTTGGACATTCAATCTTTACACGAACTTTCCATTTCTTGGTCTCATCATCATCATCATCATAGGTAGTCTGTCCGTGATTACTCATGGTTAAACCTGGTTCTCCATATACTTTTATTTTCCGCTGTCCTCTTCATATCTTGATAGCTCTCTTTCCCTTTCAAATCGTCTATCAGCTAAACCTTTTCCTACGTCTTTCACTTTTTCCATCTGATTTTCCTTCTAACGCGTCTTTGATAATACTCTCTCTACTCAGGCAATGTCCAACCCAGATTGCCTTCCTCTTTCTAATAGTCTGTATAATCATTCGCTTCTCTCTTACTCTTCGTAGCACTTAATCGTTTTTCATCCTATCTGTCCATTTTATCTTCAGCATTCTCCTCCAAGTCTTGGTCTATAGATGACATTATTTAACAGATTCATCATTCAGTTGTGGTCAGTAAAACATTTTCATTTAAAAAGATTCGTAGCAATTTATTTCCTCGCGCAGGAAATTCTTCGAAAGGTATACTATCAGAAGCCCACCGACGATACGAAATAGTTTTGTTTAAAGGTAACACCGGCCTGATTAATAAAACGAGCTAGAATCTAAATTAAATGTGCTATCTCTAGTTTTCCCATCGATTCCTATATTTGTTACGTGAAAGGACGTCCATCCCCACTATTTGTCTTTCACGCTGATTTTCCTTGGGAACATTAGGCCAGAGGGTGATTCAATTTCGGAGCACTCTAGCGAAACTATTGGGAACCTAATGTACAGCGCTTTCTTTCGATGCAACGATAAACTGATTCGAGCGTTGCATAAGTGGTTTTGCGAATAGGCATTCGTAAATTAGATTCGAGGCACAATCACGGCGATGGAAAAGGAATAGGTTCGTTCGAGCAGGGATGCAGGTGCAAGAGCACTCCACGTCGTTCGTCTTTTATTTTTTCCGGCTGCGCTCCCTCGCGGAGAACGGAGGACACAGGAAGCGGCGGCAACGGAGCCATCTACTCTTCGACATGGCCACGCTCGACTGGGCACCGCACTGAATTTGCTCGACTCCAATCGAACGGGCGATTTCTTTCTTCCTCTAGGCATTGGCGTAGTTGCAATTTTGTGTAAGGCGAAAATAATGCCTTTATGGCATTACGAATTCGATTATTAATCGCATATTTTGGATACAAGTGAATCGATCGTTTAACGAAATATATTAAGGATTAATTAATTATCAACTAATTATTAATTAATTAATTATCATCCTCTTCGATTCATTTTCTCGCGGTATATGGTTACGTAGAAAGAAGATTTGGGACAACCTAATCAATACCGATATCAAATACTCTTACTCAAAATTCTAGAATCAACTTAATTCACCTGCTCGTGATATTTTTCTTTGCATCTGTCGCCAAATTTAAGGGTATATTTATTGGGCCATCACCTCATATAAAGTGAAATGAAAAGATGAGTGGTTTATCTATACATAATATTTGGACAATTTATATAACCTTCTTTATATCCGGGTAGTTACCGATTGTTCACTTCTAGCCGGAAGCAGAAAGATTTTAAGTAGCAGTTTTCTCGTAGAACACGATAATTATTATAATGAATTAATTTTGAGGTTGCGTTTGAGAACTAATGGAGGAAAACCCCGATAAAAACACAGGGGGCAGCATATCCTTGCACTACGCTCCTGTACAGCTGCTCGGTTCACCGAGTTAACCAAGAAACCAAACATCCGAAACACGTCTCTTCATGACCCTCGACTACAGCCAAAGATTTTTGAAGATTGAACCGATTGTGTGTTACTTTCGTTTGTCGCTGCAGCAACAATAAGGCCGCCGCGCAACGCGGCGGGATTACAGCGGATGACAACCCGTGTCACCATAGATACAAAAGGGGTACAGACAATCCTAATTAAAACACGCCTCTCCCGCTTTCCACAGGGCGCGTTGCAACGTGTAAATCTATAGCGTAAGGGTATTACAAACGTTCTTCCATTTCTCCCCAACGGCTGACCTCCCTCACTCATATCCAGCGACGCTTTATTAAGTTAATTGGACTGTGTCAAGGGCGCGCTGCCCAAACCAGCCGTGGATTCTCGCCTCGCTGGGTTCACGCGGCAGTGATGCCTTCCACTACCCTCTTATCCTACTCCTATAGCCCCTCTCCCTTTACCTCACCCCGCCCTCTCCTCTTCCTCCTGTTTTCCTTCCTCCCAAAACTCCCTCTCGCTTTTGCAATCTGATTCGCTCCAAAAATTGATGAAAAAAGAATGGTGAGGGAGAAAGTGAGTGGAGATGGAGGGATAAAGGGAGAGTTAGAGAAAAAGAGAGAGGGAGAGAAAATGCTTTGAGCGGAAGATAGCTCTTCTCACACATACTCGCACAATTCCCCCACGGGCTCGTCACGCCCGCCTCCTTTTTCTCGCTCTGTTTCTCTCTTCTCTCCCATTCTCTTCCTCTCATGAGAAAACCTCTCAAGAGAATTCCTAGAGGACGTCCAAGCACTTGTCCGTCAGCGGCGCATCACGGAAAGAGAATGGAAGGAGTGAAGAATGTAAAGGGGGTGGGGGAATGAAGAGAGAGAATGAAAAGGAGATTGAGCGCGCCGGGGCGTGGTGGAGCGGAGGAAGAAGGGGCGGGGGAGGGGAAGGGGAGGGAGAGGGGAAGAGAGGGGAGGGGAAGGGAGGTGGAAGGCGACTCAATTTCCAAAAGGGTTCGATTTACGGAGTGAAAAAGGGCGGAAAGGGGATGAGAATTTGTGAGGGAGGAGGGAAGAGGCCTCGAAGCGTGTGAATCGAGAGAAAGACTTTTCGGCGGCCTTTGAGAGGGTCAGTCAGCAATCGGCGCTCTTATAAAAGGATAAGGAACCGAGTGGGGGGTAGAGAGGGGAAAAGGGTTGAAGAGTGAAGGGAAAAAAAGGTCCAAAGGGGAAATTCCGAGAAGGGAGGGAGGGAGGGAGTGTTAGAGTAACCCGCAAGAGTGTGAAAGAGGGAAGGGGGAAGCAAAGAGAAGGATGATCCAGGAGCCAGTATAATGATCAGGAGGGTGCATTATTAAAAGTAATGGAGGGATTAAATGAAACTTTTATCGATTTTCGAGAAGTGCGTGGGTATTAAAAACATTGAGAGCATTATTCGGGGGATTATTTAGTGGGTACAATTTACAGAGGAAATATCGTCAATTTATTCAACAAATCACGTGTTTGCACCACTTTTTAAATTACAGTTTTATGGCCAATCCGAATTTATTTTATTTTGGTATGGTTTCATTTTCATTATATTGGACCATTATCTAATAATGGGCCTAAAATCAGTTTTTTTATATTCTCTCACAACTTGCACTAAAAGATTTGGCAGGAAAAGACGTAATTTCCCGATTTGATAGTTATTTATATCAAAATGTTACTTTTGGAGAGAAATAAAATACAATGGTGGCGATAATGATGATATGATGCCAAGAAATGTAAAAAACGACACAATACAAAAAATACCCCTTTTCAGATAAAATTACAGCTTAATTATCAGTTTAAAATAAACTGGAATTTTTATCTAACGACGACATGGTCAGACCACCTCTAACATTAACGTAAATTGTAAATATTAAACTTAATAACATAGAGGAAAAGTGACAAAAAAGTTCAAATTTAAAGGGTGACTAGCTGGAAATGTTTCACCTCAGCAAAATGAGATTTCGGGAAAGAGTTGGGTGTCTAACCAAAACGAGAATGGATAATGCGCAAGAAATTCCACGGGATATAAAAGGTCGTGGATGAAAAGAAGATTCCGAATCTGGAGACGAATTGGGGAAGCGGAGGATTTCAGAGAGGGGAGAAAGAGAGAAAGAGACTGAAAAGCGGTGAAATAGAGGGAGGGAGGGGGAGAGTGAAAGGGAGGGTTAGAGAGGGTGGAAAGGAGAAGAGAGGAACAGAGGGGAGAGCTTCGGGACCAATGAGGTTTTTAATGGGTATAAAGGGTTTTCCATTCTGGTGCTCGGTTTCCCAAGATCCAATCGAGTGTAATGATAAGCCGCGTTGTGATGCTCAAACCAAAGGCAATCGGTTCGATAACTTTAAACATGGAACACATTACTTTTAATTGGAAATTTATTCCTAACGATCCCATTTCAGGAATGAGACGTCTGTTTCCGATAAGCAAAATTAATCATGGTACAGTGCGATGTTATTCTTATCATCTTTATAAAAAAATAGCGGAGAGCTAAAATCCAATGAAAGATAAGCCTAGCGTATTTTTAACGGAGAAATGGAGAAAAATATTGTTTGATATTGTTGAAGTAAACGAGGTTAAGACTTCCAATAAGTTCGACTCGCATGATGCACAAATGATGCGCTTATTAATAATGACTCACATAAATTGCCTTTAATTTATAACACACCATTTGCCCGCGATTTTGAATTTCGAGGTTGAAACTTCAAGCAAGTTGTTACATTACAATAAATTATTATTATTATATTACAATTAAAGTCAATCTCATTCTGCCATTCTGTGTGTACGAATTTAAGAATTAATGCGACGTACCATAAAACAGTCTCTTCGATTTCAATTTATCTTTCGCCAGTTACTCGGCGCGTGTTCTTACTGGTTTGAAACTGGTCACCGTCCATTATAAGAGAATGAGTTCAATAATTAATATTTTACGATACTGTTCAATTAATATAATGCACAATCAAAACGGTAAAAATCGCTTATATTGCAGTATCATAGTAGATGTAAGTTTATCAACTGCCTTAATAATTTCTCCATTTTAATAGGAAGCCAAATAGAGGAAAAGGTATATTTGGTTTTATTTAATTGGCATGAAGCTATAAAACAACAAATTTTTATTCAGAAATCGCTAAAATTAAATATTGAGAAAGTGTAAATGGGATATTTATATCCTTGAAAAATTCGTTTAAACAAATACACTACTCGTAGAGGTATCATAATAAGAGCACGAATATATTTTCGTTTTTATAGAGATTATAAATGCCATATGACTGGAGTGAATTATTTCCATAAATCAATGTAGAGGTATCTCTCTCTCAGAATATATCCTAAAATAAAATACACGCGCGATTCTAGCATACAAAGTGGATAATAAACTTTATAAATGAATGTCCTTCAGAATTTGTCCTTCCTGCGTCGTATATATTTGATCACAGAGCTCCGATAACTATTTAAAAAGTAGCGCCACTTTTACAAAATGAACGCTGTGTAATATCGCTAGCAATATATTCGCTGTTGCGTGAAATTGATCACATTTCTTAGACACACAAGCTCACAGAGAATATCAGTTATTATTTAGTCAAAGACGGCGACGCAAACGCAATGACTCGCAGATTAGGAGGCAAAGCGAGACTTCACGCCTTTCTGATCGACTCACGAGGACATCTTCAAATAACGATTTAATAGGATTTAAAAATCACGGGGACATACTCCGTAATTATTTTTTCAAGCCGGCAATAACATTTCAATCTTGCCTCGATATAAAAATAAGCAAAAACAAAAATATATTTCTATTTTGGTTGTCACAGCTGCAAAACGAAAATGAAAACCAAGAGAAAGTGAGCATAGGTGGCGTTGGCGAGCTGAAAAAAAGGAAAAAGGGAAACAGAGTAAGCAGCAAAAAGAAAGGAATGAGAAAGGAAGGCGGGTAGGGGAATGTCGTTCTTTTACGCGGGAGATGCGATTCCCTTCCTATCCTCCCGCATCTTTCTGCTCGCGGTCGTCTTCCCCCTTGCCCTCCCACAGCACTCCGTGCATACTCGAGGGAGATTGGCACCGAGGAGAGGAAGAGAGAGAGAGAGAAAGTTGGGGATGATGTTACTCAGTGCAAGACGACGACGTCCTCTTGGAAATTCAGCAGCGGCGGCACAACCAGAAACAAACCAACTGCGGTTCTCTCTAAAACCTTTGATCATTCACCACGGTAACAATCAAAGGCAAAACGGATGGAAGTGTTTAAAGGGAAAGACAAAAGGTATCCTGTGACATCTAGCGTTAATATTTAGCAGTACATGTGATACTCCGGGTATGCACTTTGACTAGAAATTTTTATTTTTTACTCTCCCACTTAGTCGTACATTGCATTTAAACTTTTAGCGAAACAATGACAATGATGTGGAATTGGATAGATTAAAGTATCACAGTATTATATCCGTCACAACTATTCGTATTTTTTATTATGAAATCGAAATATAAATCTTCAAAAATATGTTGTAATTGTCATTATGATCACTAGAAGTACCATAATACTAGGGACGCCAATCCGTGTATAATCGTCAGGAACCTTTCATTAAATGAAATAAATTATATACGTGTGTGCGCGTTTGTAATTATCGTTTAAGTTATATCTAAATAGCCATTTTGGAATCTTAAAATATCCACGCAAAGACGAGAGGACATATTCTCTGTCTATCACGAAATTCGCGCGCGTAAATGACAGTAGTAACCGTAACGCACTTGTCCTCCTCTCCATCTTCATTTACCAGCATCTCATAACTGCCAGCACGGGAGCTCCACTCCCGTCCTAAATTCGCTCTCTTCCATCCTTCTCTTTCTCTCATTGCATACTCCGAAACTCGCCCCCATACCTTTCCACGCTCTCTCTCTCTCTATACAACTATCACTCCCTCTCTCTTCTGTTCGCTCACACTCGAGTAGCGGAAACACACTCCCCTCTCGCCCACGTCCTCTCCGGCCCCTCCCTCTTTCGCCCCTCCTCCTCCTTCAAGAGCTCCCGTGGCACCCACGCCAAACTCAAAAAACTCGCGTGGATACGAGACGGCGAACCTCTCTCTCTCTCTCTCTCCTCAAGAGAAGAGGGAGAGAGGAAAGGAGGGAGTCGTGTGGCTTGATGGGAGTGGCACTCATATGGGAGGAGGAGGAGAAAAGAGTGGAAGAGGGGCGGACAGAGAGAGAGAGGTGGAGGGGGGTTACAGAAGACGAGTGAGGGAGAGGAGTGGGTAGTGTGTGAATGAGATGAAGGGTGGGATGGGAGAAAAGGGAAAAGTTGTAATGAGAGTGAGAATGGGTCAGAAGAAGTGAGGTATGTAGGAGGGAGAGAGGGCAAATAAGGTTTAGGGAGGGGGAAAGATGGAGGAAAATAGAAAGAGAAAGGGTGTGGGATGGTTAGTTATAGGAGGGGAAAAGGGATAGATGAGTTAATTAATGGAATTGAGTGTCGTTTTGGGAAGGAGATAGGAATAATAGAGAAGAAGGAAGTTCGAGATACGCACGGCGGAGATTGAAGGAGTAAAGAAGACGGAAGGGGGTGAAGAGTTGAATGTTGAATCCGAATGCTATACTGTAAGGCACGGTGTCATGCGGAGGAGATGGATGTCGTCTCCATATTCCGTTTCTCTATGTAGCCGTTTTATACGATAGTATTCTATGAATGAATTAGTATAGTACATATTGTTTCCACCTCAGAGCTTTTAGCTTCGGTAAATAATTCTACTCACCAAATATTCACATGAAAGTAAAAGAGCACCCGATTTAACTTCACGAGGATTCTTACAACTCGCAGTTCATATTCGATCTCATTCACAAAACTAATAACTTATTTTGAAAGTAATTATTTAGTATTTCAGGTACAATTTTCTGTTTCATTAGCTAAAAACTGCCAATTATTTATTCGAGAATACGGCGAAGTTTACCGAAGAGTAAGTTGATGTATTTAGGTGCCTGTCGCCCGGGCGTAACCCATGACATGTGACATAAGGTCAAGTCTCTTCTTATAAAACCGCAAGCCTTAGAGGTGTGAAGAGAGCATATGGGAGGAGTGGGATGACGATAAGGGAGAAAAGAGAGAGGGGGAGGGAGGGGATGAAGGGAGGTTGAAGAACACGTAAGAATTCGGAGTGAGAGAAGGAAAGGGAGAGATTGTTGAGTATAAGTTGGTCCCTCAGGAAACCTGTAGTAGAATGAGATTGGCGAGTGAGAAGACAGAAGGAAAGCGAAGAAGGGGGAGAGGGAGTCATATGGAGATGCAGATATTGTGACGAAGTGACGAAGAGATAGAGGAGAAGGGAAGGAGCCATAGGAAGAAGGGAGAGAAAAGTGGTGGTTGAATCGGGATGGGGTAAGGAAATGGTTTTTTAGGAGAGAGGAACAGAGAGAGAGGAACAGAGAGAGAGAGAGGAGAGAGGAACAGAGAGGAATGAAGAGAAACGAGAGGAACGGAGAGAGGAACAGAGAGAGAGGAGAGAGGAACAGAGGAATGGAGAGAGAGAGGAACGGAGAGGAACGGAGAGAGAGGAACGGAGAGAGAGGAACAGAGAGGAACGGAGAGAGAGAGGTGGATGAGAATAAAAAGGGTTGAAAGAGGCTCTCGACGAATGAGCCGAGGGGACGGCTGGCCTAAAGATTTGGAGAAAAGGAATTGAAGCAACAATTTTTAGGGCTCCCGCTTGTGAAAGGGAATGAATTTGAAGGTCTCCGCTCTCAGAAATTCCAGAATAAAAAAAGGAAGAAGGCGAGAAAGAGAGAGATATCTTTTGACAAATTTTTTCTTGATCTATTTGATAGTCGCTCGAGGATGAAAATGAATGACTTTTTCCAGGACGAAATTCATATTTAGCACGGGTACAACACGCAATTACCACCAAGTCAAAATATTCTTTTTGAAATCACATTGCGTTTATCATTAAAATTGAGTGAAATACCAAAGGACTGCAGTTGATTTTGTGTATATTTTAAAAATAAATACTAAAAGTAATAGATACCACGAGTTGGAATATTTTAGCGTAAAATATCTACTGATGTCTACTATAAATTTCGTGAGTCTATGGACCACGGAATATTTGTGTAGTTATAGTGAAAAAATGCTAAGTAGGCTGCGGGCCTAACTTGAAAAAAACGCTTTCGATGTTTCTTTGAACATTATACTGCGATGAAGAATGAAAAACTTTATCGTCTTATAAATAATTTATAGAGAACATAAAGAAAAACAGAGCATAACTGCAGCTAAGATCAAATAGAAAGGAGTGCAGGATATCGATAATAGGAAGGAAGAAATGTGGAAGGGTAAAAAGGAATGACAAAGATGAAAGTAGTGGAAAAGATATGCAATAACTATATGTATATGTGCAGATAAAGGATGGAGAGAGGAAGGATGCTGGAGCCAAAAACCATTGGTGAAAGGGAATCAAGATTGAGAGAGAGACTTTTGGGGAGGTGGAGAAGTAGGGTAAAGAGAAAGGATGGGGAGGGGATAGAGTGATAGAGAGTAGGAAATAGCCGTGGCGGGGGAAAGAAAAAAACGAGTTAAAGACATGAAACTCGGGAAGGGGACGACAGTGAGGAGTTAACGCCAGAAAGTGAAGCGAGATGATGAAAGGGAATTGAAAATAGAATAGCACTGGAAAGGAATTAGTAGATAAAGAGCGGAAGTAACAGGGATGATAAAATTACTACTCTTGATTTGGTCTGCAGCTGCCTTTAGTTTTGTTTCCGTGTTCATGATCGGTTAATTGGGACCTGGCGTTCATTTTTACGCGCCTTTTTATCAGATAAACTACCTTGCATAAAAAATAAAGGAATGCAAATATATTTCGTGCAAGAGGAGCGATAAGTCTGTTTGCTTCCAACGCAGGCGTGTTTAAACTTCATTTACTCCGTTTTTTTATATTTAATGATAATTTATTAAAGGATATATATATATATATCTTCGGATTCATACCTTCTGTTAGAGGCAGCACCCCAACAAAGATGAAACCGGTAATAAAGTTGAAAGCGAAAAAGCATATATTTTGAGTGAATGCAGCTAGGATGAAACAGAATGAGGAGAATGATTGGATGGGTAGAGGGAGAATATGCATGAAAGAGAATGGGGGACAAAATTTAGTGAGCATGAAAAAAAGAAGCGATGAATAATGCCGCGGCAAAAAAGCCGAGGACAGGAGACGGAGAGATAGAAGGAAAGGTCTGAATGCACGAGGATAGGATGGCCAGGTACAAAAGTAATGGCTCAAGGCGTGTTAAATTAGGTATTTTTAGAGTGTATCTCCTTTACGAAATACATTTTGATTTTTGTAGGCTCTTGTTGGGAATAACATAAAGCGACAAGTGGGAATAATGTGGAGTGGATAGACAGGCGGAAACGAGATGGGAGAGAAATAAAGGCAAGAAACGTGCGAGGGGGAATAAAGGAAGAGAAAAGCTAAGATGGAGAGAGAGAGAGAGAGAGAGAGAGAGAGAGAGAGAGAGAGAGAGAGAGAAAGGAACACACAAGCGACACGGATGACGAGAAAGAGAACGAGAAAGAAGATAGAGAGGAAATAGAATAGAGCGATGTGGAACAGTTGATACAAAAAGGAAACAGAAGAGGGATTGAAGAGCAGTGGCGGCGTGCGAGGAGAGAAAAAGAGAGGAGGGTGTGGAGGAAAACTGAGGGGAATTTCGGCGCGCTGGCGGAAGGGCGCTGGAGGATTGGTATGGGGAGGAAGGGTAAAGAGGAGGTGGAGAGAAAGATGGAGAGGGCGTGACAATAAAGGTGAAAAGCTAGGGGGAGAGCCAAAGGCGTAAATAAATGAGGCCAGAGGCCAAAATAGTTGAACGGCGACAATGCATGCGCGAGTGAAGGTGAGAGGGGCTGGATGAGGGAAGAGAGCCACGAGGCAAATGATGAGAAGTGAGAGAGAGGATTGGAGAAGGATAGAGGTGGAAGAAAATGCGATTTACGAGAGATAGAGAGAGAGTGTGGAGAAAGAGCATATACCTAGTAAGGTGGTAGAGAGGGGGGAGAGGGGAAGAGAGGATGTGGGCCTCGATGAATGTTGCAAGGAAAGTGATAAATAATTACAGCAACGGAAGTGTAAGGAAATGGCCCTCTCGGGGTGAACGGCGTATAATTCCTAGAGATGGAGGAGACTGGAAGGCGGGCCACAGGAATACGAACACCGACAGCGCCTCTCGGTTGGGGAATGGCAGAAGAATACCTGCGCTCAAGGATCGCTACGAATCTGAATCTAAGGCAGAATAGACTCTTGGGTTTGAATCCCTGCGGAAATTTTATTTTGGCAATTTTTCGCAACGTTCCACGTTTGTTTTAAAGGGAAATGAAAACTGGCGAACACACGGAAGTGTCCGAACGAGCAGGGGGGTCGTAAAATGAATTCTTTTTCCGCACGACGCACGAGTAATCTTGGGCGTATTTTTCCATACGCTGGGAATGTTTATTGTATTCGCTGCCATGCCGTTGCACACCGCGTGTTTGTCGATCGTGTTTACTCTGGGAAAACAGGTCACGCCCGGGGTTTTCCCGCTCATGAGGATGGTGACTGGAAACTACTCTTGTGCATTCAGCTGTAAAACTCTCCCTCTCTCTGCCTCTCCCCCTCCCCAATCTCACTTTACCTATCTCCGTAACTCTCCTTCTCTCTTCCTTTTTCCCTACCTCTCCTCATTCTCTGTGCATTAAATTCGGAATTGTTTGCGGAGCAAGCTCGTCCACTAGAACAAACTCCACTGATGTGAATCTAAAGAGGAAACAGGCGTTTTCAAAATTTACTGGTGTCCGAAATTTTGAATTTGATGATTGATGAGTTGAAAAAATAATTATAATTTTATTATTTCAAATAAAATGATAAATTTCATCCAGGCAGTCTCGATGAATAGCGAAAAAAAATCCTTTCGTATTAATGAAAACTAATTTTGGAACTTATTGCCGAACGAGGCAAATTAATGAAGTAGAAAATAATTGAAATAAACTTTTCGTATGGTAACGTGTAAACAATAGAGATACGTCAAAACGAAATAAGTGAAATGATTGATTGGAGCCGTTGATAATACAAAAAATATATATCACTAATGTACTTTCATCGCGAAATTAAATAATGTACCACTTTCTCATGCCTGTTTGCATTTGAAATGGATAGATTTTTAGCACTGTAAATTAATTATATAGATTATAGAAGACGCGAAAATTTTATCACGGAAATTTACGCAAGCTCCAATTTTAGTGCTACTGGAACGTCAGTTACTTCGCCAATTCGTAATATAACTCATTTATTCATTTCGTCCGCAAGACCACCAACATTTTGGTCCCTGGAGAGCATTTTGCGTGCTCCCTTTCGACACGGAAACAAACACACAGGCGTGTATTACGGTTGAAGTGATTGATACACAAATACGAACAAGTAGTACCGCCTCATTTTCCCTGAATAACGCCTTGAGCGTACGGCATATGTAATAAAGCAATAACATCTTTTATTCCTACATAAATAAAAGATGAGATTTTGAGGTTACCTTACGTTTTGAATACGTTACAATCCTAACTTTGCTATTCATGTAGCCACTCTTTTTAGCATCAATGGTCAGTGAATTACCGCCGAGGTCGGCTACTTTGTTGCTATGAAGAGAATTTGGTTGTGTCAATGGTTTTATGTTTGATGATTTTATCTGAATGAGCGTTTTTCAATCATTTAGCTTCAGGATTCTTGCAGAAACACCGATCCCTCAGATTCATAAAAATAAAATCTCATGAATGATACAAATAATATCCAACGATGAAAATTTCCACTTTCACAAAAGTGGAAATTTACATTGTATTTGATTTCATTTATGTCGTCCCACGAAATGACTACATCCTTGGTTGACTCTATCTTATGAATGATTTCCGCAGCGAAATTCAACCTACACTAATAAAACGATATTCGTAGCAGTCTCACAATCAGCCAAGTCTCCATTCGTTTTGGAATCTTTCAGCTGATTATGTAACTGGAGCTAACGTCTGTATGACGAGTCGCGCTTCGGTTAATGTTTTGCGAACCAGTGATGGATAGCAACCATTACTTGTAAAACATCAAATCATCAACTAGTTTTTTTCGAAGTTTCCGGAGAAAGTTATAACGGAGGTAACTATTAGAATAGGCTTTGAAGGAAAAGATAAATGAAACGAAAAGATGCGAGCAGAAGAGATGAGAAAATAAAAGGATGAGAAGGAGAATAAGAGGAAGAAGACAGGAATTGAGGAGAGGATTGCAGGAGATGCTAAATAAAAAGCGAGATTGGAATCGGGAACTGAGGACGATCCGAGAAACGAAAGGAAAAAAAGGAATCGTTGGTTTTTCGAATTTCCCGAACCTATCTCTATCCACTCAATCCCTTCCACTCGCACAGGAACGAGAGATGGGGGAGGGGGGAGAAGCATCGCTTTCACCGCTCCGAGGGCAACTCCGCAAACACTATCTAAACACCGAAACAACGTCCTCCGTATCTCGATGTTTCGGTCGATCTGCGCACGAAGGAGCCACATTCGCCGGGCATACGAAACGATACGGAACCATAAACGGAATAAGTTCCTTTCGTGGCACATGGGCAGAAATAAACTAGGAGGGGGTGGGGGAATGGTGAAAATAAAACGTCTCCAGGAAATTCTATGGAGAGCGCTCGCGTGCACCGAGGTGATTCTGTTGGAGCGCGCGAAAATGCCCGGCACGACCGCCTTCGATAAGATTTTTGTGCGAGTTCTTTTGTTTCCCATTCCCTTTTTTTTGGTTTACGCTCTTCCATATTCTCCTTCCGGGCATGGCCCTTCTTTTCCACCCCCTCCTTCGTCTCCTCTGCAATGGTGCACCGGGCGCCTTTTTATCTCTGGCGCCATCGAGAAACATTTTTCACTGCGCAACGGGTCGTAAATACGCATCGCAATATCCGGGTTAAGTTTACCTCGGCTGGATGGATATATAAGGACGATTCCGTTTCGCAGCGACTCGGAATCGCGGACGTTCTCCGCACCACAACGCTGCGAGGCCGCGATCTTGCGAAGGAGGCAATTTTCGTAACTCGTAGATTTTCTCTGAGATATATTCATAAGATATTTTGGTGCACGACACTTGGCATTTTTTCCCCGCGAACGCTGCTGAATAAAAGTCTAAGGCAGAGTGAATTGAGAAATTGAGTCTCAACGTAAGAGCAATGAATTGGGCAATGTGTAAGGTCAAGAAAAAAATTCTGGACGCGATAATTCATCCATCAGGTATGAATCTCAAATTCTGTAGCACAATGGCATTTCAGAAAGTGATAGAATGGATTGAGAAGAAATTACGCCTTCCGATGTTAAGAGAATCACAATCGGTCAGAATTATGAGTAGGTTTTATCTATATACAATTCTACGTTCTAAAATTAGGCAAGCAAAATGTTTTTAGTCTACGATATCCGTTTTAATACGAGTCCATCCCTTAATCCATAAAATGATGACACAAGGTTGTTTTTGATACCATGGCAGTTTGGGGATGAATCGAATTATAAGTTACCATAGACCCAAGCACAAAAAACGCCGTCTGATTGACGTCTCGGGAAAGCGTGAAGGTTTGAGGGAAGAAATAATAGCTGTCCCACATGGTTTGCATATGCACAACGAAAACATAAAAAGTCTATCGTACGCTTGAAACCAAATGGAATTTACAGAACCGTAAACATTCAGTATTTCCTGTAACGAATTGCCGCGTCTAAAAGTAATTATTTATCCTCTACACAAGAAAAGAAAATTTGAGTGACACATCTCTTTCCTTCTTTTTTAAAATAACAGTAGAACAGCCTTTTAGCTTCAACGTCAGTGAGAACAGAAGTTTACCTTTGAAGTAAAATTCCATCACACCTATTTCAATGACTGATTTATCTATACCGAATAAATATCATTTTCCTATTTTGTGACCGATTCTGATTAATCCATAATACAGTTTTCTAAAACTTCTTCTGAGATTACACTTTAAAGAGAGGTGTAGGACAAAACGGCACCGGACATAATGTCCCCAAACGCAAACTAGGACAATATATCCCCACGCAACCCAATCAAATCCCACCGTGATTTAAGTATTCCTGCCAAATTTAAATCTTCTACCTAGTCGGGATGTTAATTAAAACACGTCATATGTAAAAACCATTATATGGAAAATATTGTTGCTAATTATCTTTTTCAGAACGAAATAAGGAACAGCTCTCGAATTACCCGTCCAATTTCCCAGATCCGATTTTTGATCTTCTTTTGTTGTTTTCTGCTTGGATTTGAAATGGCTATCGAGAGATTGAAAGAAACAGAACACTTCAACCAACTTACCCGGTTAATTGGCGCAAAAAATAAAATCAGTCAACATATTTTTTCTGAAATGATTCTTGGTCGAGCAAAATGTCTCTTCGAGGAAGCATCAAAACACTTCAACCAACTCATCCAACCCGGTGAATTCGCGAAAACTGTTCCTCCATGTTGAAAGTTCCCAAAACAACAAAAGAAGATCGGAAATCGCATGGCCGGGTAATTAGATAGCTTAGCCCAAAATAAATACAGAAAACATGTTAAAGGCGTTTTATTTAATCATCTGACTGATTCTGAACAGCATACCAACATCGGTGAGGAGATAATTAATACTTATTCTGTTGCGAGGGGACATTTTGTCCTAGTTTACGTTTGGGGACATTATGCCCGGGACCCGTAAAGATAAGGCATTTCATTTCTGAGGATGTAAGTAAAATGTCCAGCAGTTGATAAATATGCGTCGATAATTTCCTGAAACCTCTTGGCCTTCACCGAAAACCCAATATGTCGCGGCTTCGTTGATTTTCCGCACTAAATGTCGGACACCAATGTGGTAGCAAAGCAGTTCGTTTCCACCTCAAATGGGCATTTCAAGTACAAGCCAACGCATTATCCGGGAAAAATAAACAGAAGTCTCCAAAAAATATGTTAGAAAGCGTAGCCCTGACCTATGGGAGCAGTTAAATTTTTAAGAGAGTTGAGGAAGTTGGGGAACGAAAGAGAAAGGTTAGGGACGTTATTTTGTAGATAAAAAAACAGGATGAAAAAATTATACTGAGATTAATGAACGACGCATCTGTGACGAATCGAAAGAGGAAGGGCGAGGAGATGGATGAAGGGGTGGTTGTGACGAAAGGATGAAGGTAGGGAGGAGGAGGGAGAGAAAGAGGGAGGGAGTAAGAGAGAGAGAGAGGGAAGAAAGAGAGAGGGAGGAAGAAAGAGTAAGAAAAGGAGAGAGGGGGAGGAAGAGAATGAGAGAGGGAGGGAGAAAGAGAATGAGAGAGGGATGGAGGATGGAGAGAAAGAGGGAGGGATGAAGAGAGAGGGAGGAAGAAAGAGTAAGAAAAGGAGAGAGAGGGAGGGAGGAAGAGAGAGGGAGGAAGAAAGAGTAAGAAAAGGAGAAAGAGGGAGGAAGAGAATGAGAGAGAGGAAGAGAATGAGAGAGAGAGAGGAAGAGAATGGGAGAGAGAGAAAAAGAGAATGAGAGAGGGAGAAAGAGAATGAGAGGGGGGGAGGAGAAAAGGGAATGACAGAGGGAGGGAGGAAGAGAATGAGAGGGGGGGAGGAGAAAAGGGAATGACAGAGGGAGGGAGGAAGAGAATGAGAGAGGGGGGAGCAAGGAAGAGAATGAGAGAGGGAGGGAGGAGGAAGAGAAAGAGGGAGGGAGGAAGAGAGAGGGAGGAAGAGAGAGGGATGAAGAGAGAGGGAGGAAGAGAGAGGGAGGAAGAGAGAGGGAGGAAGAAAAAGAGTAAGAAAAGGAGAGAGAGGGAGGAAGAGAATGAGAGAGAGGGAGAGAAAGAGAATGAGAGAGGGAGGGAGGAGGAAGAGAATGAGAGGAGGGAAGCCCTGACGAGACCACCCACAGACGCGATCCGAGGCCGCGAAGGGCAGCGAAGGGCGGGACTGCCCAATGCCGGCACGCGATTAGGTTGCGGTGGGTTTCCCAAGATGGAGGTGGGCGAGTTGAAGACGGATGTCGGGAGAGCGGGTAACGTGGAGGGGGCGAGTTATAGGGATTCGGGGTGGCACAGATGGAGAGAGAGAGGCGGTCGGCTTGACGGCTGGGACTGAAGTTTTCCGAGCGAAGCAAGGCTCGTTTTGATGCGGTGGGTAACTCATAGCAGACGCAAAAGATACGACCGAGGAGTCCGACATGTAGGCATTAGTCAAGACCGATAGCCATTAACCGACATTTGTTTTGTTCTGGAGGAAGGATAGTCAACTCTCACGTACGTCTGTATTATACATATATTTTCGATGTTTATCTTACAATTATCCAAAGTTACTATGACTTAGGTGAACCAACACTTAGCTATGGTATTTTGCTGTTTATCTTTTGCAGATATTGTTCGGAAACAAAAATTAAAACTACGCTTCTGTCTGCATTAAAAAAATGAAAATCTTTGTAGAAACACTCATGTCCATTTGATCGTTTTCTCATGTACTTTTGTAAAAATATCGTATTACCAAGATTTTTGCCAATGATTTTTCTGGGTGCAGCTATAAACTATTTAAAATTTTACAATGCCTGTGGAGGTGAAGTGGCCCAAAACTGTTTTATTTTGGGATTTGGCATGTGTTTAAAAATGTTGGCTTTCTCATATAACAACCATCATTTCCAATTACAGTTACTTAATATTATTTTTTCATTCGGCGTCACGAATAAGTGCAGAGTTATCATTACTCATTAAAAATGGGAGCTTCAATCGCTGGCGCAATAAGAAAAAGCGTTTTATCTATGGAGGTTTAATTACGGTTTAATACGGAGCTAGCACATGGGACCCACATTAGGCCGTGTTACAGGACAAGAGCGAACAGATTCAAAGGAAAGCAGTTAGATTCGTGTTAGGTAAATATGGCAGGAAAAAGTGTAACGAAAACGCTAAATGAGTCAGGTTGGGAGAGTTCGCAAGAGAGAAGAAGGTAAACAGACTTGGCAACATGTTTAACGTTTTTACCGGAATGCCAGCTTTTGAGTATCTTCAGGATAGGATTCACAGTTCAACTTATTTCAGTAGAAAGGACCACAAATATTAAATTAGTTACCTAACATAAAAAATGAACGTTTGCAAATTCGCTTTTCTGAATAGGGCCACAGAGGAATGGAACAATTTATTAGAGAAAGTTTTTGCAACAAAAATAATTTCTTAAATAAAGTAAAATATTGTCAACGATGAGTAAAGATGGTAAAACAATGTCGTTTAAAATGTTAAGATTCCAGTAAAACAATAACGTATACTAGCTGCTTAGAGCAGCGTTGCTTGCAGCATCAGTAAGATATGTGCTTACTTCCACCAGGCATGGTAAATTAATGCAATGGGCGAGTTTATTTTTAGAAATATATTCCAAAATTCTACAAAATACCGTGGTGTAGAACTTTTCAACTATCTCCGACGGCCCCGCATTTAAAGATATACCAGTTCCATGTTCGGCCCTGAGATGGCAGTAATAGCAAGATGATCAATATAAACATTTTCTATCAAAATTTTCTTTACAAATTATGTTTTGCGACTAATACTGCTATTAGATATTCGTAATTTTTTATTTTAATTTTTTTACGACATTAACGTAATGCAATGGAAATCAAGAATGTGCATGGGTATAATTAAAAAAAATGCATGTCAAAATACTACAGTGCCTCCTGGTGACGAACACTTAAATTATCTCTGACGGTCCCGCATTTTAGGTTTTACCGGTTCCTATTACTGCCATGAGATCGCAGTATGATAAAATTGCAAGACAATAATAGTTTCAATCTAAATTTTCTTTTCAAATTAGGTTTTCCTAAAATAGCTTTTATTACTCGTAGATACTCGTAGTTTTTTAATTTTAATGTTTTAGGCGATATTTGCAACAAAAAAAGAAGTATAAAAATTTTTAATGAAATTTCAATAACGCGGTTAACAGGCAATGGATCAGCGTTATCTAATAATCATTCGGGGACAAAATATAATGATCAATTGTCACGGTGTGGTGACCCGAGACCTTCGCATCACATCATACATCTTTTCAGACGAATTAATCTTTCGTTTGATGCCGGAGTCTACAGAAGAGAACATAACAGGATTCTGGTGAGGAATAGTAGAGTATGGTTAGTTGTAAGTAGTTCTTAAGGTAAAATTAAGAGTAAATCTGAGGAGGCTTCCGAGAGGGCAACCTTGTGGAATACGACATGCACCATAAGGCCCGACATACTGGGAGATAGGGTGTCAGCCATTGAGCGCGCATAAACGGAGTCAGAATCTCGATGCTTGAGAGGAGGAGACATCAGGTTTGGAAATCCACCAAGCTCTGAGCCGGCCACAACCCTCCATCCGCCAAAAGACTGCGAACAGCGCCCCCATCATTCCTCTGTCGCCTTCGAGGGTCCCGCGACCGCTATGGTAGCAGCGATGGCCTACCTTGAACCTCGAAAACTCTCAACTCAGGAATCTAATAGTCCTTTAGTGGTTAAAATTTGCCCCTACGTGCTATTTAAGATATTTACACAAATATCGCTTATATATCCTTATTGTTGTGCTGGCCTTGCCACCAGGCCTAGAGCCTAATTGCATTGTATATTTTAATAAAAATAATTAGAATTGTAGTCTTAATTTTTAAGATAAATTTAGTAATATAATTATTTGACATAAGGCCGTTAATTCGATTATTAATTTAAAAAAATATTGTTCCATCTATAAGCATTTACTCAGCCCCTTATTTGAAAATCTTGAAGGCACCCCCTGCCGCCCACCGACTTCCCCAACAAAATTCTTACGTAGCTTCATAAATGACCTCATAGATAACATACACCCTGCAAATTTCAGTATTATATCTCTTACCATTTACTTGCTATTTTAATTTAATTGACAGCACAGACCGACAGTGCGAAAACATAAACGCCTTTATTTATAAACTAGCATAATTTCCCGCCAAATATGACGGGATTATGATAAAAGTATTCTAAATATATTTGACTTCGATATGAAAAATCAGTAAGATATGCTAAATGATGAGCCCCTTGTCAAAAATGAAGTAATATTAATAAATAATTAATAATATTCCCTCCCTTCCTCTCGCCGTTCCTCCCTCCCCCCCTTCCCCTCTCTTTCCTTCCCTTATATGTTCAATCCATCAATGATCTATTCGTACTGTCAAAAGTGGAATACTCCTTTAGCCAAAACAACTAGAGGGCTGCAAAACCCAATGCATTTCGCCCACAAGGTGGACATCGTCAGGGGTAGAACCTGTTTCAACAGTGACTGGAAGCCAGCAGTTGGCTTCCAGTCACTGTTGAAACAGGTTCTACTCCTGACGATGCCCACCTTGTGGGCGAAATGCATTGGGTTTTGCAGCCCTCTAGTTGTTTTGGCTAAAGGAGTATTCCACTTTTGTTAGTTTTGGCCAAAGTTATTGTGCTACTATCAATTATTCGTACTGTGCCAAATTTTCCCTGATGTATAGCTTTATGCTTTTCATGTATATATTTTTTGTTCTAAATTTCATTTATTAATGTCTTTAGTTAATCTAAGTAGGTTTTGCAGGTTTTTCACACACCCCTTCTTGTGTGGGTGTTTTTCTGCAGTGGGTTTTTTATATGGATTTCATTATTCAGCAGTCCTATTTTTTCCCACAAAATTACATATTTTCTATTCCAATACTTGTTACATAATTTTCTATGTATTATTGTATATGTTTCATGACGAAGGGTTAGGTGGAAGATGGGACTTCTTAGTCTCAATCTCGCCCCAAATAAAGACCAAATTAATCAATCAATCCATCTCTCCCTCCCTCTCTGCCTCTCTTTGGTCACACCTCCCCTCTCTCTCATTCTCTCCTGTCACAATCCATAGCTCTCTCTCTTTTTATCTGTCTCCCTCTTTATCTCTTTCCTCCCGTCCTTTTCTAACTCTATACCCCCTTACTCTCTATGTACCTTCCATTCTGTATCCCTTCCTTACTATCTCCCTCCCCACATTCCATTTTTTCTTACTCTGTATCTATATACCTAGTCGTTTATATAAGCAAACGAATCCAAACTAAATCCCAGTCCCATTAGGATTACGTAATTTCGCGAAAAATCCTAGGATAATTTAAGGCAGTCAATGCACTCGTCTATATTACCCGAATGCGGGTTGAGATAACAATTGATTCACGAAGTTTAACAAAGATGTGGTCGGCAAGGCAACATTCCGTTTCAAAGTCGATATTTTCCCAAAATATGTGATTTTAATGTTTAATATGAGAGATTTCGAACGGTAAGCGGAAAAAGATGAATAGAATAAGAAACTTCATTAATTTTCCTAAAACATAGTTTATATTCGAAAATCGTACGTCAATTCTTTCTAATTTTAATTTCCAATAGCCTACACTTTAAAAAGTAGCTTTTTACGTGTTATATTATGGAAAATGGAAATCGCCCCCCTGGAGTCGAACCCGAGTCTTTTTTCATATTTTGTTTTCATCATTTAATTTTTGTATCAGAATCAAACATTCCTGTGTAATGTCAACCTTCCACCTAATCGGAAAGTTTGTTAAAAACGAGTTAAAACGTGCCATTGATGACGGCAGCGTCTCACGCAGACCAGACAGAAATGGAAAACTATATGTAAGATAGCTGCTTCTTACATTTATATATCATATAAATCCCAAGGTACCTTTAAAAGTGCTACAGAGCTGAAATTTGGCATGAATATAGATCATAGGTTACAACCTCTAGAGCAAATTCGAAATTTCAGAAAATGTTATATTTAAGGTGTTTTTGCCCCCAATGTCCAATTTTAAACACAAATAATAAAAGCATCGAAAACGGCGCAGGGCTATATAAAATTGCTTATTTTAAATTAATTAGAAATTATGATGCAAATTCAGGATATGCACCATACTGTGGAAAAAGAATGTTTATTTTGATTGAAGACAATTCAAATCCATGCTGAATTTGCGTAAAAAATTGACTTTAATTATAAAATTTTTTTTCGGTCTACAACAATGAAAAATATTAACTACCATAGCGTAAAATATTGATTTTCCATACATTAAGAGCATTGATTTGATGCTTAAGACTGCATTATAGTCCATTTGATTTCAGTCAACGACGTATATCGTACATATGATGATGTTATAATTTTAGATTAATTTTTTATCCAGATACGTACTAAAAGGCACGTGTGATGAAACCATTATCCTAACACAAAAAATATCCTAATTTTTACATAAATTTTAGTGTAACATATAAGTTATTGCCTTAATGATGATTATAGTTATTGCTTAGAAAGGGCGATCTGAGCCATGAAACTTGAAATTGGGAAAATTGGACGCGAAGCTGATTGTCAGAGAATTTAAAAATTCCGGATAGATACCTTAATTTAACAGAAAATGAAAACTATTATCTTATTTAAATGGGTAGTTTAAATGCTGTTTGATTTATTTACGAGTTTATATCTTAGTGTGTGATGATTTTTTGAACGCCTGCAGTACGCAAGCAAGTACACAACTCGTAAAATAAAACGTGCTAAAATTACTTATGTATGTATGTATATATGTATGTATGTACGTACGTACGTACTTATGTATGTGTGTGTACTAATTTTTGATGACGCTTACGAATGAAATGAAGGCCAACTAACTATAGAATCACATTTAATGAAAGACGAAAATGGGAGCCGCACACAATAGCGCAGTTGTATTGAAAGTAGTAGGACGTGACTGGTGTATACAAACAAACCTCATTCTATCGCAACCATAGAATACACCCACCGCGTCACGCGGTCATTATTTTTAATACCAGTGATTGACGTACGAACCAGCGCTCTAAGGTGAGCTTGAATCTCTAACTCATATATTATTCTGCGGAAGGTATGTAGAAACAATTGTGGGCGATCAAGTTATTTGAACGTGATCCTTTGGAATTTTCCTCGGCATCCAAGGTCGGCAAGATTAAGTGATACGAAGACGTCCATTCGAAAGGGCGCCCTGGGGCAATTGAGTGGACTACCTCAATCAAAGGTCGGAAGGGCTGGAGGAAGGGCGAGGTGAGCTTCTCGGGCTACCTATGATAGCCTTATATTCTTCTGAAAAGAATATCGCCTAGTAGTTTCTTCACAGAATCCCTTAAAGAACGATATAGTGCCCTTGCGTTCTAAGAAATCCCTATTTCGTGTTAACCTCCACTTACAGCGAGACAGGCATACTCGGCAAATAATCACTTGAGCAAGATTGGAGTAAAACTCGACTTCGGTTCAAACTTCCTGGAAATTCGTACCAGAGTCCCGTTGTCAAAACTCCCGCGGGCAACAGCGCGAAACAGCCAACCTTAGCGAGGCAGGAAATTTTCAATGGAGATCTCCTCCCAAAGCAAGAAATTTTAAAGGCGAAGACGCGAGATGACTTAACTTGGAGAAGAAGAGTCTGAATAAATTCATAATAAGACTACGCCCAAGGGTTGGAGAACAGGTGGATAACCCTGCTGACTAAATAAAGAGAGGAACAAGAGAAAATGAGGAGGAGATAAAAGCAGTGGGAGTGAGAATTGAGTTGGAGAGGATGAGTTCCTGAGTGGGGGCGAGAAGGGGCGAAGGGATGGGGCGAAGGGATGGCGCGAAGAAGAACCTTCCGAGTGGGACTCTGTAAGCAAGGAGGTCGGAGGTATGGAGAGGGTAAGGAAGAGAGAGAAACAGGGATTGGGAAAAGAAGACAGAGGCGATGTGAAAAGAGTGAGAGGAGAATGAAGCGGTAAGAGCAATAGACGCGATGAAGGTCAATACAAAGAGCTTACAGAATTGTTCCGGGAGGGGTACGGCAATTATCGATTTGGCAGTAAAACGATCAGTTCCCAGGTCAGCTGTGATAAGCGAGACGACATAACAATAAAAAATAACTTCAGCGGTTTGATTCGAACCCATCTTCACAGATATTAATAAGAACGCACAGATAACTAGAACAAAGAAATGGCTAAAAGAGAAAAAGTGAATGAAAAACATGAACATAAGTCTGGTGAATTACAAAACAATCCAACTTCACTCCAGCAGCTGGTTTGCATCAGTTGCAAAAGGATGAAAAATAACGAGGAAAAGAGGGAAAAACAAGATAAATGGGATACGAAATAAAGGTGTGTTGCGTGAATGTAATGGAGAGCGATAATGTAGATGAAAGAGAGAAAAAATAGACGACGAGATAGCAATGGAAAAGTGGAAAACAACCAGATGAATGTGAGTAAAATACGTTCTAGAAGAGAAAGGATGAAAATTTGACGAAAATAATGAGATGGTAGAAGGAATATAGAGGGAGGGAGAGAGACGGCGTAGGAGGATGGAAATGGGGGAAGGGAGAGATAAATCACTTCCAGAGAGAGAGAGAAGCATGACGTAACAGAGTCGTGGGAAAGGGGAGGGAAGTGTTGTGTTTGGAAAAGAAGTAAGGAGAAGCGAGAGAGCGTGGGGATGAAGAGGATGAGAAAAGAGGGGGATGGGGAAGAGTGAGAGTGGGAGGAGTGGAGGAGGAGCTAGCGGTGGAATGGGCGGAGGTGAAGGAGGAGGAGATGGGATGGAGTCTGCTTCGGTGGTTTTGTTTTTTACCCTAGAAGCTGAGGCAAGTCCGAGGCCAGAGACCTAGTCCCGATGCTTGAGATGAGTAGCGAGAAAGATATAGAGGTAGAGAGAGAGAGAGAGAGAGAGGCGTTACACGCAGAAGATGAAGACGAGTAATAAGCATAAGCCCACAGCGATAGGAATTCGAGGATTTTTTTTACTCATTCCGCATCCAATCATCTTCCTTCTGCATCCGTTTATTTTTTGTCCGAGGCCCTACTTCCCTCCTCCCACACACAGGGATATCATCAAAAACTTCCTCCTATAACCTTTGGCTAGATAATAATCGAATTGAATTGCGTGCGTGCGCTCGTGTTGCGACCGCGCGTGAGTGCGTGCAAGCGCGTCTGTTTCATTGGAAGCCGCCAACGGCTCCTTTGTGTGTGCTTTGTATTTGAGGAGAGCCCATTGCGAAGCACCAGCGCTGTACGGAGATAGATAGCGAGAGAGATAGATAGACTTTGTTTCTCCCGAGTTCGCAAACCAGGAGCCAGATGAGGGTCCAGAGGGGAATGCCGGGAAATATTAATGCCGGAACTCAGTGCCGGAGGAGGTGCATGTCGGTCCAAAGATAAGGTATTGCACACCCTCGAGAAGTTTCCCTAGCACGGAGATACTGCGAGGGAAAAAGTCACTTCGGAAATTGAATTTCATTAACAATTGGCGAGGGATGATTTTTTCCACTTATGCTTTTTGAATGGCGCTTTGAAATTCTACAGCCATCGAAGCCGACGAGTTTCGTCAAAATTTCTGATAGAGACGGGAGCCGTACAAAATAATGAAAACATACGAATTACTATGTCATTTGATGATTCGAAAACGGAAAGGTTTAATGCAAGTCAAAGCGACCGTCAGTTCGACGCTTAACATCAATTTTGGAATGGCTCTGGCGAAAACTGTTTAAATAGAAAGGTCAGTCGAACCTTTTCCCTCGATAAACATTATGAACGAAAGTCAAATCAAATACGATAGCAAAACGAGCAAATGAAACCCTTCGTGTTACAACGATCACGGACGGAATTAATACAATTACCAAAGCCAATACCGTGAAATTCCGGAATAAAAATGCAATCTTCGGAAAACATTTGCTTTTCGCTGCAAAAGCGCGAAAAATTGGATTTGCTCCCGACTGAAGCGCAGCTAATTCCGCTTCGTCAGCGTGACCGCACGGAAGTGTGCAAAAAAACAGCTTCGTCGTGCAAGCGCATAAATAAAAGGGTGCGCGCGATGGCCAAAGAAAAGAAATGAGATTTTCATCAATATTCAGACTTGACGCGCATGTATAGAGTCGCGTCGCTGAGACTTCAAACCTGTGGAGCACGCCCTCTATCACTGTCTTGTTATTGAATTACGGATCGGATAGTGGAGAGGGAGGGGGAGATAGGTAGTGAGAAAGGGAGTGAGAGAGAGAGAGTGAGGATGGAGAAGTCAAAACACATGGAAGAGGGAGAGAGAAGGAAGGGATCGTTTCATGGTCAATAAGAGAGCAGATGTTTGGCGGCCTTTTGGGCATTGTTCCGACTCTTCCTATTGGTTAAAGGTATGTTTCCGGTCAGCGTGATCCCAGTGAAGATTAATTCGTCAGCTGTCAAAGAGGAACAAAGGATTCGAATGCCATATGTCGACTTCTTCGGTCCCCTACAAATGATCCTCAACCGCCCAAACGGCCGTCTTATTGTTCCAAAAGAGTTATTGATACAAAACTCCATTGTTGACTCCCGGGATGGTCAAAGTGGTGGCATCTATGTTGCCTAGTGAAGTTGTTTCGGGAAGTGCCGACCTTACCTGGAATAGAATGAAATCGTTATAAATAATGAGAAACTGTTTTTCAAACATTAAAAGTAATGTAATAATTAGAGGCGAAATTTTAACTAAAAATATTATGAACAGGTTGTACCTTTTTAACTTCCTCTAAACGTAGTATTGAGCAGTGGTTCTCAAACTTTTTTGAGCCGCGGCACACTTTCAAAGATAAAGAGGGTTTCGCGGCACCCCAGCCTTGGGACAAGCTTTTTATATTTTTAGATACGGATATTACAGCCTTTGAACGCATCCATTTGTTGATACTACGAGTACTACATAATCCATTTATTAGAAGAAAAATTATTGTCTTAATTACCCAACAACACTCGCAAATCGTCGATTTATTTACTTAACAACGCTTTTCGCGGCACCCCTAAACATCTACTACGGCAGAGTTTGAGAACCACTGGTATTATAGGGGAAAGTATTGTTTTTATGAAAAAATCCATTTCGGGATTTCAATGGAAATACATGTTTTAAGGACCCCTGAACACGTTTTGACTATTTTCTCGATGATGTCTGTCTGTCTGTCTGTATGTGACAGGATTCTGTGGGCACTCTAACTCAAAAACTTACAATCGTATCAATACCAAATTTTATATTTAGAAAGAGTAATAAAGAGCTGATTAGGTTTTGACAACAATCGCTCAAACAAAAGTGGATGTTTACTCGAGTCATATTTTCGTTATTGTAAATGTTGTTTATTATAAACTTCATAGATAATATTATTATCTATAACATTTGTTTGAAACATTTTTTTGTAGAACGCATTGTTAAGGAGATACTCAATTTATTTAATATTTGCCTTAATATTCGAAGAATGTAAAACGGTGCTGGAATAAAAGTCGTAGGAAATTTAATTTTCTACAACCTTTGTTCGAAATATTTTCCCATATAATGTATTGTTGAAGAGATTGAAAAAAATAAATTTTTTAACTGCCACAACCACACCACCTACCGGCGACTATTGTGAACACATTACTCCTTTTTATTTTCCAAATTGTTGGAGCTTCGGGGCTATATCCAATAACAGAAGGCTACGGTTTTAGTTTATTTCTGTTCTTTGTAGTCTTTAAATTTTTCTCGCAGTTCCTTAAAATATTTATCATAATTTAATCTATTTGGAATTTTTAGAAATATTCCAGTCATGTGGTCGCCACATCAGATTTTTAACTTAAAACACTTTCAGTATCCAAAGAATTTTGTGGTATTTATAGTTTGTTCATTCACGGCATACAATTATTAGTAAAGACCAAATAATCGCGTTTGTATACCATCTTGTATTTATTTCAGTTTAAAAAAGGATATATCTATCTGTACGGCAAAACTAATTTTCGGAAATAGCCTGAAATTTATAAAAAACAACGAAAATTTATTATGAATTACCTTTCTTCTAACGCATCAGGAAATTGCTTATTGAAAACAATGTTACAATAATACACGGGCGCCAATGCAACTTATCCACACACTTTCGGGAATCTCAATACAAAACAAAAGACTCTACTCTTTGTGTAGGCATTCAAATTGAATTCCACAACACGAACCCGTTCTGCTACGCGTCGAAGCTGTCGCGGATATAAAGAAAGACAATCGAACGCAGCATTCGACTTCCAACGTCCGTCATAAAAACTCACCTATAAGCAATCGAATCCGGAACGGTGGGATTCATTTTACTTTTCCGATTAGCATTCATTGGCCGTCCGTCGGACTCTACATAAACAAAGACGGAAGCTCCGGTAGCCGCATTGTTTGGTGGACTCCATCAGCGGAGAGAGCAAGCGGAGAGAGCAAGCGGAGAGGGCAACGGTGAGTAAGGCAGGGATTACATGCTCTTGGAATCGCTTTGTGTCGGGGACTAGAGGAAGAGGGTGGGCGGGACCAAAGCGGGTCTAGAATCAGCACGGAGGGAAGAGGAGAGGAAGAGAGAGAACGTCGAGCGAGAGGGTTGAGAGAATGAAAGAGCGAGGGAGGGAGGGGAGTTTTAGGGAGAAGGACAGAAGTTTGCCGCGAATTCCACGCATGAGGGAGGGAAGCAATCCGTAGTCTCATTGTGCTGGCCTCGGACAGAGCCGCCTCCATCAGAGACTCTTCTCCCCCCCTCCTCCACCTCCTCCCTCCGCCTTCTCCTCTACATTCATCTTCCTGCTGCGTTCCCCACGCCACGACACTACAGCCCCCTCCCCTATCTCTCTTCCCACCGCCCCTACCCATCTCTTCTCTCGTCCTTCCGCCCCCGCTCCATCGGATGGGTGATAAATGTCCACGGGGTGTGACACGGACCCTCACACCAGGTCCTCTACCTGTTCTGCACCATCCCCACACTCCTCCACTCCGACCGCCCCCCGTCGAGTATTCCCCGTGGGGAGGATCTCATTTGCAATTCCACCTACCCCGCCACCTCTCTCACTCCTTCCCCCTACCCCCCCTGCGCAACCTATACTCTCGTCCCCAAAAGCATCCCCTCCCCCTCCCAAACGCCCTCCCGCATACGTAGCCCATAACAGCATGCTGCCCCCCCCCCCCAACCCCCTCCCCTCCCCCCTTTTCCGCATCACTCTGACCCAAAACCTCCCGCGTATAATAAAGCCATTTATCTATTGACTAATCTATTTGTCCATCTATCCCTTCCTGTTTCCTTTCCTTCCACCAATATGACCTCCCGGTCTGCCCTCTTCCCTTTTTCGCCCCAGCCCCTCATTCCCTTCTCCCGATCGCCGCATTCCCTCTTCCGATTGCACGTATTCCGCCGACGTATAAGGACATCTCACGGACGTCAAGCTGCGCTCCCGATAACGTCGCAGCCGAGAGAGCCTCCGTCCAGGGGTTTTTGCAAAATACATCAAAGACTTTTAAATGCGTTCCGAAGACCGAATGAAAGAAAATCTCAGGCGAACCGTGTCCCACCCACCCTTTCCCCCGCAAAACCTTGCTCCTCCCTGCCTTCCAAAAACTCCCCCGATACGCCCATCCCTCACCCTCAGCGTACCGAATGGAACACAAAACCGTCGAAGGTTAATTGAAATACGAGGGACGGGAAAACGGCGGTGCGAGATATATGCGCAGAATTGGCGCAAATCGTATATATCGGACTGAGGGATTGGGCAATAAAGTACCCGCGGGATCCATGGGAAGAGGGAGAGGGAGACAGAGAGGAAGAGAGAAAAAAAAGCGTTTCGACGTTTGTTCGTTTCTGAATTCGTCGCAACGACGTGCCTATAAAAAATTCTCCAGTTATTATCGTCGTCGTTGTTGTTAAATAGGTCGAGCAAGAATTCGTTTTTATGGGTTATAGGTGGAGAGATGAACGAAAATCGACAGGAATATGCTCCTAACGAAAGAGAGCTTAAATAATAGTCCAATCACTTTTGCATTTTATTTACAGTCCCTGATTTGAAAACTGGTTCAAATTCATTAACTGAAATAATTTTACCACTATTCGTCATTGAGGAAAATGATGCTGTGACATATATTATCGTTTATATACATCTAAAATCATTGCAAAATATATTAAAACTTGATTTTGAGGTAGATAATAGAAATATTGTCCAATGAAACGATCTAATATTCAGCGCTTATTTTTGCATTTCACTGATGGCTACTGCGTTTACTTTTTTCTAAGACAGCAAGGTGGCGCGCTGGAAGGAGAGGAGGAGAAGACCGTTAGCGGATCTCGAGGCGAGACACGATCTCCAAAGCTCCGTGAACCCTGGGAGCGCGAAGAAAAGCGGAATAATTGGTACAGGTGCAGGTTGAGAATGTATGAGGTTACCGGATTGGTCGAAATCGTAGCCGATATCAAGATTAAGCTCTGTCCGGCCTACTAACCCTTCTATCGCCTTCCATGCACCCTAGTTACGGCTGGTTGACTATCGCGAAGCAACGCGTTACCAATTTCCTATTTCGCCGTAACAGAAACCGGATTCCTGGGGCAATTTTTGCGGAACCATTACCAAAGAAATTTACGTTCAAAAGATAAGCGATCGTCCTTATGACCTAGCTCACGTTATCTCATTCAATGCATTCCACATCTCAATTGTTTTACATTGTATTTCGCAAAACGCACTTTTTTCATATGCTCAGCAAGCGAGTTTTTCTTTGCTCAGGAAATGATGCCTCAGAAATTCAGAAATTATTTCTAACAAACTGTTAAACGCTAATTCTAATTTGATAAAAGGGAGAATTAATTGAAACAATCAGCGCAGGCGTAATTGGCACAGCAAATGTTTTCGGATGACATTCCATCTTCAGCGATACATCGTTCCGCCGTTTTGGAACATTTCGCATACCCGCGTACATTTCTTCCTTCCACCTGGATCGCATTTCTGGACATAACGATCTCCCGAAAAAGCGAATATTTTTAAAGGGTTCGAGACACCAAAAGACGCCTGATTAATTAGGAATATGTGAGAAGAGGTGACATTTTCCAAAAAGCGTCCATTAATCTGTTCAAACGAAGACGCAAAAGGAAGCAAATAATTCGTCCGGAGAAAAGTCATCCTAAATCATTTTTCCATCTAAATTTAAAGGCGGGACAGATTTTTTTTATAGCGAGATCGTTGTGATAGGTCTATTGACTTATTTTTCGCCGATATTTTATTCATTGCGCATTCGGGAATTGTATTTGACAGCGACAGCAGAGAGGGAGGAGTGGAAGGGGAGGGGGGGGGGGAAGAAAGGGAGGGAGGGAGAGAGAGAGAGAGGGAGGGAGAGGGAGAGAGAGGGAGAGAGAGAGGGAGAGGGAGAGAGAGAGGGAGAGAGAGAGGGAGAGAGAGAGGGAGAGAGAGAGGGGGAGAGAGAGGGGGAGAGGGTGAGAGAGAATGGGTGCCAGAGAGCACCTGGATGACGATTTCAGGGCACGCCTTCAAATAAAATCACCTGCGTCGGATCCCACGGGCCCGAGAGAGAAATGCGATGGTAGTATAGGGGTTGGGTTCGCGAGGGATGAGGTAATTCAAGAGAGGGAGGAAGAGGAGTACCTAATACCCTCCCGATTAAGTCGGGGAGTTGAATGGTTGAGTTGGAGAGTTGGCATGGGAGGTAGCGGTGGAAGGAGGAGAAGGAGATGCGGAATAGGGCGCTTGATGCCGGTTCTAATCCTAAATTGCCTTGGATACGCGAAGAATCAAGCCGGAGGGGTTCCCATGGGTAAATGAAAACTCGACGGCCACACCCTCCAACTTCGCCTATAGCCACTCACCCTCACTCTACCTCTTTCTTAGTTTGCGTCCGCTGAGAGCGAAAGAGAATAAAAAGTGTAGCGAAGAGATGGATAAAGGAGAAGGAAGCGCAGAGAGAGAGATAAAAGTTAGATGAAGAAAGAAAGGGAGAAAGCGCGGGTACAGCCACGATAGTTATGAAAGTTTATACAGGTTATGGCAAGGTACAAAATTGCTTCTAATGAGATGAAGCGTTGGAAAACAGGTTATAGCAAATGGAAGAATTCCGTTTATGAAAAACAGAGAATTCCTTTAAAAGGATATGCCGAGTGCCACCCTTTTGGTATAATATTGGAGAGGATTATCGCCCGAATAAAAAAAATATTTTTGATGCTTTTATGTGTTAAATAATGAAATCAGGCTTGGAAGAGAGAAAGAGAGACGGAAAACATTGTACAATTTTTAGCGTTTCATAGCAAATATTTTAGTGACTAATCTTTCTGAAAATGTAATCCATTTCGTGTAGTTTTTCAATTAACCAAGGGGCTCTGTTTCTGGCCCCTAACGGGGTTCAGTCCCGTCTGACAACTCGCTTTGCTAGCCTATTACTTTCAGGCTAATTTTATCATGAAATTATAAACATTTGAGACGTAAAATTCATATTCACTCATATTACATATGTTAAAATTCAATTATTACCTGTTTAAATACATTATATGTTATACTAGCTGAAGTACCCGTTCTTCGCACGGGATATTTCATCATCGCATGTCCGAAAGGGTCAGAGCTAAAGAAGAAAAGCACCCAAGTGCTGTCTGTAATATGCCCCGTAAAGTTAATTAATATCCGATAGACGCGAGGGAATATCGCTTGGTTAAGAGAGTGCCTTTTTATAAACTACGTTGCGAGTCTTTGCATCCGGAGCACAGATGAAAAGATCCTTGCTGCTACTCACTCTGGAGCAGGCTACGTATAGTTGTCCGTGTGAGAAGCAGCTGAATGTTTAATCAACGCCTGCAATGCGGAGGGTCTGGCCTTGTGACTTGTTAATTGTCATGTCGAAACAAACGGTGTCAGGGGAATTCGGATGATGAAAACTGACTCGCCTTTACCGCACCCTGTTAGAAGTACTGCTTCTATCACATATCTATGGAGGGCTTTCACCTGCAGCCTTGTGCATAGCTTTGGAGCTCTTAGGTTTCGCATGGGCATTATTGGACATCCAACTTTTAAAGTGATTTTATGCGCAGTGAGCCCAGGAGCTGTAACACTATTAAAAAATTCCGCAGGATAGTTCATTGCGTCGTCCTGATTGTTTTATAGTCGCCATGTTGTTTCAAGATGCCAGCCTGGAATTTTGAGTATTCTGTTCTTTGAATTAGGTCTCGCTATTTATACCACCTAAATTTCATTGAAATCCGTTGTTTCTTTTGAGTAATGTAATAAAAAATAATTTCTTCAAAATAAGCCGCCATTTTGTTTCAAGATGACGGACTTTGATTTAGAGTAACCTAAGTTTTAAGTGGGGCCAATTTACAACTAATCTCCAAATTTCATTGTAATCCGTTCAGCCGTTTTTGCGTGAGGCGTGTACAAACAATCAAACAAACAGAATTACAATTCTATTTATATAGACTGCTTAGTAGATAATATCTACAAGTTGCAGCAATCATTACTGACTTTGATTAAAAGTTTATTAGACCAGTCGTTCATTTTTTAAATATTTAGATGAAAGTTTTCACGAAAACGTTCAATCGATTTTTGTTTCATACTTTTGTTTGATGGTAAATGGTAAGTGCAAATGAGCTGAACACTCGAGACCAGCAATGCCAGTACCCATAGTAATTTTATTGCAATATTAATAATTCGGAAAGACTCGAATATAAACAAAATGTGAAAAAACACGAATTAGATAACAGAATCGACGATAAGCTAAGGATTTCCATTCATTCCCGTGTGAAGTAGCGCAAATTTCGAGCCAAAGTCTCAATTATAAGATATTTATACATTTTAAAGAGCATAATTCAGCACACCATATTCCTGCGAAATACATATTAATCTAATGTGAGAAAGAAAAGACCGTCAGATCGAACTCGGGTATTTGTCTTACACGGCGAATGGTCAAAAACGTCGTGTAGTGTCAATCTAATAAAAACTGAAAAAGTCTTTAAAATTGATGCAGCCGTTCTGAAGTCATTCGACGTCATTTGAAATATGAATCCATGTGACTTCATCATATGCGGACATCATTCAAAATCTCGAAATTATTAATGGGAAACCTTCCTTACCATTCTTTTGAAATAGTTTAGGAATGTTTCTACCTCATTTTACCATCACATTCCATATTTTAGGCTTCCCGTGGGTGTTGTTAAGTGTAACGCGTGCAGATTGAATATTCCTTCGGTTTCGATTATTAACAGAGTATTTCCGGCTACCCCTAATCTGCTTCAATGATATTAAAATCAATGGCAATGACCCGTTAAATTATTTTGATCTACATTTTAATTATTTAATTTATTAATGGAAAACGCGAAATGGAGAAGTTATCGGCAAGAGGGGTATCGCGAAAAATGGAGAGAACTATCTTTTCTTAACACCTAGACGAGGGAATCAATTACCATTCAACATCCTTCATAATAATTCAGAAGCTTATTAAATAGTTAATCATGACTTCGCTTCTACGGATAGAGTTTAATTCTCACAAGAAAAAAAGTAGGAAAAGAGATTTTCGGGAGAGAAAGGAGGGAGGACGAAAGAACGGGAAAATGGAGAAAAAAGTCGAGTGTCACGTTTCTATAAAGATGAGGGATTACGCGAAAATTAATTAACTCTCAAGTTGATTACGCAGGCGATAAAAAAGGCAAAACAATCCCATGATGAAGAATCTTGAGGAAGCAGAAGATAGAGGCCGCGTTGGAAGGAAGGGAAGAGAGAAGGGCAAAGAGAAGGCGGAGAGGAATAGAGAGAGAGAGCAGTTGGGTTAGAGGTTAAAAACAAGGGAAGGGGCTCAAAAGAGGTTAAGAATGGGAGCATGCGTGAATGAGGGATAATCGTGAATACTCGAGAATATCTGAAATCCTTTCGATATTAATATCGGTGAAAATTTCAGCGATGCGATGCTATAAATAAGACTGCAAAAAGGTATAACTTTTGTAAGTTAAAAAAATAAAGTCGATAGAATCGAGAGGTCGAGGGCAATTGTTTTTTTGGCGAGTTTTCAAGCATAAACATAAAGAAAAAACATTGCGAATGGCTTTGTTAATAAGATATTGAATTATGATTCACCCATTCTATACACCACTGTATTTATTTGAATGATAACATTAAAATATTTAAAATAATATAATCTGCTTAAACGTTCAATCGAAAATTTTACCATATTACCAGAAAAAGTGACTGCGCCTGGTTTTCCGTCGATAAACCTTGTTTGAACGCGAGCAAGCATTGTACTCAACACTGCATGGATAACACTTGTGCAAGTTTAAGGTTTCCGCAAAACAGTTCGCAGGGAGACATTCATAGAGAAAGGTGTTAACGGAAAGGGGAGACTGAGGGAGAGAAAGATAATAGAATGTGTGAGAGAGAGAATGAAACAAGAAGGAGAATGCGAGAGATGGAATGAGATGGTGGACGAGTGGTGGAGGGAGAGAGGCGAGAAAAGTTTGAGAGGAAGGGAATGGAAGGCGAGACGATGACAGAGTGAATCAGAGGGTGAGAGAAGGAAGGAGCAAGTGAGGCGTGCGGATTGGGGCGGCATTGCCAGCGTGAGGAAGAGAGAGAGAGGTAGAGAGACAAAAAGCTCTTTGCAGCACACGCGTGCTCACAAAAGCTTCGCGAGGCATTAATTCGCAGCGCTAGCGTTGTCATCGAGATTATTCATGTTAAAACACCTTTCCCCTAAAGCACTTAATGAATTACGGACGCCACAGGCTCCATCAATGCCTCTTATGGGTTAAGGCCCCAGTCTCGCTGAACTGCCTAACATCCGCGGGGATACCGTTTTTTTCCCATAGATGAGGAGGCTGTGAAGATCGTGCAAACCTTCTCATCGCGACGTGAGAATTGCCTATAGTTATATGTTCATTAAATACCGTCACAGATCCAAGAAGACACACTTAAAGCGACTATGATTGCTAAGCAATACAAATTTTAGTGAGATGATCCACTCGCTGGGTCAACCGAGTCGCAGACTTGACTTACAGCAAACCTTCGCTGCTGCGTCTTACGGAGTGGTTCAATTGAACAAAATGGATGGAAAAATACATAATTTTTAGCGCTTTTTAAAAATCGCTTGTGTATTCGGTTTGCCTGTCTGTCCGTCAGTCTGTTTGGGAAATATCAATAGAATCCTGCTCCTTGAAGAAGCCAAATTTTCAGGACAAGGTGGTCTACATGGGTGGGCTACGTGTGTTACAAATTTGGTGGGTCTAGGATGAGCTGTTGAGGAGTAACTAGAGTTGGGGAGTATTTGCAGTCACTGCTATTTTGTCACAGTGACTATCATGGAACTGTGACCGGTAACAGGTATGCGCGGAAAGTAACAGGTATGGAAGTCACAGCCCGTCACAGATTTAGTCACCGCCCGGCCGCCCGTCACAGATTCAGTTACTGCTGGCTCGGTGGAACAGGAAGGCCGCAGTCCCTAGTCCCACTCCTCCCACTCCCATTCACCCGAGTCCCAACTTGTTCCCAACGGCCGAGAGGAACTGTGTAGAGGGAGGGGATGTAGGCACTGTTTATCTGCTCTGTGGCGTCTCTGACTCTTGAGATGAATAGTTCTTTTTATGCGTCAACACTTGAATGGAAAGGGAAAGGGTCTTCTGGCCTGGGCAAGTGTTTGGTTCAGCATTTCTTGAGAACAATATAAAAAGAGAGTGAGAGAAAATCACTTATCTGACATCATTACGCAAACAAGCCTACTCAAAGATATTTACGAAAGTATTATGTAATTCAGAACGCAATATTTTATTATTTTGTTGCGTTTTCTAAATAACAATTGATTTCAAACCAATTATATTTTTCGAAAATTTGTATTTTGGGTGGGGGGTTAAAGCTTTGTGATGACATAAATGGAAGGGGTCTGAGCTTTTGTGACGAAATATGATGACGGAGGAAAGGGGCGGTCAAAAATCCGCCAAAATTGCGTGCCGTCATTTATGGACGACCCCTCAGTGCAGTAAGGTAACTCGTTCAACGAACGTTTGTTGAACGAATGTTCGCTTTAACGAATGAATTTAATTTTATGACTTTACTTTTAGTCGAAAATTTTGTTTACTTTAACGAACTAAATAACATGTATCCAACTCAAATCGAAGAAACTCGGATGTTTACGAATGCTCTTGGGGTCACAAGGATCGTCTTGTTTACCCATGAATTTTTCGTTTGCCCACTTTATCACGCATTTTTCCTAACGCCTGCATGTCTTGAGAGGTGTCACCGAACGTGTTGTTTGTTACTAATAATATATATACAAATTAAAGAGGAAATTCACTACGCTGTCTCCCACAACCATTCTATACTTCAAACTTCAGTCTGTGACTTGGATTGACTACGTTCGGTCGCAATCGTTTCCTCGCGATTAACTAACTGTATATTGTTGTTAGTAACCAATCAAACTCTGTAAACAAAACATTTCTCTTTGTGTAATATAATAGAGATAATTATTATCTGAAATATACCTAATGTTCTACTATTTTTTTTTAATTTTCTTGCTCACTACTTCACTAATCACCGATTTAATATATACTACCTACCACCAGGCTACCAAGTAAGTACTCGTTATCGGCCGATACTTGGTTTTATGGCGTTACTACTGTCACCAACTCCACCAGCACAAGGTCAATACAATGAAAAAGTCACCGGTGACTCAAGTAACAGGTATGAGTCACAGGTATTTTTTGTCACTGGAACAGTTTGTCACTGTGACAGAAAAAGTCACAGTCCCCAACTCTAGGAGTAACCGGTGTCTTTTTCTACCCCTTTGTTTCAATTCTGCGCCTATAGAAAAACATGATATCGATGAAGGGCATTATAAATTTGCATTTTAAAATTAGTTAAAATAAAAGAAGTAGAGGCTAGGGTCAAAAACAGCTGAAAGACTGAGGTTTATGTTTTTTGAAAACAGAATTAAAACCCGCGTCGAATAAGAGCGAACAACGTTTTTAAACCAAAAAAAGAGGAAAATTTTCCTATTAATAACAATGAGAAATAAAACTTCCACAACAACGAGTCCACTGATTTTAAATGGAAAACTTTATTATATAGAATTATGCTTTTAAGAGGAATTTATGGACTACATTACGAGGCCGTCGACCTCAACCAGTGACGCAATCTGATTATGACGGCTTATTCCCAAAACAAGAAAAAAAGCGCCATATGTA